>OX457033.1:28722778-29162778 GCA_949752745.1 Protula sp. h YS-2021 | reverse complement strand
TATTATTATGATAATATTTAATTAGTCATATTTCAATGGTTTCCCATTACTTCTTCACCGATGTGTAGAGACCATGGATGACGTCTTCAAAGTGAACTATGTCGACTATGTGTTTTCAAAGCTTCCTGCTTTTGAATCTAATTGGATTTTACAAGTGAAGAATTTGCATAAGCATTGGGAAGCTGTTGGAAAGATAATTCCAAGACATGAATTCATCCACTCATTTCTACAGGAATGTGAAGAACTACTTTTACCATCAACTTACGACATTGATTCAGCATTTATCCGCGCGAATACAACTTGGGCAGCTGAACTCATGCTAGCTGTAGCTGCTAGAATTATTTTACATTATGATGATGGCGTTCCATTGACGACGAATGCATCAGAACTTGTTCGATTCAACAATGAACGAGTTGAAGTGAATTCAAAGCTTTGTAAAATGTTTGAAGAACTATAAAAAAAGCTGACTCTGCAATTTCTAATGGCATAAAAGGAGAAGGGTGAAGTGAAGTCATCATTCAACGCGCAGCCATGGAGAAGACAAGCAGCTTTAAAATTAGTGCAAACTTAACCATTACTGTGGAGCATGGAGAATTTGGGCTATTTCTTCGAATCAAACGTGGAGAGAGATGGCTTGCTTTATCACCATCCTTGTGGAAGATTGTGTGTCAGAACTTGACAAGATTACGCAACATTGGCTTCAAACTGTACTTAACGCAAACGAAGTGGCTTGAAGTCATTTCATACTTGGATATGCGCTATGTGAGTTTTGTGCAAACATCACTGTTTGAAGGGAAAGAATATACGCGTTACATCAACATGAATGATGGTGAATGGGGGACATTGCTTCAGGAAATCCATAGCATAACCTCAACCTTACTGCCATGTACGGAATGTCATGGGAAGAAAACTCCTGTTAAGCTGCAAAAGGACAATCGAATGAAAGTGTCAAAGCTTTCCAAGAAAAGACTGTCTGAAGTTCGATTGGAGAATATGGATGTGCAAAATCAACTTGGACTTGCCTGTGAATATTGTGGTGCTTACGGATATGCTGAGGATTATGATTGTCACTGCCACAAGTACAATTGCAAGTTGTGTGAACCTGACAACTTCTGCAACAAGTGCGGCTCACTAACAGTATCTGCCGAGTAAGACTACAAGTCATTTGCTTGCCAGTCGTCAAAGTGTGTAGACGTGTCATATGGATATGTGAAAGATGGATGTAGAAACGTTTTTCAAGGAGACGTATGTGGACTACATGATAAGTGAACTGGCGCGTTTTGGATCTATTCAACAACAACTGGAACACTTTGACATCTATTGGGAACTTGCTCATTCCACGCTGAACGTACCGAAATTACGTGAGGATTTCATCAAAGAGTGTGTGCTTTCAAACATTGACGGAGCTGAGGAGTTTGATGTGGAAGCAGCATATCACTTCGCTCGATTTGATCCAAGACTGTTTTATGAAGTGAGAGAGTGGTTAATCTACATTGCAGTATAATGACAGACATTACATTGAGACAATATATTGTGAAAAAAGACATATTGTGAAGAAATGTTATTAGCTGTAAAAAAGTTTGCATGTTTAGTATGTCCTGCTTGTCAAAATGAAGAGTGTTCAGAACATACTTGTCATTCTGCATGTGTCTATACATATTGGAATGAAGCTAAATATTACATTCATTTAGATAAAGTGTTAGATAATGCAAATCAACGTTGTGAAAAATATGGTGTAGATGCTATCACATTTGATGAATTAAGTAGTTGGTTAATGTTCATTGAAGATCAATGGACTCCAATTATTCACACCATTGTATCAATACTTGATTTGTAAGATATGTTGATAAAATGCAAGATGTGTTGATAAAATAAAATGTAAGATATGTTAACAAGTGTTAATCATTTAGTGTTAACATGTCGACGTGGAAAGACTACCTAACCAATATTTATTTTAAACCTGGTCAACCCGGGGCATTTGCTGGTCCATACAAACTTTATCACATATTAAGAAAACATGATCAACCAGTCACTCATTCGCAAGTGAAGAAATGGTTACAGGATCAAGATGCCTTCAGTTTACTACAACCTGTAAAATACAGGTTTAAAAGGCAACGTGTCATTACACGTGGAATTGATGACATGTGGGATATTGATTTAGCTGACATGGGAAACATAGCTTCCTATAATGATGACACCCGTTTTTTGTTGGTTGTCATTGATGTGTTTTCCAAATATTTATGGGTGCAGCCAATACCTAACAAATCACATACCAGCGTCATAGAAGCATTTCAAAAGATTTTTCATGAAACACAACGAAGACCACGAACTCTAAGGTCGGATAAGGGAACTGAATTTAAAAACAGATGGGTAAAAGCTTTTATGAAGAAGGAGGGAATACATGCCTATACGACAAAGAATGAAACCAAAGCCAACTATGCTGAGAGAGTCATTCGTACTCTAAAGGGAATGATGTATCGATATTTCCTACATAATCAAACGTACCGATATATGGACATTCTTCCAGACTTAGTGTATAATTACAACCATAGACCAGATGGCTCCCTCCCTAATAAGTATGCTCCTGCAGACATTCGTAAAGACATTGAATCGAAAGTGTGGAAATATATGTATGTAGACAAATTGAAATTAAAACCGAAGAAGAAAAAACCCTACAAATTTAAAATTGGTGATCAGGTTCGCATTTCTCACATAAAATATGTATTTCAACGAGATTATCATATAAAGTGGACGCAAGAAGTCTTCATTATCACACATCGTTGTAAGAAGCAAGGAGTACACTTGTATCGTGTGAAAGACTTTTTGGATGAAGATATTGATGGACATTTCTATGAAGAAGAACTACAGAAAGTGACAAAAGATATTGAATCAGTCTACAGAATTGAAAAGGTTTTGAAAACACGAAAAAGACGAGGTGTTAAAGAATTATTTGTGAAGTGGTTAGGTTGGCCAAAGAAGTTTAACAGTTGGGTGAAAGAAACAGATATTCGAAAATAAAGCATCCATTCACATGTTTGGTCTCTGGACCTACAGGCAGTGGTAAAACTTCTCTAGTTAGAGAAATTCTAGAACAAAAGTTAATTAAACCCTCTCCAAAAACCATTTTATGGCTCTATGCAGCAGATCAGCCTTTGTACAAGGGAATGAAAGGTGTGGAATTTTACCAAGGCATTCCAGATGACATTGAAGAGCGTTTTAACCCGAAAAAGCCAAACTTACTCATCATTGATGACTTAATGACTAAATGTCATAGTGATGAGCGTATGACACGTCTCTTTAGTGTTGGTAGCAGTCATCAAAATCTTAGCATTATTTTTATTGTACATAATTTGTTTCATCATGGTAGAGAAATGCGAAATATTAGTTTGAATACGCATTACATCATTCTGTTTAAAAATCCTAGAGACAGTCAACAAATAAGTACATTAGCGCGACAAATGTATCCTGGAAAATCTCAATTTCTCATAGAAGCCTATCAAGATGCTACGAGCAAACCTCATGGCTATTTATTCATTGATTTGAAGCCGAAGACAAATGATCAACTACGTATTCGTACAGGCATTTTACCAAAAGATACACATTACGTATATGTTGATAAGGTGGCGTATGAACAAGAACCAAGTCACTTGACCATTCGCAGCCAAGATGTCTAAACGTATTCAAGCGAATCAACCATTTCTTCACTTGCTCGCACGCAGCGGGCCTAAACGACGTAAAACCTTGCTACAACAAGCTACTAAGGAAGAATTAGCTAGCTTGTTTGAAATTTGTTTGAATATATTGCGAGGACATTTACCCTTAAGCTCAAAAAGGTATAAGGTATTCAAGCGTGAACGTCATACCCTACGCACACTGGCAGATAAGAAGATATCACTTCAAAGAAAAAAGAAGTTGGTTAATCAGAAAGGAGGATTCATTGGAGCTATTGCTAAATTTGCATTACCATTGTTAGCTCAGTTGCTGTTAAAATGAAACATACTATGAAAATGGTCCTCATTCCTGAATATGAATATAAAATGTTGTTAGAAAAGAAGGGAAAAAATAGTGAAATCAAAACGAAAGTGAATAAACTTTTACGTGGGAAACGAACTCGTGAAAAGGCAATAGAAATGTCTCAAGTTCTTGGCCGTCATTTACGAACAATTCAGTCGCAACAACAGCGACAAAAGTCTGTTACATCATCCAAAGCAGAAAAATCAGAAAAGTCCCAACAGTTTCTAAGCCATTTTCAACCTATTTATCATGTAAAACTAACACAACTTCTAGCAGAACTTAAGAAGTATGGTACGAGATGGACAGATAAAAATGAACTTGTTTTAAAAACGGGTACTGTCATTACAAATTCCAACATTATTGATTTGTTGAAAGAAGCATTGGTTGCTACAAGAAGAAAAGAACGACGAGAACCACCGCATGGTTGGAAGCAGTTTATTGAGGAAATTGTAGATGCTAATATTCCAAAAACTGTTTTTGGTAAAAAGACAACTCGTGAAGATATTACAAAAGAGATACAACAACGTCAACAAAGATTGTTTCCAGAAGGATGGGAAACTTTTTAACATGGATTAAAGAGTTATGGTGTTGTTGTTGTAAAGAAAATGGAAATAAAAATACTATTCCTGTAAAAATTAGGTGTGTTAGTGCTTGTTGTCAGGGAGAAGTAGTAGATACCAATGTAGATCATGTAGATAGCAATTTAGACGACAATGTAGACAACAATGTAGACAACAATGTAGAAAGTGAAGATGAAGAGTGTCAAACATGAAGTAATGTATATACACATCTAGTCTATCTACATCACATAAACGATTTAGCTGTCATGGAGTCAACAAGTTTTTACATTACTTTACCCAGCAATGCTAGTATGAACTATTATCCCAACAACAAGACTTCGAATTATCAAATTCGTATGCCTCGAACCATCTATCTGAACGGAAAATATGAAGTGGCTTTAGCTGAAATTCAATATCCACATACATGGACAACCATGAGACATGGAATGGACTATTCTATTCAGTATCGACAACAACCACTGAATGATATTGTTCTTGACACAATCAATATTCCTTATGGTTACTACAGATCCATACAAGAGATATGTCAGGCAGTCAATAAAGAAGCAACTAATTCTATGAAAGATGACCTTAAAGAAGCTATTCAGATAAAGTATGATAAAATTAGACGACGTGTTTTTCTATTTCTAAATTACGGCTTTGAAGTGTCATTCTCCACTGGATTAGCTGAGATTTTAGGATTTATCCCAGATCAATGGTATACTGAAACGTGCACAGCTGAACATAAAGCCGATGTGAAACAGGGATTTTATACACTTTATGTGTACTGTAGTATTTGTGAGCCACAAGTTGTTGGTGATTATTATGTTCCTTTGCTACGTTCTGTTGGAATACAAGGACATGATGGAGACATTCTCATGAAAACTTATGGAGAACCGCATTATGTTCCTGTAAACACATCCAAATTTGACGTGATAGAAATGAATATTAAGGACGACACAGGCCATAATGTTCCATTTCAAACTGGAAAGGTGATCTGTAAACTTCATTTTCGACCAAAAGCATTATGAAAGCATACACACACAATCCATCTATTTATCGCAACCATTTTCTTCGTCAAGTGGGTGGAGAATTACCAGGATTTAAAGGAGCGCGAATACAATATGGAGATGGTATTGGTTCAATACTGGGATCATTGGCTCGAAAAGCTACTCCACTGCTTAAGGCAGGGGCTAAAATCGTTACACCACATCTTAAAAAGGCTGCAAAAGATGTCGCGAAAGATGTTACAGGTCGAGTAGCACAACGTATGTTTGGTGATGAGTTAGGAGGACAAAAGAGAGCGAAACCAGCAAAACCTGTCAGAAGGCGAAAGGCAGCTAAACGGATAACATCAACAAAATATAAGAAAGATATTTTTTAATCATGTCTTTAATTCATAATCATTCTTGTGAATGCAGTCTTTCTCCATTAGAATGGTTTCACATACCACCAACGCAAACTGCTGTAGAAAAAAGTTATAATGTAGACTATCAACCAATGACTACCATTAGAGAGGGTGCTCCAATAGAATTCTACATTCCTGCGAGTACCGAAGAATATCTAGATTTAAAGAACAGTAAACTCCATATTATATGTCGCATTGTAAAGGCTGATGGTACACCGTGTGGTGTAGATGATAACGTGTCATGTATCAATGATTTGTTTAATGGGTTATGGTCCAATATTGAATTATTTCTAAATGATCGATTGGTATCACATAGTAACAATACCCATGGTTATACCAGCATCATATCTCATCTCATTCATGACTCGGAAGAAAGTCTCCATTCTGAGCGCTCTATGCGTCTCATCTATAAAGATACTGCCGGGTCAATGAATACTCATGAGGTGAAAAGACCTAATCATGAAAGATGTGTATCAGGTTTTCATGTAAATATTGAAGGTGGTGATATAGCTGAAACAGGAAATAATGGTTTACATAATCGCTATTTGTATACACGTCTAAGCCGTGAGTTTATGCTTACAGGTGGTTTAAGGGTAGATTTGTTTGAGCAGGATCGTTATCTTCCCAATGGTGTTAGTATGAAATTACGTTTACATAGACAAAAAGATGAATATGTATTAATGGCTGCAAATAATGGTTTTAAAGTAGAAGTGAGAGAAGCGTTTTTAACCATTCGCAAAGTGAGGGTTAGTCCAGGTATTCAATTGGGACATGCAGATGCATTGATGAAAAGTCCTGCTAAGTTTATTGTTAATAGAAAAGAATGTAAAGTTTTAGCTATTCCAACTGGATTTCAATCTTTTGTGAAAGATAGCATCTTTTTAGGCCAATTACCAAAACGTATTGTCATTGGAATGGTTTATAATGAATCCTTTGCTGGAACAGTATTGAGAAATCCATACAATTTTGAACATTTTAATCTTAACTTTATGCAGCTTTACTCTGATGGTGAACCAGTCCTATCCAAACCTCTCAAGCTTAATATAAATGAAGGCAAATATCTTGATGCTTTTGAAACTCTTTACAAATCTTTTGATAGATTGGATGGCGAGAAAAGTTCCATTATAAAACGGGAAGATTGGCCTAGAGGTTATTCTTTGTTTTCTTTTGACTTAACACCTGATTATGATGGTGCTGATCATTATGCCCTTATCAAACATGGGAATTTGAGACTAGAAATGAATTTTGCTGGTGCCTTGCAAAATACAGTCAATGTTATAGTGTATGCTGAATTTGATAACATTGTTGAAATAAGTGCAAATCGTAGCATTCAATTCGACTACCAGTCATGAACACGAAGCAGATAGAAGCCATCCTATCCCATGATGCCACGACAAAAGACTTGTTTCAAGGTGTGTTTGCCATGGACCAGTTACCATCTTTACAACGCGGTGCCTATGTCATCAACACAGACGATCATGATGAGCCAGGAGAGCATTGGGTGGCAGTATATTATGACGAAGACCCTGCAGAATATTTTGACTCTTATGGACTTTTACCTATAGACAGTCGTTTGAATAAGTTTTTAAAGTTTAATTTCATTTATAATTCAGTTCCATTACAAACACCAATATCCTCTACATGTGGATTTTATTGTATATATTATATAATTCAAAGAGCTCGAGGACATAGTCCTTTTGAAATCATTGATGTATTAAGAAGAAGTGATGGTGATTTTGTTGTAAAGGATTTTGTATATAGACAGTATAAACCATTATTTTATTGATGTTGTATTAGTTAAGTTGCATTAGTTAAGTTGTTGGTAATTGTGAATTGTATTATGAATATTGTAAATAAACAAGACAGTTTTATACAACATTCTTTGTTTATTGTGTTATACATTATTTACATTTTAACAATTATTTTACAAATACATTCAATACATCGATAAACACCTGCCATTCATACCAATCTAAATTGATATATGTATCATAGACATTACATCCACGTTTGTAAATGCTATGAAAACTAGCATAACACTGTCCATTACCAAACTTTATTATTTTAACATCTTTGTGTTCAGACAGTTTCAGTTCATATCCATGATCATTCATGTCAATGTCCATCACCATAACACACATGGGATGCGTCAGTTCAATGGACTTGGTGCCTCGCATGAGTTGCACTCCTTCCTCTTTGAATTCAAGCGTCAGGTTCTTTCCAATCCAATGCTTGTAACAGAGCGTGCCATTCCACTGTGTTGAGGGTGATGTAGTCGTAGCATTTTGTAAGCTCGTCATATTGGCGAAATCGTACAAACACGTCTAAATAGTTCTCAGTCACACGCACTTCTAAATCCTCTGAGAGTTTCAGGAGAAAGCCAGGTATCCTCAGCTTCTCTAGATGGTCTTTCAACACAGATTGTTCGTCAGTTGATAGAATGATATACTTTCCAAAATGTTTTAGCACGATGTCATCATATACGTTTCTCAGATATGAGAATCCATGTGAAATAGGTTCATATTCCGATAAAAAGTCTTCCATCTCGTTCAACAGTCAGATGAACTATGAGCTGTCTCCTTGTCTGCAAAGACGTTTTTATGCTCGCAAGATGGCGAAGAGTGGATGTTGTATCACTTCTAGGAATCGTAAGACTGCGCGCCAGTTCTTGATATCAAAGATAATCAAATCTGTATATGGTGTATCTGGCACAACTCCCTTATAATCCTCTGGATAATCCTGTAAAAGATTTCTACAGATTTCTACACGCATGTTAGAATCATATTCAGCCACCGTCACTTCCACTTTATTTTCAAGTCTACGTTTAAACCCAGGTTCAAGTGGTATGTTTTTAAAGTCTTTCCACACTTCAGGTTTAAACCGATGATAACTTCTCTGAGAATCTAGTATCACTTCATTCCTATCATTTACAGTAAGGTAAGCACCACCGTTCAGCATGAGTGCATTCATGTTTTTACCTTGTTATGAGCCGTCTTCTTGTCTGCGAAGCCTTTTATCCACTTCTTTCACTTGCTTCTTCAGCATTTTCCATTCAGGTATTGTCAGCAAAATTCCCTTTTTCGTTGGACGGTTTTTTCCAGTCCCCTCATCTCTCAGGTACTTGCGAATGTTTACCACTCCTTCATTGCTTTGTTTCATAATCTTGATATACTTTCCATTTCCTAGAGAAAGCATTCCATCCCACGACTGTGGTGTTGGTGCTGTCTCCACTTTCAATTTCTTGATGGTAGTGGTAGGATTTTTCATTTTTAAGTCTTTAACTGCATCTGCAAGAGTATCCATATCAGTTGTAGATCTCTTACGACTTTCACGTTCCATGTTAACACTTCAATGTTCACACCTCAAATAACTCTTCCGTTGGAGGACCTCCCCCTTTTATACCACAGCCTTGTAATGTCCATGCGCTAAGGTGGAATAGGCATCATTCAGCACATATCGCTTGTCGTCATATGGGGAGAGGGCTACCTTCCTCAACTTCTCCGAGAAAAGCTGGTGACTATGACTTCGAATAATGTGTCCTGTAGCCATCGTTTGAGTTTTCTTAAACAAACTGTCTCTATACTGCACATGTTTAATACGTCTTTGACAAGCTCGAGTGATGCCTTTAGCTGTATGTTTTTCTTTCCCACCGCACAATAAACTGTACATTTTCGGTCTGAGTCCAACAAACTCTTCAATAGGGGCGCCTGCCGTCTCATCCTTCATTTTCCCAAGCACTTTTTTGTTCACGTTGGAATGTAGGAAGTGATCTGGCGGATAGTCACTTGTGTCGAACAGGTCAGCATCTTGCTGCATATCCTTGTAGATATATTCCGTTTCTATGTTGTAACATAGACTGTCGGTGTCGCTGAACAACAACTTGGCATTGGGATACTTGACCATGATGTAGTTGTAATGAAAGTTGAACATAAGCACTTTGCTGAGGTCGAGAATGGTAAACCCAAGTTGAATGGGTTTATCCAGAAGCAAATCCACTTTGCGTAAATGTACTGCGGTCAAATCTTCGTTGAAAATTTTGAATTTGTGGAAAGAAGGTTTGGCTACAAGTTTCTTGAACCGCTTTTCCTTGTGAACAAGTTCAACATTGATTCGCTTTCTCACATTTTCCATGGTTTTGCCAAACACCGAGTTGTTCATCAGTTTGAAGAAGTCTTTCTCAAATGGGTTCTTGGCCAATTTTCTCTTTTCCGTGTTCAAGGTAATGTATTTTGCCAACCATTTGCTCTGTTCAAACATGATGGCGCGATGAACTTTAGTGACTTTCAACCCCAGTGAGACGTACTGTTGTAAATTCCTGTAATGAAGTACATATTTCTTCTTGTCAGACAAGTTAGGAATGAGCTTTTCACTGGATTTCTCTTTCATGTTTAGATCTTTCCGCAGCTTCTGACTGTACTCTGACAATTCTTCAACTTTGACACATTTCCGTTCTGGAGCCACTGGGTAGTGATTATGATGATCATGGATTGAATTTGGATATTCTAAATCCACTTCCAAAATGAATCCAATGTCATCATCTTCATCCACATCCATGAAGTCAATGGATTCTGGCTCGCTCACCCACATGAATCCTCTTTGTGGCATGCTTTGTGACATGGCCCAACCATACAAGTTGTTTGCGTCGAGGTACATCAAATAGTTGTTTGGTATCTCAGAATTGTATTCTGCTACGTAGGGATTATTCGCTTTCGCATACTTGTGTGTGATCACGGATATTCCTCCACGTATGCCTTGCTCAACCATTTGGTACATGTCAATGTCATTGATCAATTCCAACTTCACCTTTGTCGCTTTTAACATTGCATCCCACGACAGTCCTGGTGCTGTATAGTAATGAGCAGGATCCAATTCATACGTGTTGAGGCATACTTGACGAAAGTTTTCAAACACGTCAGCTAGTAATAACACATCTGATTTCAGGTACAGGTCGTGGTATTCACCAAATGTGGTACAGTTGAATGTATCCCATACCTTCTGTGCATGCGCATAATCCTCATCGCTAATGTCCTCTTCGCTAAGCTGACTATAAAACTTATCCTTTGATGGTAGCTGTGTTTCAGCAAACTTGGATGGTTCGTCCACGTAATCGTAGGGGTACACTCCCTTTCTCAGCAGCAAATCTTGTTGATCACTATCGTGAATGTGAGAGGTCATGTTGTAGAAGTTATCTTTCCCTTCTGCTGCAAGGTTGGATACCAACTTCTGTAGAGAGGTACTCATGAACTGAAAGCTGTCTGTAAATTTCAGATTGCTCATGGTGAATGCAATATATTTCTCAATGGTGTTGGGAATGACTGTAATCCTTTCGTTTTTGAATTTTCCAATTTCCTCCATGATCAAATGACTGTCATAGCCTCGCAAATTGTGGAAAAATACGGGAATGATAAAAGAATCTTTATCCCCTTGCTGATCTTTTCTAAGTCGGAATTGTAAGTTGCATTCATTGTGCGCTGCTCCACGATATTTGCCATTGATGTGGTGGTGATCTCTCACACGATCTGCTCCTAGAGGTTCATGACAAATGTAACAATCAGTGGCGTTCTTAAAATTCTCTTTGTCTTCGCGAGTCATCACCATTTCCTTTGGTCGCTCTAAACCACGTACAATACGATCACGCTCATTCACCATATGGTCTAAAAAGACTTTCACGGCATTGTCTCCTCGATACACGACTGGTGCACGTGTATCATACTGGCTGACAACCACATAGGCAAAGCTGTTTGGACGATGATGTTGATACTTGTCTCCTTCTTCATGCTTTTGCGTGAAACATTCAAAGTCTGCATAAATCACAAACGGTGCTCGCTGTTGTTTGGCTACATTCTTAAACTTAACGAATGGTTCCTTGGGAAATGATAAACGTTGCGCGCCATGCTTGCCACACACTTCACGATGCTCATCTAAAAGCTCTTGTCGCATAAACCCGTGAAGACAGTTGAAACAATAAAAAGCTGCACCATTATGCTTTGATCGATAAGACATAAGTCTGCTGAAATTCTTGATGAGACAGTAATGCCTTTTCTTGTCATTGCTAATCAAAAGCAAGTTGATTTCTCTGGCGCTGTTGGCGCTGGTGTTTCGACTTAGTTGTATGGGAACAACGACATCATGTTCATATCCAAACACGTTAATGGACACATCATTCTCCTTTTCAAACTTTGGAATGTCTGTAATCGGTGTTGGAAATGTTATGCCTTCTACCTTCAATTCGTTCTCAAATGGTGTGTAATGACTCACGCGATATGGGTGTTGATGACGATCTTGAGGGTGAAGGTGAGCCAATACAGACCATAAGAAGCACTTGTTGTCTTTATTCTGAATGTTTAACACACTTAATGTATTCTTTACTTTCTTCGGCAGTGGGATAAAACTGCTTGCTTCCAGAGGCGCTGACGTAGCTGTATGTACTTCAATGTACAGTATGTTATCCAATACCCAGCCAGAGCCTTGTCGCTCATGTTCATCAAACTTAGTAAACAATTCTTTATAGGCGTCTGGCAAGTCCTGCTCAATATCTGCTGGGTTGTATGCTGTATATGTTGGACTGCTGATAAATGAATTATCCACTTGTTCTACCATAACACCTTCAGCATTCGCTGTCAGTTTCTTGAAACGTGCATGAACGACAATGTACCATTTCATTCCATAGTTTAAGGTCTCCAACAAATGTGCCTTGATACGGTTCTCTTGTTGTCGCATTTCAAGCAGTAAATCCGATCCATCCTCAGACTCAAATCGTCTTTCCTGCGCGTTTTCTCCCAGACTAACCCTTCTACCTTTCCCTACTTGTCCTGTTTTTTCTTTCTTTGAAACATGTTCTTCATGAGACGCATTTTCCATCTCGGCTGGTATGCATGCATGTGCCTCATAAGTATCCATAGATGGAAATATTTTAATGCATTCACAGCAGAGGAACGGATCAGGTCTGATAACACCATCTTGTACCGTCTTTCGTCTCTTGGCTTCAATCATCTCAACAAGCTCTTCATTAGCACGTTTCATCTTAGCTGGTTTGCATGTATGTGCTACGAACAATTCCAGAGATGGAAATGTCACATTACAATCATGACAGAAGGCTGATGTGTCTGAATTAGATGCCATTGTTGTTGTCACGTCAATTGCTTAAACTGATATGATGAAATGTAGGTCTCACTCATCCTATTTATACCGCCTAGGCATGTACTGCAGAGACATCTAGCGGAGAGCGATGTGTTCTGACGATACCTGAAAGCATTTAGAAAAGAAAAGCATAATATATTTTCAAAGAAAAGTAAATTTTGGTTTAGAACCCTGATTTTTACCCTACTACACCATAGTAAAATGTTCAAACTTATTTTCTACATCATATTTTGTCAAAAAACAAAATTTGTTAAAGTTGGTCTAAAGCCCTCATTTTTACCCTACTACACCATGGTAAAATGTTCAAACTTATTTTATACATCATATTTTGTCAAAAAACAAAATTTGTTAAAGTTGGTCTAAAACCCTCATTTTTACCCTACTACACCATTGTATAATGTTTAAACTTATTTTATACATTATATTTTGTCAAAAAACAAAATTTGTTAAAATTGGTCTAGAACCACCATTTTTCCACTACTATGACTTTAGAATATTCAAATAAGTAGCGTGCTAAAAATGTTCAAACTTATTTTATATATCACATGGTGTTAAAAACTAAATTTGTTAAAGTTGGTCTAGAACCACCATTTTCCCACTACTATAACTTTAGAACATAACATTGGACTTAACGTAGGGAAAATCCCATTCCTTCTCAAATTTATTGATCGTTCCCACACTCTGAAATTATCGATCGGTTTTCCCTCACACTCTGTACACATGTACTTATGCTGTGTGTGTGTGTGTGGTTACTGTAATGGGAAACCATTGAAATATGACTAATTAAATATTATCATAATAATAATAATAAAAAAAAAAAAAAAAAAAAAAAAAAAAAAAGTCACTTACCACGACTGTTTTGCCAATTCGTCTCCAATCTTTCACTTCCTTTCCAAAGAATAACCAATCGTTCACTTTCCTTTTCCAAAGAATAACTAATGTTTCACTTCATCTCCTATGTGTATTCCAGTCAATCCTTCACTTGTTCTTCAACAGCACAACACAATAGGTAAGAGCAACTGTTTTCACTTTTTTCCCCTGTGTATCCAACGGCAGTCAGAGCATGAATGATGCATATGTGCACAGACAATGTGCTCTTATAGGAGTGTTGAATCACAACCTAGGGGGGGGGGGTCGGTCCATAGTATGTCCTGAGGGGGGGGGGTCAGTCCCGACTGCCACCTAGGGGGGGGTCAGTCCCGACTGCCGCCTAGGGGGGGGGTCCCATGGTATATGATTCTTGACCAGGGGGGGGGGTCGGTCAGTATGACGTCACAAAGTGGCGCAATACTCTCGTTTTTACCCTACTCTTGCCGATATATGAGTTCTGAATTTGAGGTTTTTACTTGAACAGTGACCATTTTTTAAATCAATGAACTTTGTTTTTGGAGTTGTTATTTTATTATACAAAAATAAAAATAATTTTGAGAACCATATCCAAGAAAAAATTTCTCAAGGCCCTTTTGTCCAACTTTTCATTTAGGTCGTTTTGGGAAAGGCCCTTTTGGAAAAGGCCGTTTTGGGAAAGGCCTTTATGTCCAAAGCCCTTTTATCCAGGACCATTCTGTCCCGGATTCGCATTTAACGTACATCACAGAACACCACACAGTTGCTCAGCTTTGTGCGAGCTCTCACTACGTAAGCAGATATGACCTTAAGTCAACAAAAAACCAAACACTGCTCGGCTCATATTACGTAATCAAGCTGTGTTGCTTGCTAATATATTTAGCTGGTATTAACTTATTAACGTTCCACAAGACTTGTTGTTGTTGTTTGTTGTTTGTAGTTGGATGGTTGGTTGGTTGCTGTTGGTTGTTGTTGGGTGGATGGTTCTTGGTTGGTTGGTTGCTGTTGGCTGGATGGTTGGTTGGTTGTTGTTGTTGGTTGGTTGGTTGATTGATTGGTTGATTGTTGGTTGGTTGGTTGGTTGGTTGTTGGTTGTTGGTTGGTTGGTTGGTTGGTTGGTTGTTCTTGGTTGTTGGTTGTTGGTTGGTTGGTTTTTGGTTGTTGTTGGTTGGTTGGTTGATGTTGGAAGATGGGAAGTGAAAATATGAGGTAAATGAAATTCTTTGAAGACCGCGCCCATTCAAACATGTGTTCGAATGGCAAGCCCATTCAAACATATGGTTAAGTTATTTCTAGACATATTAGGACATGATGTGTCCGACCTCGAGTGTGACATCTCCCTACGAAATTGGGAACTTGGAAATCAAATTGGCATAAATGATAGAAAACAACTGTGATTATCGCTGACCGGAAGTGACGTCATGAAGTAATGTCTGTTGTTGTTATTGTTGTTGTTGTTGGTTGCTGTTGTTATCTTCATATATTTACGTTCAAAGACTTTTTGTCATTTGAAAAGTGGATGTGAAATCGAAAAGATGTATAAATGCAACATTTGTTCGAAATCTTACGACTGGCCACAAAGTCTTAAAAGGCATTTAAAGCAAGCATACACTTCAGAAGAATGGGAGATGGATATGGAAAACCCTGTAAAACCATCTATAATTGAAACTTTAGATGAGTCTTCTATTGAAAGTCAAAGCGTCAATATGGCTGAAATTAATGCACAGGCTTGTATAGAGTGTGGTGTATTATACAAAACGAAGAAGCTTTGTTTAAACATATGGAGCATTGTAGTGAGGGTGCTGATGACAGCAGTTCTGAAACAGTTCAGACAGCAGTTCTGACGTTGAATCAGAAAAAGACTCTGTTTGGCATGATATGGTTCAAGCAGTCTACGATAACTATGATGATAAATTTCAAGAAAAGGTTTTAGAATATGAAGAACAAGCACTTGAAGATGCGTGTGAAAGAGCAAGTGATGACCTTCGACCCATTTATAAACGACGACTACAACAACTGTTTATTATGCTTTTCTTGAACAAAGCCAAAATCATCAAACCATTTTAGAGGACTTTAGTTGCTTTGTTGATGAGAAACATTATGAGTATTCAAAGGCACTAAAGGTGGCTATAAGGAAAAACAATGCGTTCTTTGAAGAGCTACTAGATAAGGAGGAGGAGGAGGATGACAGCAGTGATGAAGAAAGTGGCATGAACAGTGAGGTGCAACAGAGTGAAACAGATGAAGAAAAATTGACTCATTGGATTAAACTTTATAATAAAGACTTTATAAATCAACAAATGTTGTAATATTTTATAAACCTAAGCGTTGTGTATTTAAGTGTATTAATATATGTCTTGCTTTTTATGTTAAACATGTCAAACAAGTCGCAAGAGGCTAAAGTCCCTGACGCGGTGTTAATTCACCCTTAAACCATATATCATGTATCATATAAGTATTGTATTATTATGTACTATAGTCAACTATTGTATAAAAAATAAAAAGTTGAAAAGCATCAAATGTGTTTTATTGAATATTACAACTGTTTACACTTATGTACAATTATGATAAAAACAAAAATATTTCAAATACATATTAGGTTAATAATGTAACATATTAGCCCACTTACAAGAACTGAAATTGACATAAGTGTCATAAATGTTATGAAAACTGACTGAAATCTAATCCAATCATTTTTCCATCAACATGGTTTGATAATGTTAATTCATAGTCTTTATCATAGTCCACATATTAACAGATGGTCAATTCACCCAAGTGATCTAGAGATAGTTTCACGTTTTAATTCATGATATGATGATAAATGAGTTCTACTCAACCATCTTCTGACTGTGACTTCATTTATACATCAATTTTCTGAAGCATGATACTCACTAATGTCATTTGCCTCTTCAGCATTTGCCAATCTTTCAATGACAACAAAATCCCCTTTTTGGTAGGATATAACCTCCCCGATGTATGACTCGTAATATATTCACGAATGTTAACCATCACTTTCTGTTGATATTTCGCCAATTTAATATATATTTCTCCATTCATGGGTAACATAACCGGTAAATCGTCTGCACTCCTCTTCTTCATGGTCTTTGTAGTGGCAGCTTTACGCTCAGGTTCTCGCTTCATTTTAGGCTCTGTCTTAATTTTTCGCTTTTTACACGGCGACGTCGTAGCTGGTAACTCATCTCTTTTTTCTTTCTAAAATGTGGTCACCTTTGACGCTGCTGCATTGGTAGTGACTTCACCTCAGACTTTACCATGGGCATTGCCTTAGACTTTGCTGTAGGTATTGTCTAATACTTTGCTATTAAATTTTCTACAGGCATTGTCTCAGACTTTTCTGCAGGCATTGCCATGGATGGTAGTTGTTGTTCACTCAATGCAGACATGTTCACTCTTCAGTAGTTTTATACAGAATGTTTGTTACGTCTGAGGGAGAAGGGGTGCCTTTTATTGTCTATAGGAAGATGTCACACTCGAGGTTGGACACATCATGTCCTAATATGTTTAGAAATATATGTACCACATGTTTGAATGGGCTTGCCATTCGAACACATGTTTGAATGGGCGCGGTCTTCAAAGAATTTCACTTACCTCAAATTTTCACTTCCCATCTTCCAACATCAACCAACCAACCAACAACCAACCAACAACAACCAACAACCAACCAACCAACCAACCCACAACAACCAAACAACCATCCAGCCAACAGCAACCAACCAACAACCAACCAACCAACATCAATCAACCAAAAACCAAACAACCAACCAACAACAACCAACTAATCAACCAACAACAATCAAATCTTGCTGAACGCTTTAGTGAAAGAATGGATCAAATCGGTCAAGTAGTTTTAAAGTTATGCACTGTTAAAGTTGTTATGCTATCCATTTGACAAAATAATTTCCCACGGCGTGGGGGGGGGGGGGGGGGTTCAAAAACCAAAAATGTTCAGAATCGTCTGAAACGGATAAATATGTAAAAATCACAAAATTTCAAAATTATCCCACCGGGTGGGGGGGGGGGGGGGGGGGTTCGAGAGGTAAAAAAAACTAAAAATTTTCAGAATCGTCTGAAACGTGTAAATATCAAAAAAATCACAAAATTTTCCCACGGTGGTTGGGGGGTCGGGGGTCGGGAGGTCAAAAAACAAAAAATGTTTAGAATTGTCTAAAACGGATAAATATGCTGAAGTCGCAAAATTTTCCCACGGACGGAGGGGGAGGGGTGGCGTAAAACTGTCATTTTCCGACTACAAGTGTTTAACATTTCGCTAGCGAAATACGGTTCTGGTTTTTACTATTATTATTATTGTCATTGTTATTATTATTATTATTATTATTATTATTATTATTATTGTTATTATTATTGTTATTGTTATTGTTGTTATTATTATTGTTATTATTCTTGTTATTATTATTATTGTTGTTGTTGTTACTATTATTGTTATTATTATAATTGTTATTATTAGTGATATTGTTATTATTATTGTTATTGTTATTGTTATTGCTATGATTATTGTTATTGCTATGATTTTTGTTATTGCTAATTTTATTGTTATTGCTATTATTAATGTTGTTGCTATTATTATTGTTATTGCTATTATTGTTGTTATTGCTATTATTGTTATTGCTATTATTATTGTTGTTGTTATTGCTATTATTATTATTGTTACTGTTATTATTATTGCGAATCGTACAGCATTACGCACTTTTATAATGTATGATTGTTTTCCAAATGTGAGGCAGTCATGGCCGAGTGGTTAAGGCGATAGACTAGAAATCTATTGGGCTCTGCCCGCGCAGGTTCGAATCCTGCTGACTGCGTTGTCTTTTGAACAGAAAGTTTCTTGGACTGAAAAAGTTTGATTAATGAAAAAAGAGATCTGTATTATGTTTCATATTTAGTACGATTTATTTCACCACTTGCATTTTAGTTGCATTGTTGTGAACCATTTTTGAGTGACTTGGTTTGCGCCTTTGCGGTAACTGAACTTGTGGGCACTTCATCAGACCATGGTGTTGTAATACAGTGCAATATTGAGGGTTCAAAAGGCTGAGCCTCAATAACAGCCAGTTTAATTTAAACCTAAATCACCGTTGCGACGACTAGATGGATAGGACCATGATGTCGCAATGCATAGGTGTAGCCACTGGGGGGGGGGGGGGGGGCTGGGCGGGCCTCAGTCCCCTCACTTTGCAGAGTGGGGGTCATAGTACAATTATCGTTGCGAAAGTTCCACCCCCCCCCCCCCCAGTTGTAAGCACGTGGCTACGCCTTTGTATAGTGAAATTCCGGGGGTGTCAAAAGGAGGTCTTAGTTCAAAATCAGCACTCCGCTTTTGGGGTAGTTTTTAATAAACAGTCATGGAGACGCATGATAATCAGTAGGTACGTGAGTGCCCCCCTCTCTCCCCCCACCCCCTCCACCCCATTCTGTCGGGAGAGTGCCCGAACACTCGCGTAACGTCTAAAATACATCTATACTAGATCGGCAATATCGGCAACTTCGTCGGCCGATGTATCGGTTGCACATAGGATTAACTATGGCCCGACGCATAATAGATATAGCGGCTTCGTACATCGGATATACATCGGGCCGATATATCTTTAATACGTCGGGCCACCGTCGGAAATATCCCTACAAATTCTTCGACGTCGGATACCAACCGTCGGCTATACGTCGGTTATACGTTTATATTCCGATGCATTTCCGACGAACTTCCGATGATTTTTATACGTAAAAAAAATTATTTCTAACCTTAACTGACCCATTGAACCTTTACCAACCATTCATAATTCACATATTCATACATACACCATAGCATATTAATATACAACATAGCATATCTATATATTGCAACTGAACACTAGTACTTACTCGGGTTTGAACCGGGGACCTCTTGCATCCTAGTCGCGGAACATACCTCTACTCCACGGCGGCTGGGGCTAGTTTATTGAGGCAAATGATAATTTTCAAATATATTCATAATGCTCCACTATTGATTCTTCATAATGTCCCCTACAAAACGTCAATCGATAAATTTCCGACGCCGAATAAGCATCGGAAAATATGTGTTTTATAGACGTATAAAAAATACGTATAATATACGATTGCAATATCGGCATCTTTTTACCGATGTATTTCCGACGTCGTTTATACATAGGAAAATATGCGTTTTATAGACGTTTAAAAAAATACGTATAATACGCGTTGGCAATATCGGCATCTTTTTTCCGACGCTGTGGAATATGTGGAGTACTCGTACACAACGCAATATATCTATATATATATAGTTTTCATTTCAAGTTATGCGTGAAATACACAAATTTAGAGATCCATTGGAAATCGGTATATTTCCGACGTTTCACCGACAAATATAACTATATGTATAATATACGCATATTTTTATACGCATATTACATGCTTGTAATATCTCAAATAAAAAAATTAGTTTTCGTCGGAATTCGGTATATTTCCGACGTATAGCCGATGCAGTGATATATTTGTATATTATACGATTATTGTAATCCGTCGGTTATACATCAGTAATATCTTTTTCAAAAACAATTAAGTTTTGTTCCGTCGGAAGTACGTCTATGTCAGACGTTGGGCCAACATATACAAATATATGTAGAATGTACGTATAACTAAATATATCTAATATACGTATGCAATATCCGTTTCATTTTTTTTACCATTGGTCGAAAGTTAATCTATTTCCAACGTATAACCAATGCATAAAAATATATGTATAATATATGCATTGAGAAATACGTGTAATATATGAATATAATATTTTTAGCAAAAAAAAATCCCAATCGGTCGGAAGTTCGTCGGAAAAAGATGTCGGCCCGATGAATATTTGCCAACATCTATTAAACTGAGGAAAATAATCATCGGGCCAACGTCGGTAACCGATGAACTTCCGACGAATGAGAAAAAATGGAAATTCGACTATTGCCAACCTATAACCGATGCATTACCGATGCATCGAAGCCGATGCCGACGTTTTCCGACCTGGTTTATACCGTTCCGACGTCGGCCCGACGTTACGCGAGTGTTCGGGTGGATATCTCAGCTGTGGCTTAGGAAATCCCAGCAAAATGTACAATGCACTCATACCGCCGGTGTTGTTGCCTTAAATATGCATGACGCAGCCCATAAACAAACAAACAAACAAACAAACAAAAGAGCTAAAAATAGACAGCTTCAATATAGTTTTACAGGACCCAGTAATTGCTGTTTTATCCCCGCATCTTGCCTCATCCCGAACCTCCGCCCCCCCTCCTCTTTCCTCTGCCCTCCCCTACCCCCGCCCCTATTTCATTATACTTCAACTATATTTGAAAAGAATATTAAAAGAGCATCTAAAGAGCTCAATGCAGTTAAATTATAATGATGTAGCCGTTATGTACTATTCAACAGTCTTTTCCAGATTTTTTGAAGCCGAGATATTTTCTTATCAAAATATACCGCAGTCAGCAGGATTCGAACCTGCGCGGGCAGAGCCCAATAGATTTCTAGTCTATCGCCTTAACCACTCGGCCATGACTGCCTTATATCTGGTATGCGGTCGTGCATTATAAGAGTGCATAATACTATTCGAGTCCACTACCATTTATATTATTTCTATTACTGCAACCACTACCAGTACTACTCTTCAAATGACACGAGGTTAAAGGATAATTACCACATGGTTCATACATCGCTAAACATATAGTCGCCATTTGTCCAGAATATGGTCATATGCCCTCCAATATGCACATTTTTTTCATATTAATACACCTTTAGGACTTATATATATTGCTTCTATCTGATGAATATATGCTGCTGAATGTCACTGGAAGAGCAAGGGGCCGTGGAATCGTGGTCTTGTGTCACTGTGGCCTGGTTATGTTCACTTTTCTCAAATCCCAGACTGAACAGCAAATCCCTCTTTTTTTACAAGCAACATCACATGCAGTAACCAAATTCTGGAGCCCTTAATGGCTGAAACCACCCTAAATGGGGTTTGATTTAAAAAAGCCTTTACGGCGCCTAAAACGGAGATTGGAAGCAAACGATTACCCACTTTAGAGCCATTTCGTGATGGAATGGTTAAGGCGACTAACTAGGCTCTTTACTGAGATTGCCCCAGCGCCCAGCCCAGCCCCCTCCTCCACCCCTACCCCTCCTCAGTTCTTCACCTTAATGCCAAATGGAGCTTAGGATTTTTTTTGCCCGCCGGGCCACGAGCCTAAAAAACTTGGTGGCCCGAGCCAAAATCTGGTGGCCCGGATTATTTTTGCAAATAAAACGGTAAAACAAAATGAAATAGAATAAAAACCCTCAAAATACATTTCTGACAATAATATTCCCTTACTCTTTGCTCCGGAGACGTGGAATGCTTACGATCGAACACTCGACGGAGAGGACAGGGCGATCAACCTCTGTGAAAGCTGGAACTCGGCGTTTCTGTCACTTGTTGGTCATCGCCAACCGAACGTTCTTTACCGCGCTTTGGCGCTCCAGAAAGGCGCCGCAGTTGTTTTTTGTAGAAATTGCGTAGAACCACCGAAGAAACCACTTCAGTGGGAGAACCACCTAAGAAAAGAGAGCGCAGACGGTACGCAGAACTACAGAAGCGCCTTAATTGCCCAAATTATGGATCTGGATCCAAAAACACAAGAAGACTTTTGTTAGGGGTGTTAGACCTTAATTGCATTAGGTTTGGGCGTTGAATTCTGAAGTTGGAACTTTGTGTAAATTTCTGTTTCACAGAAAGAGATTTGCGCAGCAGTCAGGAGTAGAAATTGACAGTAGATTAGGAAGCTATTTGGGTGTAAAGTACAAGTGCTGAGTTAAATTTGACAGTAGATTACTGACATAGATTGTGACTCAGCAGCAGTACTGAGTATAAGTTGTCATGGAATAAAATTGGGGTGTAAGGATTAGATCTGGTTAAGAATTATGATGACAGAAAAGCATACAATTGAAATGGTACAAGGCGTCAGTATGTAGTTTGTGATTGTGCAATAAATTATTGTGTGTGTTTTCTTTGTCTTTTATTTGTGTTTCTATAAAGAAAAAATATTTATTTTATACAAAATATATATATATATTTTGTTGGCAAAATGGAAACTGGCAAAATAGAAATTGGCAAAGTGGTCGCTGGCAAAGTGACCGTTGAGAAAACTACCTACACCCTTTTAGACGTGGGTTGGTTGGGTCACGTATTTTTCTATTTATCTATTTATTTTTGCAAGGGAGGGGGTTGGGTGCTTCTGTTTTTTTTGTTTTTGTTCATACAGAGTTACTGAACTTTCAATTCGAATAATTGTAACGGGTAGTAATTTCCAGATACCGGAATAAATCTCTGTTTTCAATTCAAGTTGACAAGTTTCTCTCACTGCAATTCATTGAATTCAATCAAACCTAAAACATTCCGTGAAGGGACATAATAACGGTCGGACAGAATGTTGGAAAACTGAGGAATCAAGAATCCTTGCCACCTGTGCAAATCAAGCCATTATTGCATAAGCTGAGTAATCCGGACACCTTGCTAATCCGGACAAATTTTGCCGGTCCCAACGCCGTCCGGATTAACCAGGTTTTATGGTAAGAACATAGAGAAAACGAGGCAATCCTTAGTCATAATGGATATGTCTTTCTGAACATTTTGTTACACGAAATTTAATCTCCTGAAAATTAAATCCAACGTTCTGCCATCTTAAAGTAAACAAAACATGTTTTTCTTCTTTTTGTCTTTTTATACGAAACACGTAATTGCCATTTGCTCGCGTCTGAGCTGTCTGATTGACAGTTTACAAGTTTTTTTTCATAGAAAAGGCATGGAAAAGGGTTCCTGGTTAGCCATTTAAATTCATCAACTGTGAACAGCTGTCTACTAAAAAGTGTTGAACCCAGTGTCAGAAAGGAGAAGAATGCGTGTAGCAGGCGAAGTCTATTTGTGAAAAGCTTTTTCAGTGTTTTCAAGACACTTTCCTAACTTTTCATTGAATTGGAATATTCCCCTAGTCTTTTAATAACATATTCTGCATCGATATTGCTGTTTAATTTTTTAATTACATAACTGCGTTACCGTATCCGAAACGAATGCAGGTTGCAGACGGCCGTAAAAACACTAACTGTCCCATGCCCTGAAGTAATATTTTGATTACCTACGTCTGTTCAAAATGCTTTTCCTCGTTTATCTGCACATTTTAGAACATTCTTTAATACACAATCTATGCTCACATGGGGTTATATTTTGTTATGCTCAAATGGTCGGGGGTTTTTATTCATTTCGCAGGTGGTCATATGACCCGGGATCATTTTGCCCGGTGGTCAGTTGACTAGTGGCCAATGGATCCACGGTCAGGTGCTGTGGACACCCTATTTTGTGAGTGATACTGTGGTTCTAACTTCGAACACTTCTTAACCGCCAATATATTTCCATTCCCACTCTCCTATGATATTCTGCAAAATTTATATGATATCAAAAGTAACACTAAAATTCTTTTTAAATTTTATCCTTAAACAGATAACACCTGTACACTAAGTTCCAGCTTCATAATTCAACGCCCCACCCTGATGCAATGTCCAACAACCCTTAAAAAGTATTCTAGTGTTTTGAATCTAGACTCGTAATTTGCGCAAAGGATTCTTGGGCGCTTCTGTAGTTCTGCGTACCGCTCTGCGTACTCTTTTCTTGAATCCTGGTCATCTGCCATCCTCCCCGCTCAACTGCCCCCCCCCCCTGTCATCTGCCTCCCCTTTTTTGCAACCCGGTTGACTGCCCCCCCCCCCTCCCTCGAGGGATCGTATTTTTGCCCATTTAAAATCCGAAATGGGGCTTTACCCTTAAGGGGGTACATACAA
The DNA here is from genome assembly GCA_949752745.1 of Protula sp. h YS-2021. Classification (NCBI taxonomy): domain Eukaryota; kingdom Metazoa; phylum Annelida; class Polychaeta; order Sabellida; family Serpulidae; genus Protula; species Protula sp. h YS-2021. The sequence goes on along the minus strand of OX457033.1, from coordinate 29,137,932 downwards.
TTTGACCAACCGCAATTTGACCATCAGAAATTTGACCAACTGCAATTTGACAAACCGCTTAATGGAAAAAACTGACATTTGACTAACTTTCAGTTTTAGATGTACGTAACCTTATAAATCTAGGAGTTCGAGGTTTCGTAAGAAAAAAATAATTTTAAAGAAGTGCTCATTGGCATGAAAGAGATGTGCTAATTTCCTCTCTGTCATTGAAAGTTCCACGTGCCCCGTTAATATTCGTAATCCGGCGTTATACAAGGCGTTATACAAACAAATCCAGGCCTGGTGGAAGCTTTAGTGTCAGCTCAGGTACGTGTTTTTTACGTGGTTTTAGTATAAATACCGGGATTTTGTCAACCAGAAATTAAACCAAATTTGACTGCTATTTCAACAAGATCAACTGAACTGTAATTTCAACAGCAACAACAATTGCCGAGATGGAAATGTTGACAACCAATCGTGGTGGTCTGAAACTGTGTTTGGATGGTCACATGTATGTGAAACAAGTGAAAAAAGAGCAGATCATTAGATGGTGTTGCGATCAGAAAACAAACTTGAAATTTGTTTTTGTCGGAACATTTATGATTGCTAATGTTTTACTGATAAGTGGTACGAAAAACAATAAATTATGAAGTTGGTCATATGTCCGTTTTTTTTCATTAAGAGGTTGGTGAAATTGCGGTTGTTAAAATTTCGGTTGGTCAAATGTCCTACACCCTCCCTTAAATACGAGAACGAAAGCTGTTGAAAATTATAATACCTCACTTGTTGCGGGGGGGGGGGAGGGGGGAGGGGGGAGGGGGCAGACCGTGTTTTTACAATCTGCCGTCCATGCCATGAAGTATTATTTATAATTACATGCCTTTAATGACAATATCTAAACTCGTCTGTAAAATACATAGAGCACTTTTTAACGTATAAGATGTGCTCAGGATAAATTTTGAATGATGTAGCGCTTACAAACTCAAGCCATTTCTTAGATGCCATTTTTTTTATTTAGACTCCAAGCTACATATATTAAACGTACATAAATTTAACAGATGTTAAAAGTACCACCTGCGCTATTCTTTCTAATATGTTACCTTTCTCAAAAGATAAAAAGATAACATCCCTTTGAAAATTCGAAGGGGAACTGTCCTCCTTGGTATCAGAGGTCATCCACTACAGAAATATACACTCTGCATTTGGATCGCCACAGCAGATGGATCGTGACAGCAGATGGGTGGGGACAGCGGACTGGTCGATACAGCAGATGGGTGGGGACAGCGGATTGGTCGATACAGCAGATGGATGGGGACAGCGGATTGGTCGAGACAGCTGATGGATCGTGGCAGCAGATGGGTTGGGACAGCGGATGGGTGGGGAGAGCAGATGGATCGTGACAGCAGATGGGTTGGGACAGCGGATTTGTCGGGATAGCACATGGGTCGTGACAGCGGATTGGTCGGGATAGCAGATGGGTTGTGAGAGTGGCAAGGCTTTTTATGACGGTTTCGAAGATTTTCAATGTTTGTATTTAATATTTGCTTCGCAAAAGCTTTGAATTCGCTTATGTAATCTACAACCGGAAGGGAACCCATTAAAGTGGAGAACACGAATTACGCTGTAACTGGTAAGAGCTCGTTTTACGAAATAAACCATTATTTCTGATCAACATTTTAATACTTCTGCCCCAATGACTGGGCGCTTTGGAGAATGTTGGGGCTGTAAAGTGAAAAGTTTTAATTTCCTTTTGTTTTACTGGGTGTCATTTTCGTTATACTTCCAATGTGATAAGTAAAATTTGTTTATTTTTAAACCGAACTAAATTCTGAACATCTTTGCGAAATTCTGATTGCCCAATCTTAGAAAGTGAGAGTGCAATAAACATATTAGAACCGTTTTTTTTCTCTCTCATTTACAAGCATTTTATATAAATCCAATGCTACAATGAACGCCAATGGCGTGACGCACCTCGTCCGGTTGAGGCACGTAGATGACTGCCACAAGGCATGTAATGCACCTCGTCCGGTTGAGGCGCGTGGATCATTGCCACAAGGCATGAAATACACCACGTCCGGTTGAGGCATGTAGATGACTGCCACAAGCTATGCATTGCACCTCGTCCGGTTGAGGCACGTAAATGACTGCCACAAGGCATGTATTGGACCTCGTCCGGTTGAGGCAAGTAGATGACTGCCACAAGGCATGAAATACACCGAGTTCGGTTGAGGCACATGGATATCTGCCACAAGGCACGTTTTAATCGCCTGACAAATGCAGCAACACAACTGTGATTTATTTGGAAGAGTAGTAACTTCGGCATAGAATGCTGGGACAGTTCACTCTCGGGTGCACAAAAATTGCATGTCACCATCTTTACCACATCACAAAACACAAAGATTCCCATACGAGTGTGCGCAAATAGACACCGTAGTACATGCATACACGAACACATTAAATACTCGCAGTGTTATGGCTACACATACCCATGCCCGCAATGTCATGGGTACACAAACCAAAGCGCGCAATGTCATGGGTACACAAACCAAAGCGCGCAATGTCATGGGTACACATACCAAAGCGCGCAATGTCATGAGTACACATACCAAAGCGCGCAATGTCATGGGTACACATACCAAAGCGCGCAATGCCATGGGTACACATACCAATGCGCGCAATGTTATTGGTACACATACCAAAGCGCGCAATGTCATGAGTACACATACCAAAGCGCGCAATGTCATGAGTACACATACCAATGCGTGCAATGTCTTGAGTACACATACCAAAGCGCGCAATGCCATGGGTACACATACCAATGCGCGCAATGTTATGGGTACACATACCAATGCGCGCAATGTCATGGGTACACAAACCAAAGCGCGCAATGTCATGGGTACACTTACCAGTACGAGCATTGCTATAGGAAAACTTACCCGTGATGAAAATGGTCCGCACTTTGATAGTCTGGCATCACAACAGCGTCCTGTCTTTGTAACTTCTTCTTAGCAACCGTGGGCGATAATGCCATAAATAAGCCTTCTAAAGCCATGACATCTAAAGGATCATTAGACTGACTTTTCATTTTGAAGTTTTTTCGTAACATTTTCTCTAAAGATACTGACTTAGAATGATCCCACCAGATTTTACGCCTCGTTTTATCCATTTAAATAACTAAATATGATAGAAAATATATTGATGAAATTATTTGCTCTGCGTTCCTGGAATCGTTTGTGCAGACAATCGAATCTTCTCTCCAATATTAGAATTTTTCACACAGCTGAAGTAAAATACACAGTGATTTTATTTCGTAAATGAGTTTGCTATATTTTCTTTCGTTCCATACACGACAAAAAAATGAATACGAGAGTTCATTTAGTTTATTTGCAAAATTCAGACGTAATATTGTCTGCTTTGAACGCAATAAAAACACAGAAACGTTGAATGTTGGATTATTTCGCTGTCACAGTAACATTGCCACATGGATACGACGAGCTGCAGCAGGTAATATCGCCATGTTCAGTAACATTCTATCGCTATATCACAACTGTAGTTTGCTCAAAAGTAATTAGACGGAAAATTGCCAGTTAACGGGATCTTCTGTGCTTAAGCTGTTAATTAGGTCCGTGTGGAATAATTAAAACAACGCCCGTAAAACCCAGAGGGTTTCCATAAATGACTCCTCATACGTCAGTCTTAGAGCCCAGACAATTCAAACAACCAACCAATCAAAATTCAATTAGGTTTTAAAGAATACATAACGTGACATTAAATTTCCCAAGGGGGTGGGGGATAGTTTTAAAGACGAATGTAGTCATGGCGTTTCTGAACGCACGGAACAGCCTTGATCCTTTGGTGTTTGTCTCATGCACACATGCTGGGTGCACAACTGTGGACAGACAAACCTGCCAGTGGTTGTGCATATGCTGAGTGGTACGCACTGCCAAATACACAATCCCATCAGTGGTTGTTTACATGTTCAGTGTACACACTGCTAGAGCCCAGACCTGACCTGGTTCTGCATATCCTGAATGTACGCACCTGACACACAATCATATCAGTGGCTGTGAACATGCTGCGTGTACGCACTGTTGGATATACTAACCTAAAGTGCATTATTTCTAAATCGCTCGCGTGGTGCTATCACAACATTTATTCCCTGGAATGCATTACCAGTAGGTTTTAAGGGGCTGGTGGTATGGGTCAGAGAAAATGTACAAAGTAATCATACCAGCTGTTGTGACTCACTTTCTGCATCGTATCCATCATGTTTATGATCAGTTTTGGTACCGCATCCACAAGCCCATCCGATTTGCAGTGTTTCACCTCCTCTTTGTGTATTACGTGGTCGACACATTTAGACCACAATGGCTGTGTTATGCGCTCAAACCATTCGTGGATAATGGTCCGAACATCTTCTAACTTAAAGGTCTTGTTCTCTAATCCAGCGTGATTTTTGAGATCTGCCCAGATGAGCCAGTGAACTCCGATTCTACTGTGTTGGTCAGCTAATATTACACGACAGACCCCTCTGTACTACGAATGGGGCAATACTGTATGCCCACCAGTGACCAGCATTGCAATATGCAATATGTGAATTCTTTATAAGGACACAATGGGGGAAATCGAGGCGTGAAAGTCTGCCATTGTTATTCCGAGAGATCGCCTGATTTCTCTTCACAGGTATACTAAAGATTTTTTATTACATTCGGGTATAGCAGGCGGCAACAGATTGACAATTTATATTAAAAATATTTTTCGCGATTGCATTCCTATTTTTAAAGTGTGTATGGCTTTTAGTTCTTTACAAGTTGCCGTTTGAGTTGCATATTTTTCAAACCAAAAGAGATTCTACGTTGCATTAGCAGCAAAAACTTAATGACAAAAAACAACCGGTCAACTTAACGAAAATCCACTTTACTAGTGGTTATGAACATGATGAGTGTGCGCACTGTTAGGCACGCAATCCAATCAGTGGTAAAATTAAAGTGGCACTTTGTGAAATAAATGCAAATAAACAACCAAGAAACATTTAGAAAAAATATACAATGCTTCAGCAATTCACATTCTTAGTCTCATATCTGATCAAACTTCATTTCTGTTGTCTAACCATTTACAGACGCACCATAATAAAATTTTACAATGAAATTAATTAAAAACTAGACCGTTTTCGCTACCGATTAGCAAACCCAAACGCTGCAGCCAACTTTAACTTGCACACACAGAGAGTAATCGCTCTCATTGCAGACTGTCTGGCGATCACTATGCCTATACTGCTATCATACCAGTTCCTTTCAATGTCCATTTTTACATATTAAATGTTAATGAATTTCTTCATGAATTTAACATGTAAGTATTTTTCTCGCATATTTGGATACGAAACAAATGCTTTGATATATATCTCATTTCTTTTTTTTTTTCTTCAAATGCTAAAAAACAACGATTACTGGTGGACACGAATAAAACCATATTTAGTATGAATGAAAACATCGTTGTTTTGGCCACTGTCATATATGAAATTGTCGAATACATATTTTTGTGCAGCCAAAACATTACAAATGTGATGAAAGTATTCTGAAATCTAGGCAAATTATCTAGCGCAGTCCTGTGAGTGTCCGATTTTAATGTAATTTTTCTGTGGTTTTACTGTGAGTTTACTGTACTTGATTTTTCAGTGGTTTAACTGTTGTTTTATTGCATCTTTTCTGTGGTTTTAATGTAGTTGCATCACGTGTAGTCTACGTGGAACTTGCCTAGTCTGGCTTGTCTACGATTCACAAATGTCCTAAATTTAGGACATGACTTTTATTTCAAGACTCTAAAGCTGAAGATTGAAGACTGAGAACTGTTCAATAATATTTGTCAAATTATAAAAGGCACATTTAGAACATGATTTCATGTCCAGATTCTAACGCTGAAACACAAAGAAAATCGATTCGTTTTGATCACCTAAGGACTACTTGTACTTGTACTCTGCTTAGAAATGGAACGAACCATTTAGTCTGTATTGCATAGACCTTATTGCCATAAAGAACCACATTTTACTGCAATGAGCAAGGCAACTAAAACATTTGTAAAAAAAAACTAGAAATATAGCCACATATTACCAAAATAAGCTAAAATGATAACCATTGCATACGTTTACAAATATCCTTCAGTATCCGATAACCATTGCTAAGTTGACTGTTAGAGCTTGATCTATAGCCATGTACGCTTACCCTTCAGTATTCGATAACCATTGCTAGATTGACTGTTAGAGCTTGATAAATAGCCATGTACGGTTACCCTTCAGAATTCGATAACCATTGATAAATTAACTGTTAGAGCTTGATATATAGCCATGTACGGATACCCTTCAGTATCACCATTCCTCAACCCGATTCCACGTAAAACCAGCAGGGACAAAAGTCAAGAGAATAGCAAGATTTTTCTTCCTGACAATATAGTTGTAATGCAATGTACTAAAAGGGCTACAGCAAAAATGTCATTTAAAGGGTTCGTATGCATTTAAAGGGTCCGTGTGCATTTAAACTGTACGTGTACATTTTGTTCTTTTAGTATCTCACTTGAAAGGCAAAATTAAAAACGGAAAATGAATCGATTTTCCATGTTTGATTTTCGGCGCAACATGCAAAATGAAAAATTGAACTCATTTTCGCCTTACTTTGCCAAGTATCTGTGTAGAATTATTAACCGTTTTCATACATTTAAATCATCTCAGCTTAGATACTGTTCTTTGTTCGTGCTTTAGACCATTTTAAGAAAACAAAATATACACAGAAAATTTAAACGAAAAGACTTTTGAATATGTCTTCTATCCGTTCCCCCTTTGCAAACTTGTGTTTGAGAGATGAGAGATTAATGAAGAAGACACTGCCAAACTTTTTAAGCGAAATACATTATTGTAGTCAGCGGGGTGACGGGGGAAGCCATAAGTAATTGTTTAGCATGAAGACGGAAATTGTTATTATTATTATTATTATTTATTATTATTATTATTATTATTATTATTATTATTATTATTATTATGTCTCCCCGACCGAGGACAGACATATAGTGTTTGTACGATCTGTGTGTGTGTGTGTGTGTGTGTGTGTCTGTGTGTGTGTGTGTGTGTGAGCGTGTGTGTCAGTGTGTTGTGAGCAAAATGTTGTGTGCTAGATATCTCGAGAACAAAACGTCGATTTATTCCTTGATTAGGTCGAACGGTTTTATCAACTTTTGACGCATGTCACTTGATTAAGACAGGCGTATGACGTCATTACGTAAAAATCTTGTGTGCAAAATTTCTCATCCGCTAAACATCGGAGAAAGTTGAAACTTGGTGGGATTGTTGCTTGGTAGGTTCAAAAGACTCTTGTATATTTTTTGCGAGTAGAGCGAACGAATGCGGCGTATGACCTCATCACGTAAATATGATGTATATATTATAAGCAAGATCTTGTGTGCAAAATATCTCAATAACGGAAAGTCCTATCGACTTCAAATTTTATATGGATATTTCTTGGGTGAGTCGGATGGTTCTCGCAACTTTTCACGCATGTCACATGATTAGAGCAAGTGTATGACGTCATTACGCAACAATCTTGTGTGCAAAATTTCTCAGCTGCTGAACATCGAAGAAAGTTGTTGGGATTGTTGCTTCGTGGGTCCGAAGAAACTTTAAATTTTTTCTCGAGTAGAACCAACGAATGCTTCGTATGACGTCATCACGTAAAATATGTATATATTTTGAACCAGATCTTGTATGCATAATAACGGAAAGTGATATCCACTTAAAATTTTATAGGGATATTCCTTGGTTCAGTCAGATGACAGTTTCAACTTTTGACGGGGGAAAAATTATCTGTTGTTAAGCAAAATTTCTCGACATTGGAAAGTAGGATCGACTTTACATTTGGTGTAGTTTTTTACTCGGATAAGTCGCACGGTTTTTGTTAAACATTATTAAACTCGTATAGAAAATTAAGAAAGGTGCATAACGTCAACAACCCCCCCCCCCCGCCTCCCCATTTTTTGACTCTATTGTTAACTAAGCATAGATGTTACCCGCGCTGGGGATTTCAGCGTTTTCCAGAAGATTCTCGAGTATTCCTGCCTTCTTTAGAATGCTCCAAAACAGTAACAGCATTACTGCCTGTCCATTGTTATTTGTTATTGCCTGAAATTGAGCTTTTTGTAAGTTTCTCATCTACGGCTGTTACATAACATGCCACTCAGTCACAGGTCAGTGTCAGTTGTAGTGCATGATGAAGTCGTTATCTACGAGGTCATGGAATGCTAAATCATACTTGATTCGGTTGCCAAGGTGTTCTATATATAGTAGCTATTTGCATCAATTAGCATTGTTTGAAGAAGCTTTTTTCGCTATTAAATTGGGTCATTTGATATCTTGTGTTATGAGAAGCATCTCACCATTTTGGCCCCGAAATGCCTTCCCCCTTTTTCCATCGAGGTGCATCATCTGCTGCGCACTTATGAAGAAAGCCTTTCTAGTGCTTTGTATCCGATGGGAATGTACGAAGACAAGGCAGTATATCATAGCTATAGCTACACTTAGGGTACAGACGGTTACCGTTACCTAGGGTAAAAGGGTTAGAGTTACGTGTATAGTCGGACCAACATTATATATATATATAAAGAAACCCGGATTTGGACAACTCCAGTATTATGGACACCCCTGAATGATGAACAGCATTTTTCAGTCTGTTTTAAAATGCCATGGAGCTCTGTCATATCAATGACCTTCTATTGTCGACACTCTATACAGAATTAGGGGCTCTTTTTATCCCTTACTGTTACACATTTAAAACAACCCATCCATTGTGGACAGTCAAATTGCTGTCCATATTTTATGTAAACAGCGCCTATCAGCTTGTTACTCGGTAGTGGTTTTTGTTTTTTCTCTGTTGTTATTTGTGGGTATTGATCAGATAACACTGAACACAGTGCGTGTAAAGACACTAGGGCTTATTACAAAAGATATGTGATTACGAGAGAAGCTTTGTACGACTAAACCAAACTGACCTGTCCTACGTCTTTTTAAATACGTATAAAAGAGCAAGTAATTCATTGACTTTATATTTAGTTAATATGTAAAACAAACTGTTATACAAAGCGTTATTTTATAGTAAGTGATCAATCTGAATATAGATGGTGTAAAAAGAAAACATGTGATATAAAGAGAGATACAGATGGATATATATATAAAGAGAGAAAGAGAGAGACAGAGAGAGAGAGAGAGAGAAAGAGAGAGAGAGAGAGAGAGAGAGAGAGAGAGAGAAACTGATGGCATTATACATTGCCTGTTTGCGTATTCTCTTCATTGTGTTTAAGAGACCATAAATAACAATACATAAATGAAAGTCTTAAAGCGAAGACACAATTTATGTTTCATTGTGGAAATCTTATTTTTTAGTAAAAATACGAAGTAAAGCCAGTAATGAAATGCTACCGTTGACGCTCATCCAATTGTTATCGTCATCGCTGTAATTTACAGCAGAAATTGGCTTTCGAGTCTTCGGGGGGAATGGGGAATCGAGCTCACGGTTAAACATTGCAGTTCTTTAGTTGAAATACTTTAGTAGGAACTTATTAAAGGGTTTTAAAGTATGACACTGATTGCAAACAAAGCAAGCTGAGGCTGAGGCGAAAAAACAGCTGGGAAGGGAAATTGGTAAAAGATAGTGGGAAAATAAAAAGCGCTTTTGCAGCAGCTGCTCTGATTTATATGCGAGCTGCCGCCCAAATTGTTTTAAGCAGTAAAGATATCCGACATGTTTTGGACATCTCCACTAAGGACAGTTTATGCAACAATCTGTGTTATTTAATTTTTAATGACAACCGTTCTACTCTATTCTTTTGAAGGATAAAGCAAAAAAAAAATAAGCTAGGGCCGCTGATACATGGGTGTGCCGACCCCAGGGCACATCAGTGAAATGTCAAATCAGCTGTAGGAGACACTGGCAATGCCATTAACGGTAGTACTGTCTTTCAGCGCCCACTAAATTTGCATCATAATCTAGTCATGTCGTGTACTGTCATTCATATAGATACTCATACCATCGTCTCAGTCTTCAGTGTTTACAGTAAGGAGAAAATTTACAAAGAGGACAGTGTTGAATTGTAAAACTTTGACTTTCAATGACTTTTTGTGGTTATTAAAATCCTTTCAAAAATCCCTCTTTCAATTTTGACCGAATTTTATTTGTGCGATGTCATCAGGCCTCACCTGACAATATAATTGTGCCGTGATCATAATAAAAGCTAAGATTAGCAAAATAAAACCACCTTATAAATATCGACTTTCTGAAACATTCGTTTACAAGGTTTGACGGACTCGTATTCACAAACCCCACCTTAAAAAAGTTGATAAATATTTAAATAATTTACTATAAAGAGGTTACTATAAATTATTAATTTGTTCTTAAACATTTTAATTACTTACAGTACGCTTAGCAAAAGAAGCATTTTGCAAACATTTTGACAAATAAAAATAAATATTACGTTATTAAAGAGCACTCTTTGCAGCATTACAATTCTGCAGTGTAAAGCCTTCGTAAACCTCCTGTAATTTGAACCCATTCGACGGTTATTAACGCACCATATTATAAGTAGCTTTCATTCCGGCACATTCTTAGTTTTTAAGGTATGAATTTGACATCTCATACAAACAGGTAAGCTTCAACCAAGTATTCCCCAATTATAATATGTTGACAGTTAAACATGAGATAAACTTTTGCTCCAAATGTTAATACAGAGCTTGTTGACAATTTTAAGCTATTATCATGAAATCCATGGTTCATCAGGGTAGGATATTTTACCTCATTCGTGTTAATCAACCTTCAACATTTATATCACCTCGTATTTGCCGATAAACGTTGATGTTAGCTCGAAACTCTAAATAGGTTCTCCCGCGTCTGTGATTTGTTTCAGCTAATAATTTCAATTTTTAAATTTAATTTTTCCTGTCTGGCGACTGGATTGTTTTTAATTCGTATATATATATATATATATATATATATATATATATATATATATATATATATATATATATATATATATATATATATATATATATATATATACAAACCAGCTCTCTTGAGGTTTATTTAATGTCTTTTTCTGTTTTAAGCAGCCTTCGTTAAGCGAAATTTCAACCTGTGGCCGTTATATAAAACCTACACTCTCTTCGCAATGTGCCTGACAAATGTACTTATTTATTTTACATTGTTTGTGCATTTATTTATTCAGGTAAAAAAGTTAGGAAACGACGGATTAAGTGGATCATCAACAAATGGGCGTGTTAATTTATTATGTTACAAAACCCTTGAGAGCTGGCTTCAAGTAGATGTCAGCAAATTTGTGAACTAATTTTTGCATACATAAGTCCAGTTGTAGGCGTACGTATTCAGCATTCCGCTGCATTGTGAATGTAGAAGTACCAAGAAACCAGACTATTTATGATACAGCATGATAGCCATAGAAACAAAATACTCTATAATTAAGGGGAATGATATTTCCTAATTAGCCCCCAACAGGAGCTTTGACTTGGGCATTGTCCTTCTGTTCATCAGCTGTTGTTATTCCTACCCTGGTATTCCATGGGCTGTGATATTTGGCATATAAACACCTAACAAAGTGACCTAAGTGTGTTACTGTTATTTCGATCAGTTTCAATGCTCTCCATAACGGACTGCAGTTGGAGCTTATTTTGCGACGATGTGTTGTTCAACATCTCTTCATAAAAATTGAAAAAAAACTAGTTTAAATATAAGTAAAATACGACCATGGTGCTCTCATCAATGGAATTCCAAGATAATGAAGAAAATTAAAAAATTTTACATTAAACTTTTTCATGAATGCATATGACACATATACGACAAAACCCAGTAGGTACTCAGTAGGTATTCAGGTACATCAACTGCACTTTAAATCATGAACGAATAATGTGGAAGTAAAACGTCATAAGTAGTGTGGATGAACCTTGAACCTTGTTTGTGCAGAGCTGTCAAGAAGAGAATAACAATATTTCTCAACCCATTTCAAAATTCAGCCATTACAGAATCCACTTAGTTTGGAATAAAAAATTAAAAAAGATTGCCGGCTGGTCAAATAAAAATTGGCATAAAAACATTTTCTTCAGCTTTTTAATTTGCCTCTGCCCTAAATGAAGAAAAGCGCGTATAGCTGTAGTCTATAAGATGATTGTTGTATTTGCAAATAAAAAGCTCCCTTCTGATTAGTCGACAGGTGTTTGACAAATCTAAGTAATCAAAACTAACTGTAATATGTCCGGCATCTCATATTTTTGGCAAATTGAATCGAAAGTGACATGTCAGGCAAAAAAAGAAATATGTGAGATATTGCTAAATATATCCTTAAACATTCACTTTCTTTCAACATCGAACACTTTTAGAATGCTTACGAATCTCCAATGCTCTTTTAAAACATCGCTTTGAATTTTTTTTTAAAAAGAATAACTAATATAGAAACGAAACAGGTTTACAAGCTCGAAGTATTATTTATAACGGAAGAATGTCACAGAGAACAACATTCTAAGTACACTGAAAGCGATGGCGGAAGCCAGTGACGTAGCTTTCGTCTATCAGCGTAATGCTGGATGAATGACAACATGGCACGAATTCGCTATGATACAGTTAGGAGGGGACTTGCAGTTCTGTTCACGCTCGGGTTGGAAGGAACACTCTGCTTCGCCTGGTGCATGTCACCCTACTAACTATATCACAGTTGTATATTGGGTCTCATACTCATGTATTGTCGCTCACAAAACAACGCACTCTCGTGTAAAGAAATACACTCCCTATAAAGAAATGATCAGTAAATTTTGCGTTCTCAGACCGCATAAGAAACTTCGGTAGTCACATTAGCCCTAATGTCACAGGTACAAGCCAACGCGACGCTGACAGAGGCTTTGTGACGAAAACTTTTTTACTTTGAGTAACGAATGTTGCTATGTAAGACACATGCGGCGTCACAGCACTTTGGAGTATCTGAGAGGTAAAATAAGTTTATTTCTGCTCTATTTAGTCACATAAGATAGTGTGCTTTGGATTCAGATATCTATGGAAGGCCAACGAACTCACAGTTGCTAGGTTTGTTCACAAGCCTTTCACGCGTGTTCGAATCCAATACAAAGCACCCAGCTCCATGATCTATCCCTACATTAAATTATAAGTAAGCCTTACATTTAAACTTAAACATATTGAAATAGCTACTGTTATTCTACTATTGTTTACTAAGAGCTCAATTGAAGTACACTGGGTAATAGGATATTCTTATATTTTAACATACAGTATACTAAAATTATGAGCGCTACGCAGCTATAAATATTTACAAAACTTATGCTAAAAATCCTCTATCTACAAAGTCAATGTTCATAAACTCATTTTTTATTATAATAGTTCCACTTGTGTTCTTGTTGTCTGACACAGATAGGCTTGTGCATTCACAGCCTCCTTACTTTTGTTTATTAAGCAATTAGATTCGTGCCTAACAAAGCAGGGAACAGATTCTCTTCACTGTACTGTCATTTGCTTTGTAGACTGCAGGAACATCGCAGCAAGGGCAAATTGTGATGTTTTAAAAGGGGCTTTACAAACACCATGCAAGCAAAACAGCAGTCGAGAAAATTGCAAGAGAGAGAAAAAGGTGAAGATATCATGAACGGTTATATAATATATTAGAAAAATGTCCTTAAGCTTTGCATCTTTTTTGTTAATAAATTATCAGGTGCCTTTGCTAAGGAAGAAACCACTCACCCAGTATGGTCTGAAAAATAGTCCTCATCCTTCACAGCATTCAGGCGCTGCAGTTTCCGGTTCCGTTTCAGGCGTGGCGAGTAGGCTGCTGGTATTGCAAGGCACAGGCTCTCGATCACCATTTTATCCAGAGATCCTCTCTCACCGCCGTATGTACGAGATTTCTGTAGCTGTAATCTTTTACGTACAATTTTATCCATTTCTCGAATATATAACTGAAAATTTCTTTAATCCTAACAAATCCTCCTTAAAACAGTCTTTGTTCATAAATGCATTTAGAGTTACCCATTTTTATTGATTCAGTGATTGGTTACCATTTTATCCAAAGCAGAAACCGATTACTCGTATCTGTAATAATATCAGATTGCATGAACTTATTGATAACGGCTTATTCTTTCTCACCACTTTACAGTTCCTACCTTATTAGCCCAACGAGGTGTCAATAACCTTAACAGACATTGGTCAATTAGAGCTAGCTGGCAAATCCCTTTCACTTAATCAACGAAACAATCTGCTGTATTCGAGGCGGCTCGTTTTACCGTTGTTTCCGGTAACACCCAATCTTGTAAGAAAACACGCACATGCTACTTATTTACAAAACCGTTGTGGCTTTTTAGTATTTCTTACAAAATAGTTCTGTCTGCACTATTCATTTATTTATTTATAATTTCTATATTGATTCACTGCTTACTTTCTTTAAATTAACCATTGATTAATAATAGAACAACAAAATTAAACGACAATCATGACGTCACAAGATAGCCTCTACCTTGGTTTCCGATTCTGTCATTTGAATATTAGCATATCATGGTTTTGGTCATATATCACCGTTCTAGAGGCATGCAGTACCGATTGCAATCGGTCCTAGATATTATTTTAATATATTTTTCACACTGAAGGTGATTATTTCAGCGAGATACTATTAGTGAAACTTACTCTTAAGCCTTTTTACTTTCAAGAAAATTATTAATAGTTTTAAGTTCATGAAAAGAGGTAAGTTTGTTCGAGAAGATTTTTTTTTAATTTGGTAGATCCAAGATGAAAACACTGTTATTTTTTGTCTAGTTTAGGAAAGACGAGAGGCTGGTAATAACTTTTTATTCTTTAGAAAATTTGCTGAACTGAAAACGTCAAATGTTGTTTGTCCTTGTTATCCCGATAAAACATTGCCTGATACCATGAATAATACATACTATGATAGAGCATTTCAATCTTAATTTATATATCATGTCAAATGTACTTTTTGTCTGCTTTTTGTAAGAAAACTCTAGCGCCAGAAGCAAGCCCTAAAATGGTTGTTATTTTCACTTAGGCGTGGTTTTCCTTCATTTTTCATCCCTAAAAATTCTCATACTGAATCATAAGGTTTTCCTTTTGATTTTTTTCTAAAATTTTCAGATCTGCTTGACTTGCGAGTTTAATCCCCCGGATACATTGTGTATTTGTCCTGAGCCTAAGGACTGCCCATCTGGCATACGCGTAGCTTTTCCAGATTTGAAAACATCGCTCAGATATTTTAGCCTTAACACGTCACTTTTTAATTCCAAAATTATGCTAACAATGGTTTAGATTCGACCAGAAACATTGATACCCACTATATGACTATAAGCACATTTCTTGTGCTTATCAAAAAAGACAAGTAAGCAAATATCCTCTACCAGCAGCGTTAATGTTCCTTGTTTTTACCAAATGCCCTTTTGATAATTCCCCATGGTATATATTAATCCCATTTGCGCATGTGAGTTCAAAGAATATGTGATGCCTCTTTTCAACAGACATCTGATGTTTGACATTTACACAAGCCTCTTTTTTGCCTCTATATTTTCACAGCTTCCTGGGTGCTATCTTATGACACTTTCCTGCCGGAATCCACAAAACATCAACCTCAAAAAAAAGTCATAGTCTCAAGCGACAGCACAGAGGCAGTTGTATTGACTAGGCGTAAGATGGCTAGCCAACAAGTAGTGCTAAGTAAAAGAGACAATTAATATTTAGATTACCACAGTTGTCCCAAACCTAATAGTGCGTGTGTGTTTACTTTACAGCATTGATTGTACTTGCCAGTGTTCCATCCTCAAGTACAGTATAATCCATTATTTGACAATACGATGCAACTTTTCCTTTTCAGAACCTTTTCGACTAATTTCTATTTGAGGAAATTACAGAATGTTCCCTCATAAAACAACCCTATTTGAAAACTTTGCAATTTCTGACAATCATACACTACCTTTGTTTACATCGGACTATTTTATGATAATAATCACTAGTTTGAGTACAATAACAACTGCCAGTGTTTTCTGAGTTATCATTGGCAGATAATATGCGACAATAAAGCGAAAATTAAGGGCAACGTGAACTCGCCATAACATCCCTTCATGGTAATATCTGTTTATTGTTAGGACGATCGCTGAAGACTATCGTGCTTACAGGTGAGGTTTGGTCACAAAAGGCTAATGGTTAAAGGCGGCACAAAATATAGCAACAACATATTTTTTCTTCTTACTTTTATTTTTACCACCTTATTTATTAATGCAATGGCAACAATTTCCGTCAAGATAAATCTTTAACATTCTGGCAAACAAATGTGTTATGTGGGTCAAATATCCGGCGTTATTAAATGATCAAGGGTATGGTCAATACTTTTAAGATCAATAGAGTGGCCCTGAACCACAACACCAGTCCCTGTTGCCCAACCACCAGTTTGTTTGTTTGTTTTGTTTGTTTATATGAGTGGTGTTTAATGTCCCGTTCAGCTACTGTAGCGGCTATGTTAGAAGAAAAAAATGAAGAAATAGTAAAGAAGGGGCTAGAAAGAAAGACATTCTGAAAGCAGTGGGCGTATTCTTGATATCTCCTAATCCAAAGAAGGGGTGCATACACCATTCAAAGCGTCCAAGTATCAATACAAGTAATAAAGCAGTCTGTTAAACGTGTCTAGTTAATGCTAAGGTATCAGCCGCTGAGGAAGAGATGGGAAGAGTGGAGCTACTCACTGACCAACTGGTTATCATGGTCGCCCATGACTTTTGAGAACCACCTTCAAGGTACGCAGCACTAAGTAAAGAAAAAATACCTCGTTTCTGAATGGAAATTAACGACTTTTGAACGAAACTGGCACTCTGTGTAGCTCTTGAAATTGCCGTCTTTCTATGTTACTTTTACTCGCATGGTAACGCACAAGACACAAAGTGAAATGGTAACACATATGATACGAAGTGACATGGTAACGCACATGATACCTAGGGGCATGGTAATACATATGACATCAAGTTACACGGTGACATGTATCGCACGGCTAAGAGAGAATACATAAAGTCATTTTAAGAGAAATATGTGTTTCAATTACATTCAGCTTTATTTGGTACAAGGAAAAACAAATAACAATGCATAAAAACGGTTACATCATGTTTACATCAAAATTTAACAGTTCTTGTCTTAAGTAAACTTATCTAATCAAACAAAACATTGTTTTCTACGCGGAACTGTTTTTTTATTATTTAGTTAATCTAAATAGTTCGTGCGATAAAATATGATTAAAAGCTACATAAAGAGTAAAAACATTGTGTGATCTATTTTTCTTGTTCAGGTGTTAAAAGCTTTCTGTATTAGTTCAATTGATTCGCTGAAAGCTTCGAGGATGATTCGATGTGGAACAATAAACAACCCACAAGCACCTCCTCTTAGAGTGTTTTAACAATTCACACTTTTTAAATCTTCCCCACTCAAATCTGCATTGACAAGCTCTTTCGAGTATGAATGTTATGTAAATTATCTGAACATCTTCGCTACATATTATTCAACGCATGGGTCTCATACAGTTTCACTATAGTTTAAGCATGATTTTTTTTGCATTTCCACTTTTAGATAAATAAAGGTGCCATTTGTATTATGGGATGTAATAGCATCAAGCAGGTATCAACTCAACAAGTTCGTGTTCAAAGGCTAGTTTGCTCTTTCTTGTTGATTAGTTTATGTATTGTTTCGTCAGTACTCTTTTGCTATGGACGCTCCTTGTCATAATAACTATCACGTGATCTTTGTCTGTGTTCTTATTTAATCCTTATAATGAAGAAACCCTTCAGAAACTTTGAGTATCAATATGACTGCCGTGTACACATAACAGAGACGACAGACAGGAGCGAGGGAGGGGAAGACAAGAATGGGGGCTGCGGAGGGGGTTAGAACTCTTCTACATCATCAGAGAACTATACTACGACCTTTCGAGTAGCCGTTCCCTAGCCGCAGGAATTAACAGCTCGTGCGGGTGTGGTTTTTGCCGGAGGTGGTGCCATTACAGTTGTGAGAGAGAGAGTGGGCATATTCGCTGTGATATCCGTCATTGAATAAAGAACGGCTGTTTCTTTGGCGTGTCATAAATGTATGTCGTTTTGATGGTATTTTGAACCCCCACACCTCCACAATTGTATCTATAATAGCGTGGTACTACAGAATACTTTACTAAAATAACCGGATCTCTGTTCTTGAATTTTATGGGGAAAAATCAGTTCATTTAATGTGGAGTTTAACAGAAATGTGTGTGGTAAGAAGATATTGTATCAAGGGTACTGAGTACTCATGAGTGCTTACGTATCGCGCATAAGGCGAGGAAAACAATATGCTTGCTTCTCATTCTCCATTTTAACTTATAGCATTGTCTTCTAGTCACTGATCACTGACATGTTCTGACACAATGTAACCCGCTAAGGGTCGGTCGTGTCGTTAAACAAATCATTTAACTAACTAACTCTCATTCCCCAGCCTGGGGTCTGAAATTGAAAATCAAACTAGAAGAAGCCCGGCCAGTTCTAAAACTTTTTGAGTCAATAAAAACAAAAACCAGATCGAAGATTTACCAGGAAAGCAGAAATCGCTTATATTAGTGTTATGTAACATAAACGTTGCCTAGACTATAAAATCACATTTTTCGATGAAAAGAAGAGAAATTTGGCTAATGCTGGGTCACAGAAATTTTGCACGTGATTTTGCTGAGTCTAAATGTTTCGGGAATAAACAATAAAAAGATCACCAGCCGGTCTAGTCATTTCTTTAAGTGAGATAGGAAGCAAGACTTTCTTTTCTGCACAATAACCGACAAGATAATCGGTTGTATTGTTCTTACACCTAGGATTATTGGTATTGTGGTATTTTTCTTACCTACTCAAGATCAACAAATTATTACACCATTTAATCTTTTTTATTTCTTACAATATAAAATATATGAGCACTCAATAAAAATTACCAATTACAGCAAACCAAATTATTATCAGTCAATCAAATAATACTGCAGTGCAAAGCATGTACAAACATAAAGCAAAGCCAGTTTGTCGAAACCTGCTGTAGTGTTTGCATTATACGTTATTCTTCCTTTCTGTTAATTCTGCCAATTCTAACTTCAGCTTTCGTTTTTGGTAAACCTGTGAAACGCAAAAAAAAAAATCTTCAAATATTAAAAGCAACATAGTTATTATTTTTCTGTAATATTATTTTATTGTATTATAAAGGTCAAAGAGTCCCAATAACTTTTGAATGATATTTAGCAATATATCTGTATAGCGAAACCTGTGAACATAAACTTAAATTAAAATTCTCTTAGACAAAAAAGCAATGTTTTCTTTTTTCTTGTCAAGTCACTTAAAGTCACTGGAGAAGAATTGCTCACTGAAGAAGAGCTTTAAAAATATTACACCTCAAATCAACACTCCTCAGAACTTTGAAAATTCAAAATGAGAAGAATGATAATCCTGAAGGTAGTGAAGAATGATAATTCTGGAAGAAGTGAAGAATGATAAAACTGAAGGTAGGGAAGAATGATAATTTTGAAGGAAGTGAAGAATAATAATCCTGCCGGTAGTAATGAATGACAAAGTCCTTGGTGGTGGCTCTTTAGTTCAGTCTTTACGGGGTTTTTATTAGCTTAGAATAATTTTTTTAATTCTGAAAATCAAATAATTATTTACGAACGAAGCACATATTTTCAATCATACTTCGTGATGAATGAAACAGCTTCAAGACATTTCTCTCAAACAGACAATTATTAGTTTGAAATGTTGCAATTTCTTTTCTAATTTGTTACAACAGCCTCAGCTTGAATGAGTAGAATTAAAATAAGTAGTAATTTTATTATTATTGCGCTAGGAGGATGCAGCAGTCACCTTGATTATATTGAAAGCAATGTAAAACTCTATACATCCTAACTACCAATCCCCCAATAAAAAACGTGATTCTCCAAACAACCTAACTACCGCTATCCCGCCCTACCGATAAAAATGTGAAATTCTACACACCCTAACTACCTCGGGCCCCCTAATCCCCTCAAATAAAATTGTAAAAAATCTATGCACCGCAACTACCCCCGAAAAATGTTATAAGCTATAAACAACCTAACTACTCCCTTGCCCCAATAAAAATGTCAAACGATAAACATTCTAACTATCCCCTAGAAAAGATGTGAAGCAGTAAATACTCTACATACCCCCAAAAAATGGAAAAGAATTGGTGTAAAGATGTATCAGTCAACTTGATCCTCATGAACCTAATGTGAAATTCTAAGCATCCTAACTACCCACCCCCAATAAAAAACGTAAAAATTTAAACGCCCTAACTACCCCCTATAAAATCGCGAAATTCTAAACACCTTAACTACCTCCCCACCCCCAAATAAAAATGAAACAGAATATACAATACACTTATGAATATTAATAGATATTGTTATAGAGTGACGTCATTTTTAAAGAACAAAATCGTTAAAGTAATAAAAGGTGAGATAAGCAAGTTCAAGACATACTCAATTTTTCCAAAACAACAATTTTTAACTGCTACAGATTCTACGTAAAAATGAAGCACATATTTGAGTACTAATGATGTAAAAGACATCGACAGTGGTAAATAAAAACAAGGTGAAACTTATTATGTCTACTAATATGTCTAAAATATCTTATCCTTATAATCATTGTATGTAAAAGCAAAAATTATGTTGTTAAAATGTTATTAAAATGGACAAAGATAAAACTATTCATTTGTTAAGTAAAAGATACAACTAAAATTCTATGAAGCAACAGTTACTTTCTACTGTTAAAAATGAAATCTATGCAAGGCATATATCTGGCCAGCAACAAAATGATGAGAAAAAAAGATGCTTAGAGAAACATAAAAAAGCGAAACTTGAAACTATTATTTAAAGAAATCTTAACCTTAAAGTCATTATGTCTAAAAGCAAATGCTTTTTACGCCGCACCTGTCATCAATAAAATGTGCAGTATTGATAAGATTTTTGAAAGAAATGACATCAACTAAAACTGGAAGTATGGAGGTCAGAAGCATGATACACCTTCCCTAAAATCACTGAAAAATTGCACAAGAGTCTTTTCCATATTATCAATGAGCCTGACGATTTTTCTTTCTTTGCATTTTTTGAAATTTTTTAGTGATTCCAGCACTTGAGGACCTAAGATGACACAAAGTACTCTAATTGCACCAGAACATTATAACCATCCCCATACAAATTCAGACTGCATTTGCATTATGCTAACTTATTACTGTCATGTTGCTTAAAAATTACTTTACTTTAATTAATTTATAGCAATCTGCATCAAATTGCAATTATCTCACGTTAGTTTGAAATGCAAATACATATTCGATTCTAGATAAAACCACGTCGAGAAATATATTTTTCTAAACTTCTTGATTTTTCATTGTAAAGCCACATTGGTTTTAGATGATATACATTCAGTGAACGTGGTAGCGGAGAAGGCACTTACCGTGAATGCCCATGTGATACAGAATCCGACGTGAATAATAACATAGAACAAGCCGAGTACCCCAAGCGCCACGTAATCACACAGCTGTGCCGTCTCTGAAAACACAGAACAATCCAGGTACACCCAGTATCACGTAATCACACACTTGCGCCGTCTATTGAAGCACAGAACAGCACTAGGTACACCTAGTATCACGTAATCACACAACTGTGCCGTCTATGGAAACACAGAACAATCCAGGTACACCCAGTATCCCAGTATCACGTAATCACACAACTGTGCCGTCCCTGGAAACATAGAACAATCCAGGTACACCTAGTATCACGTAATCACACAGCTTTAATAACTCAGTTAATTATAACCCTAGTGTTATTTTTTGCTGTTAGTAATAGCTTACCTTCGCGGCTGCGCCTGTAAATTTGAAACACAACGGCATGCCACACACAGACAGCTATTTGCACCGCCAGTTCACAAAATATAAATTTATCCTGTAAATATATGAATAACGTATTCTAAATAATTTAAGATAACATAAATAACTCCTACAAAACATTGCCAGAGGTTTATATTTTTAGCGCACAGAAAGCATAATTGGCCAGTAAAAATGTTAGCCTTTAGCTCAACATTTTTGCAACTGGCTATATTGTGTTCATGTTGTCCAGAAGTAAGTCAATAGATGCTTTGTTACGTCACTTAACTGGCGCTTTGATTACGGTCATCTGTAACATATATCGACGTTTGTGTTCCGGTAAGAATTTAAGCATTGTTGACTTGGTAATAGATCAATCAGATTACAACACGTAAGAGCGTAATTACATTGTAAAGTAAAATATTTTGAATTGAAATTTAAGTAGCCATAGCTATCCTTGATGAAACCAGACAAGACACCCTTTTTGTACAAAATATGGTTCCATGGTTGCCAGTTTAAATACACAGAGATGTAACAGAAGGATCCAAATCTATGAAAATAAAATTAAATGTAATTTAAGAATCGATTGTTGAACAAACGTACCAGATATGTAAGATAGGGCACTTTAGGAAGAGTTGAGTTCACACTGTGTTTGAACGTAAATGTCGAGAGTAACAGGATGAATGATAATTGCAATCTATTCTGTACCAATGAGATTTCGACGGAGAACGTTGACAACATCAAGCCGCATACAAGCGTCTACACAAAATAGACATGGAACATGGAATTACAACAGCTTATATCCAAACACATCGAGTTTTATCTTATAACATTATATTTAATAACATTGAAAGCAATTAAATTACATAGCCTATAACATTGTATTCAAAGGCAAAAGGGTAATGTTTGTTCTTTTGAATGTTACATAATACAGTAATAATAGAAATCATAACGAATGGTATACAGATAAAAAGCTATTTAACACCAAAAAAAGAATCCACTGTTGCAGATTCATACCATAACCATGACTGTATTCCACAGAAAATAGGACGCCCTTCTAGTAGCTTTACAGCAAATGTTTAAGTTTGAATGCTGCAGTTTTTCCCCTCTCTGTGACACTACAGTTTTTCCATTGGTTGATTCAAGGTTCTTATGCAGCAGCCACTCCTACAACACAGTTATCGTTACGTCACAGGGGTTGCTAAGCAGCGACAATGTGACTGACAGCAGTCTTGGTTCATAATGATTGACATACGTCACTGTATTAAGGTTGAAGTATAACAAATGTTTATCATCTTTTGACATGAGACACTGACCCCTTGCACAAAATGATTATTATCTTATAAATTATTATCTATCACTATTCTAACCCCTGACTGGAACAATTTTACTGGCAAGTTTTGTCTATGGTTTTATGCTAATTTGGGACTGGTGCATATTTACCTTATGACACCATTCTGTATTTTTACGTTTCATAATATAAAACACAACAAAACTAAACTAAACAAAACGAGCTCACTATATAGTAATTATAATATAAAAAGAAAACGTACATATAACCTAGATATAAAGATAGCCTGGTCATAGTTTTTTCTTACTTGCTGATCTGTAAATGCTTCTATGTTTATATCGTGAACTTCTTCACTGTCTTCCTGTAACATCACTTCCGCATCCGGTAAAGCAGATTGTAATGTAATCGAGAGGCTCTGTAAAATATATGCGAAGCGTTGCGTAATAAGGTCAAACTTGACTGTATTGCTACACAGAAGTTTCTGTAAAATATATACAAAACATGACAACACAAGGTCAAGGTTGACTTCATTGCTATACAGAGGCTTCATTGCTATACGAAGTCAAGGTTAGTTCTATTTAAATACATTGGCTCTAGAAATGTAGACATGAATAAGCTTTAGAAATATAGACGTGACCGACAATATAAGGTCGAACATAATGGTAATTAATGTATAAGCGCTAGAAATGTAGACGCGACCGACACACATGATGGTACTGTAATGAATAAGCTCCAGAAATAGATGTGAAGCTCCACATAAATATGTGAAGGAAGAAAATGTTTTTATTATTTATAATTTAGGACATTTTTCTGGGCGATCTATATGATAATAATGAAAACCCCTGCTGAATTGTGAGCTTCCACATTTTAACACTACAGAGTGGAGAAACGGCGCATTTTTGAGGGAAAAATTACGAATAATGACAACATCGTTGAGATAAAATTTGAGATAAATCAATGAAAGTGCTTTTCTTCTTGTGTGTCAATAAAAATCTTGAGGGTCCTACTCGGACCGGTGAGTATTGGCACACCGTGTATAGGATTCGGAGAGGGTTCCCCCAAATGACCCCAAATGACCCCAAATGACCCCAAAGTTTGGTCCTGGGCCTTCATTTTAGATTATGTTTCGATAGTCAAAATGAGAATCTGAATATTATTTGTATTATTTTAATAACTTAAAAGAAAACTTTACTTGTGTGTCAAAGGGAAATTCTTGCAATTCCATTTGCTCAATAAATCTGCCTTTTATTCGCCGCTTCTCATAAACATAGGCGAAACGGTGCTTGTCAAAGCTCACTTGGTACCTAGAAATAAAAGTATCATTATTATTACTATTACTACTTCTACTACCACTTCTGCTTCTACTACTACTATTTCTACTACTACTACTACTACTACTACTACTACTACTACTACCACAACTACTACTACTACTAATACTGCTGCTATGCTCTTGAGTGTTATTTCTAACGTCTAAACGTAGAGCATTCTAGAAGCTGGTTTTTTTGTTGCTAATAAAACCGAGGAAAAAAGTCTGTGTCAGAAGACTCTTGGAGCCTATGAATCAGCACTAATTGTGCGCACTTTGGCTTGTGCATACTTTTTTCATCCCATTGGAGATTTGTGATAAAAAGAAAACAGAGACATAAAGATTGAGAAAAAATGCATGTGTTAGGTTGTCATAGCTACAAAATTAGCTCCAATTAGGAACGTAGCTACCCATGTGTCTATAAACTAGCACCTTATTTTAACGTATTTCTGTATTTCATTAATTTGAATTTAAAACAGCAAAAAATGTGAGCATGCATACCATATGTTCTCCGTGAGACTGATGCTGTTCTCAATCTTGATCTGTGGATTCCAAAAGGAACCAGGTGCCTGGAGTTCATAGCTCTTGCCCTAGAAAAAAAATACATATGATCGCGTAATTCTATGACAAATCGGAATCTCCACTATAACTATCAGAACATTAAAAGTAACCAAATATTTGAATATATTTAATAAGAAAGCGGATGAAGGAGTACGTATTACGTGTTAACTTCCTATAAGAACCATTATAAATCGCTGTTATTTAAAAGCTGACCTCTAAAGAGATCAATCTGTTACATATAACCACATCTGTTACATATAACCACAAAGCAAATGCATTGAAAAAGCAGTCCCCACTTTCCATAAGAGTACGATGCTCTCGTGGAGTTCCCTGTGCACCAACTTGACAAAAAGGTCCTACACACAACAGAAAGAACCCTTCCTAGAGGTTGGCTGTTAAGCAACAACGTATTGTACAATGGTGATAACCTCAAGTGCAAGGTGGTCACGTGTTTTACATTGGACATTTCAGTCGTCTATGTCATAGCAATTTTTTAAAATATACAACGGAAAACTGGGTATACCCCAAAAACACTTGGATCGGATCACTTTTCACCAACATCAAATTACTTTGAGTCCTTTTTAACATAAAGAAACTCGTCAAGTCGGCCTACAGCGCAAATCGAACTGAAAGAACCAATTTTTCCAGTCTCAAATGTCATTTTAAATCAAGCAAATAAGTTCGTTATCGGAACAAGCAAATCATACGTTTGCTGAATGAACAACAGTCGTTCGTTCTTAATGACGTAATTTATTGTTATGTGCGTAAACATTCAAACAAGTAATCCACTTGGTTTAAATTATGCAACCCAGTTCTAGGACAAATCAGACAAACTTGGCAAACTCAAAGATACATCGGTTGGTTATTGAACAAGAATGGCGCATTTCCAGTGGTACTGCATGGGGTGCTTGTGTATTGTGTATCCAAAAGTAGAGTTAAAGTTATAATGTAAAAAGAAAAAAAACGAAAATATCCCCCCCCCCCCAAAAAAAAACAGAAAGAAAAGAAAAGCCAGACAGGGAAAACTAAACAAGACATGTCCTTTTTCGGATCAGTTTTCCGTTTCACTGTCTTGCTGCTGCTGTAAAAAGATGTACGTGATTAAAAAATCTACTCCAGCTTCTTTTAAGGCAGTTTCGTGGATTAAAATCTACTGTGAGCTTTATTAACAAGACATCCAAAACGTGTTTTATTGTATGCACAAGTCTTGTTTGAAAGATAGCAGGGAACTGAATTCCAGTGTAAGCTTTGATACAAAAGAAGTAGATCCCCAGTTCTATTTAGCACTTTGCAAGCGCATTTAAATTGACCTTTGAGCCCTCTATAATCAACTAGATTAATCCTAATTTCCTCGTATTACAGTTTAGATGAAATACCATGATTGTTCCTAAATTTTTATAATGTGGATAAATGCTGTAATTTTAAAAGCTGGGATATAATTGTGATATTGGGTCAAAGTTTATCCATGTAGATGTTGGGTTTTTGCTGCTTAAGTTTCCCATTAAATGTAATTAACAAAGGGCTAATAAATTGCAATTAAGATGCTACATATAATACATCATTTTTAGTAGTCTGTTTTATGTGAGAATGTCTTTTGTTTTCATATCTTTTGTTATCTCTTTAATAAGGTTCATGTTGAGCAGATTATGAATGAACAGTCGCATTCATGTGCAATTTTCAATTTGCAATAAAACGGATTGAAATAAAAGACAAAAATGAAAAACATGTCGTATTTATCTACTTCCATACGAGCAGATAATTATGCATTCGCATTCCATCAACAATGCGCGAACCCTGGA
This sequence comes from Protula sp. h YS-2021, assembly GCA_949752745.1. NCBI lineage: Eukaryota > Metazoa > Annelida > Polychaeta > Sabellida > Serpulidae > Protula > Protula sp. h YS-2021. The sequence continues at coordinate 29,111,046 of OX457033.1, read as the reverse complement.
AGTCGGACCACTGTCGCCTGGTCCCAGGGGTGGTCAGAATCCCGGCGTTCTGATGCATTGCAATAATCGCCTGGCCAGAGCTATGTTTAAGCCTATAATAACATGAGATATTTCCGGCGTGTCGTGTATGGTAATTACACTAGCCCCAGCAATTCCTACAAGGATTAACTGCATTTACATATCGCAACTATAGACCTTTTTTCTATTTTATAAATTTAGCTTATTATTGGCAAGAATTATTTTACGGCAATAACTATTTGCTCAAGAGCAACTGGTTTTAGATCGATTGTTTTTAGATCAATTTGATTTTAGATCAATTGTTCGGTCATCGGGTCATTCTATGAACACATCCTATATCACCCGACTTTTCCCAGATGGTTACAAGTCCGCTGAAGATTTATTTCCGGTAACCAATATGAAGAATATGGAATAGGTCTAGAAGTGTATCGCTTTATCCTAACTAAGCCTTGCGAATTTTTGTCTGCAAAGATGTCTTACTTTATTATTTGCCTCTCTCTCTCTCTCTCTCTCTCTCTCTCTCTCTCTCTCTCTCTCTCTCTCTCTCTCTCTCTCACTCTGTCTCTTTATCTCTCTCCGTCTGTCTATCGATATGTCTATCTATATACCAATCTCTCTGCCGTACTCCATTTCCTCCCCCAACTCTTCCTCCCTCCCTCCCTTCCTCCCTCCCTCCCTCCCTCCCTCCCTCCCTCCCTCCCTCCCTCCCTCCCTCACCTTGCCCCTGTAGGTCTTGTCGAGCTTCTTCTCTCTCCACCGATACTGCACAAGGATATCCGCCTTGAAATCTTCCTCCACAGTTCGGATTTCTCCAACTTTCAAAAACATGACTTTCACAAATACTGGCTCCTAAAAAATAACGGTAGACAGAGTACTGGACAGTTTGTCAGTGTGTTAGTGAGGGTATATGTGTTGCTGTGGGGCAAAACGCGAATGAGTGTTCGAGTGAACGAGTGAGTGAATTAGTGAATCAATGCGTGAATGAGACAAGCTGAGTGAGTGAGTGATAACATGAGTGACCGAGTGAGTAGTGAGTGAGCAAGTGAATACATGAGTGAGTAGTGAGTGAGTGAGCGAGTGAGTGAATGCGTGAGTGACTGACTAGTGAGCGAGTGAGATAGCGCTTTGAGCGATCAGCTTTTATCCCAAGCCATGTATACAGTGTACAACGACATCGCGGATATGTACGTGGAGGTACATACAATTTGACCAACCGCAATTTGACCAAACACAATTTAACCAACAGAAATTTGACCAACTGCAATTTGATCAACCGCTTAATGGAAAAACTGACATTTGACCAACTTTCAGTTTTAGATATGCATAACCTTATAGATCTAGGAGTTCGAGGTTTCGTAAGAAAAATTTCAAAAAGTGCTCATTTGCATCAAAGAGATATTGCGCTAATCCCCTCTCTGTCAATGAGTGTCATAAGGTTGAGTTCCGCGTGCCCCGTTAATCTCCGTATACAAGGTGTAAACCAAACAAACCCAGACCTGGTGGAAGCTTTAGTGCCATCTCAGGTACGTGTTTTATGTGAAGTTTTGAGAGGATATAAGATTACTACCATCCCGGTACATTTGGACGTACTTTTACTTGCAGTATTATAACTGTTTAAATGTTGCTTTTGTCGGAACATTTGTGATTGCTAATGTTTTACTGATAAGTGGTACGAAAAACAATAAATTATGAAGTTGGTCAAATGTCCGTTTTTTCATTAAGAGGTTGGTCAAATTGCGGTTGGTCAAATTTCAGTTGGTCAAATTTCGGTTGGTCAAATGTCCTACACCCGTGTACGTGATATCATTGAGAAAAAAGCGAGAAGTGACTGACCTTGACACGGGGCTTGAACCTCCGGATCCCGATCAGATCCTTATCAGTGGCCTCCTCAAGAATGGACACTGTGCTTAGTCTCCTCTCTAGGTTCATCCGCCGACCCGTTTCGCTGACGATTTCGTCGTAGGGCGAAGTGCCGGTTTCAGGCTCTTCGTATCGGTTTGGGTTGACCGGGTCATCATACCGGTTGATAGTCACTGGCGTTTCATAGGTATTATTTAATGCATGGCTTTCGCTGAACTCATGGCCGTGATGTACCCGTTTCTCGTCCATTGGGGTTATTGGCAGGCCGCGCTTTACACCTAACATCCTACTGTTTTCAGCATGGTTTGGCGGTCGCGCACGAACCTCAAACGTGCTGCGACTTTGTTTACCATACGGCACTGACACTGTAACGCTATCTCCCATATTCAACGTTACTCATACACGGTGCAATGCACAGTACCTAAACTGCCCTTGTATTGGCCTAGTATATATTTAATGCTAATTTAACGCCCTTTTATGCTTTCCTGGCAGCACAGACCTACGATCCATGTATCCATTTATAAGCCAATTAGATATAGTCCAGAGAATACTGTCTTTTTATTTCCTGTATGTTATAGTCAATATAGCTAAATTTATTGTATTTAAAACAAACACTGGTTTATTAACCGCGCTGATTGCTAAAATAAACAACCCTTTTATTTGTCATAGCATTGTTTCTGAAATGAATTTATTACGCCCTACACTGACTTGTGAGAAAGCCTTGTTGTGATCATACTTTTTTTGTTGATCCACCTTTTTTCTTAAATATTCCCTATCTACACGAAACAGCGCAATCGAAGTCAGAGTTGCCTACTCCATTTTCATTAAATCATATATCCAAATAGCACAAAATAGACTACTGATAACTAGTATAGATTAAATACGTGCATTATTCCATAGCATTCTCTCACACGTTCATATAATTAAGTTCTGCACTGTTTTTTTCTCTCTCTGCAGTCCGTGTTTGGGCCGGATCGAATCAAGTGGTCAATAAACTCTGGATCAAGCGAAATATGGGTAAGACGGATCAATATCACGACCTCTATGTGCAAATCTGTTTGAATGTTAGGATTACGACCGCCATGGATAAAATGTGCGTGTGTGTGTATGTCGAGGGGGGTGGGGGAGGGGGCGTATTTCAGATCATTTGATATTCAGAGTGTGCATTTCAGCTTGCACTGACCAAGATACTCTCACGGTCACCAGACACATTTTAACCAGAACAGTTTATCTGTCTATTTATTTCACTTTTCTCTGGGTTCATAAAATGAGGTCAAAACTTCATTAATATAAATAACACTAAATTAGTACCATAAAATTCTGAAGGAAAGAGGTGGAGGGGCGGGGTGGGAGGATCCAGGGGCTAGCTGGGCAGGGAAGGAAGGGGGTGGAGGGTGGGGGGGGGAAGGATCCAGGGACTAGCTCAGCAAGGAAAGAAGGGGATGGAGGGCCGGGGGAGGGGTCCCAGGGGATAGCTCAGCAGGGAAGGAAGGGGGTGATGGATCGCGGAGATCCAAGGCTAGCTTAGCTGCCTGTAATGATGATTTTTGTTATTATTACATACACAAATGTGAATAACATATATGAGAGAGGGGTGGGGCGGTGTAAAAAAAAATCGCTTCTTTTTAGAGTACTTCTGTGTGGACGATTTTAGGGTTAACCCGAGTGGGTGACGAGTGTAGGACCAGACTGGTTGGGCAGGCAAAGCCGAGGATCCAGTCGGGGAAATGCCATATATCCGCGCACTCATTTGTCCATCCAGCCATCCAAGAATGGAATGGCTTACCCCAGGGGCTCCTCAACGTATCAGCATCCCTCAAAGTGTCAGCATCTCACAAAGTGTCAACATGCATCAGTGTCGCCATTCCTTAGTGTCAGTATCCCTCAAAGTGTCAGCATTTCACAGTGTCAACATCCTTCAGTGTCAGTATCCCTCAAAGTGTCAGCATCTCTCAAAGTGTCAACATCCCTCAAAATGTCAGCATCTCTCAACGTGTCAGCATCCCTCTCTTCGCAGCTACTCTGTTCTAGCATCCGCGCACCAGTGATCACGCACCGGTTTCCCTTGGCAGCGGGATGGGGGGGGGGGGGGGGGGAGGAAGCAGCGTTCGCCCTAACCATCAGAGCACCAATTGCCGTGGTGAGAATGTATCCACCAAGGTACTTATTTTTCGTTTTATCAAAGAAAACAAAGAAAATATTCTCACTATATCAGAGATTTTAGCATTTCGTACTAAGTCTTTGTTGCTTAGTTCCTGTATGAAAACGTTCCTGTGTGGGCTATATTTGTCAAAAACGTTCAGACTGCATGAGGGTTAGGTTCGCCTGGACCCTAAGGAGAGAACTGAGCCCTACCGGTGTCACTCCTGTAAGGCCAGAGCTCATCAGGGGCCAGCGTCGCAGGTGACCCGAGACAATCGATCGAGGTGTTAGTTACTATGTCAGTTTGGTGAATGAAGAAGCGGATGGAGGCGATGGGCGCCAACACCCTCCCCCCCCCCCCCCTCCCTCACCCAAAGTTAGACGTGACGAGTGTGGATGTTTTAGTTTATTTTAGTGTTTTACAGTAGCGAAATGTGAGACAAAGTGAAGTTTTGAAGTTGGTAGGGGACGGGGGAGAGGGGGAGGCGTGGGGGAGGGGGACGGGGACGGGGCAGGGGAATTCACGACCAACATTGTCTAGTCGGTGACAATTCGCCGAAACTCAGTGAAAGTCCGACAGTGGTGACAACAGTATTTTGTATGTATTTTACATTCATGTTAGAAGTTAATGATGGTTCTGTTTTTAATCTAGCCCTTTTTTCCTGTTATTGTAACAAAACGACCCGGATAAAATCCCAAAATGTTCTAACGCATGGCTTTGGGGGGAAAACACTTGCTTGGTGGAGGACAACTGTAAAAACAACAGCTCACAAGAAATAACGCACAAATGAAACACGTCTTGGTGTGCTTTCTGCCTATTCCTCCAATGCCGTCGGGGTACAGATTGATCTATACGTAGAACATGTTGCCCAAGCACCGCAACACTTTCTATTTACCACATTCTATCACGTTTACTTAATCCTTTCTACATAACAAAATGTGTTGAAACTTGTTCAATAGTTAAAACGATTAAAGATTTACCATTTTTTTATCAGACACATAGATGTGATTTTAGTACTCAAGTTACTGAAACTCAAGGAACCATATCAACTACACAGCTTATAGAAAAAATATTAACTGCACAACTTATAAAAACAAAAGATGTTAACTGCACAACTCATAAAAACAAAAATATTAACTGCAGAACTACGTAAATGCTAATTAAAAAAAACCTCAAGAATGCAAGCAAAAAATAAACATTCATTTTGTTTTTGGCACGCCGCGTCCAGTGCTGCTGGTCGATGAGCACAGCACGTTACGATATACACGTGGTTTTGTAGACGCTAGGATATGCGTGTGGTTTTGTGGACGTTACAATATATACATGGTCTAGTAAGAGTTACGATGTACACGTGGTCTTGTTGACGTTACGATATACGCGTGGTCTTGTGGGCGTTACGATAGTCACGTCGTCTTGTGGACGTTACGATACACTTGTGGCCTTGTGGGCGTTACGATAGTCACGTGGTCTTGTGGACGTTACGATGTACACGTAGTCTTGTTGACGTTACGATATACATGTGATTTTGTGTATGTTACGATATACACGTGTGGCCTTGTGGGCGTTACCATAGACACGTGTCCTTTTGGACGTTACGATGTACACGTAGTCTCCTTAATGTCACCATACGTGTGTGGTCATGTAGGCGTTACTATAGACTCGTCGGTGGGCAAAACAATTATCTCCCTTAATTTAGATACTTCCACAAATTGTTAATACAGGGCTGCCACGCAATTTTCAAAATGAATTTTTTTCTGACTTTTTCCTGACCATCGAATTAACGTTTGTATCTAGAATGTAAGGAAAACTCTCACTGACACTCGTCAAAATTTCAACACAACCACCAGTGGGAGTGCAAACCTACTGAAACAAACCAGATTAGAAGACATAAAACGCAATGACAGAACTATTAAAAATTGGGAAAATTGACAAATTTCGATCTTCCAATTTCTTGACTTTTTTCTTGACTTTTTTCCTGACTTTTTTCCTGACTTATCCTAACTCATCATATTTTTTCCCCACTTTTACTGACTCGAAAATTTTTTCCTGACTTTCCTGACCCTGGCAACCATAATAATAATAATAATAAAAATAAAAATAATAATAATAATAAATGAGTGAATAAATAAATAATAATTTTTCATGTTGCCAGTAGGGACGATTTCACAGTGAGATGTCGGTGATACCGGCTCATGCGTGTATTCACGCTGAACGGTGCTCATGGCGGAGAAAGCATGTGTGTCTTTGCAAACGACCTGGGGCATTGCGAAAATTGAAGCTGGGCGTAACATCTATGAGTTACTGTATAAACGACCTGGGGAACACATGGAGGTTTCTTTAACCTCCTAGGTGCATTTTGATACATTGCGGTATGTGCCTCAGGTCGTTTTTCTCAAAACATCTCCGGCTGAGAAAACCCTCCCAAGATAAACTTCATTTAGACATTGCCGAGACACAGAAAATCTAGCAACGCACGCACGTATATTTATTTACTTATGTCATTCATTAGAATACGTCACTACTTCTGAAAGTGTCATTAGCTTGAAAATCACACAAGTATTGAACAGAACACGTGATCACGCTCTGGCCAAAGTCTTACCTAAAAACATTCCAATACCCGATTGAGTTGTCTATCACAGTTCTTTTCTTTGATGAAATGAGCATGACTAATCCAACGACCCCCAACACATTGTATGTGCAAAAAAAAAATAATATTTGGACGACTGAGAAAATTGAGTGCTGTTTATACTTCAATAACATGCCAATATTATTTCAACGTGTGGGCAATTTGAGAATACCTGCAAGTAAATGAGTACTCGAGCTATTCCGATACTCAGACCTCAGACATGGTTAGTCTTTTTTTATAGTTTTAGGTTTTAAAGTAAACCGTACATTTAATTATCGTTTTTTTTTTTCGAGCATTTTCTTCTTTTGTGGGATCTAACATTCGAAGTGATATCATTAGCTGCAGCTGTAGCCTACAGGATGCCAAATGAATTCAGCTGCAGCTGTAGCTTCCAGCACGCCAAGCCAATCCATAGTCACTACACAGTAATTGTGTTTTTGTGATTCAGTTCAGTTAAAAAACAAAACACCCCTTGTCCGCTGATTCTTCGGGCTCCACGAGGGGTGGGGGGGGGGGGGGGGAAGGGAGGAGGGGGGGAAGGAGGGGCAACAAGGGTTCACATGTCGTCATGGATGTCCCCCTGTGGCACGTCACCGGCTAAATCCTCATCATCTGAATGGTTCTCGGGCTCTTCCTGGAACCGCTCGCACCTAGCAACAAATACAAACGACTGTACTAAAACAACAAGCAATCCGCAGCAAAAACAAGCTATTACAGAGGGCACAGCCCCCATGCCCCCCCCTCCTCCAGTCAGAACAGAACGCACACACATACAGCGACAAATATAAACGACTGCACTAAAACAACAAGCAATCCGCAGCAAAAACATGCTATTACAGAGGGCACACCCCCCCCCCCACCACACCCCGTCCTCCAGCCAAACCGGAACCGGTCGCACCTAGCAACAAATAAAAAACGACTGTGCTAAAGCAATGAGCAGCCCGTAGGAAAATCAAGCCATTACAGGAAAGCACAGCCCCCACCCAAGTTGACAGAACGCTATAATTGTCCCCTTGGCCGGGCAGACATAACAAGATATTGCGGATGGAAATCCAGGACTGGCGTCCATTTTGAATCTACCGATCGATCCCGAAATCAACATCGAGCGTGCTTATGAAATGGATAAATTGCCTCTGAAAGTTGGTGATGATCGGCCACGTTTTTTTTTTTTGTTATCCTGTCAACAACAAAAAATTAAAAAAACTCCAAAATGGCGGTCATTTGTGACCTTGAAAAGGGGTCAAGGTCAAACCAGAAACGGTGTGCATTTACTCACTGGTTGTCGGTGTCAAAGTGACAGGTCACAGGCCAAGAAGACAAAACATTACCCATCTATCAACTTCGTTGGCGCCGAATCAACAATGTCAAATGCAAACTTTTTAACCCAGATAGGAAAATCTTTTTTTTCTTCTTCTTCTTCTTCTTTGGTGCACAATTCTTCGACCATGTCGAGTAAAATTTAGTTTCTGTCTTGGAATTTAACGACATGCACGGGGATGAGAAACGAGGTTAGTTTTTTTCCGTTGTCTTAAAACAGCTATACAATCTATGTCTCTTCGAGAACAACAATTAGAAATTTTCAGTTTTGCGATCCACTCCGAATAATTCTTACACCTGGATTATTCGCACCAGCCCCCCCCCCCTCCCCCTCCCCCTATCCCGATCTCACCGGTACGGATTAACCGAGCGATCACTGTATTATGTTGTCGCGTAGTGCATGGCATACGGTACCTATTTATAACCTCCTGCGCCAGATCCCGTATCTCTTGGTACTGAGCGAGATTTTGCGTGACCCGAGTCAGCAGCTCTAGGCCTCCTTCTTTCACCAACAGAGGGCAGTACTTGCTTCCTGTTTGAAACAATACACCATATAAATAGCGATTCCAGTACTGAATAAATTTCTGATAGTACTTTAAATCTTAAGAAAGTTAGTGTTTTTTTCTGTAAACCGTTGTGCTTCGACACACACACACACACAAAAGAAAATTCTCTCCATACCAACTCACCCCACCCGCTCCCATGACAACACAAGCACTTACTGTACATCTTGGTGAGGTTACACAGCGCCCACACGGCCCAGTGCTGTGACTCGGGGGCACTGTCATGCTTCAACAGACGCAGTATGGGCTCGAACGACCTGCAACAATACCACTAGTGACTACTCTGTCGAATCATTTGTAGGTACACTGGTGTGAATTCAAAATAAAATATAACATTCGAAACTTGCCGAATTAAAATTACAGTAAATTAAACCAATTAAATTTCAAGCTGAACCATCAATTTTTATTTATTTATTTCAGTTCGCACATGGTTTAATTATTCTAATACTTTTAGGTTGCTGAAAGAAGTCTTCTCATGTTTCCAGTTTTGACATATTCCATTTTGGTCACATTTTGGTGAAGGTAGGGATTTTGGGATTATTTTCAATCTGCAAAACCTGAGTGCACAAAAAAAATAATAAATTAGAAAAAAAAAAAAAAACGTTTCGCAAAGGATTCTGTTTCAATCGAAACAATCGAATGATATTGATATGAATTAAAAGTGTGAGCTGTCTAGTTTATAGGCCGGTGTTTGACCTTATTTCTCTTTTACCTATAATTAATATTTCGTCGCGTTTTCAGCTTCCATCTGTTGATAGCGGCCGACATTTTGCGTAAGACGTCATGGCGCTGGGGCTTTGCAATAACCCACGCTGATTGGCCGTCGCTGATCATGTGACTCAGCACGCCGCACGCGTTGTACGACACCTCTATCCCGTCGCTTTGTGACTCCAGCAAATCACTGAAGCCGAATTGTTAAAAAAAAAAAAAAACAACAAAAAAAAAAAAAAAAAAAAAAAGGGAATCACATGAGAAGTATTTTTTTTCTCGGTTTTTAATAAATAAACTGCAGAAAACACTGCAAAATGTTTTCTTATCCGCTACACAGGTCAGTAAAACTAAAGAGCGAAGTGTGCTGCTTAGTAGCAAATTATATTAATTAATTATATAAATTACATCAATATGTCAATCAGGATTCCCATGTTTGGATTACATAATGTTACTATTTCAAGATAGGTAATTTGCTGAGTTTACCTGAAAACCGTCACAAAATTGGTCTTCATCAATTTTGGCCTCAGAAAGGCAACTTCCGCCACATTGCCTAGCAACCCCATCATGTTGCGTAGCAACTCGGCTTTATTGGGATAAGTCTGAAAAAAAAGAAGCCAGTCAACACCAGGTAGGAAAATCGAATAATCAGATGTTGACCATCTTCCATTTATTTAATTTATTAGGAACATTTAAATATAATCGCATATCGGCTAATTAGCATAGATCGGTTAATTATACAGAATCCTTATAATCCCCCGCTGTTCTGTTATGTCAGAACTGTATCGGATAGTCAAAAAATGCAGTTAACTGCACACTGCTTTAAAATTCTATGTTGTACCTTTACGTTCGAAATGTACCGAATAATCGCACCAAAAATTGGATAATTGACAGTTTTTTTTGTGTGTGTGTGTGTGTTTTTTTGTTTTGTTTTTTAAAGCACTGCTTCGACCGCATTTTTCTGGAGCACTTTACAGAGAGAGACTGACCTGGAGACACTCCAGGAAGGTATCCATGCCACTGTTCTCAATAAACCGCTCGCAATTCGTCGCCGTCTCATCTACAATTTCAGAAGATCAAAATATAAAAAAAGTTTTTCTTTTTAATGTATTTTTGTTTTCTTTTTTAATTTTTTCGTTCCCCAAATAATGTTCACTGTTTACGCGGGGTGCGTGTGTGTGAGTGCCTGTCATATAGCCCTCCATCAGAAAACGCAATGGCGCGCGGATAAATGCTCAGCACACGCTCAGCAAGCGCTTAGGCTCAGCAAGCGCTTAGGCTCAACTAGCGTTTAGGCTCAGCAAGCGCTTAGGCTCAGAAAGTTGTTTTTTTTTCAAAGGGATGGCCGGAAGACTCATTTGTGCTAATTTTGAATTCCGTGGTGGTGAATAATCCTGTGCAGTCGTTTAGCTGAGGCAATTTGGGCGAAGGTCAATCCCCCGCTTTCCACCCCTGGCCAGATTCGAGTCAGGGACCATAGGATTACAGGACCAACGCTCTACCGACTGAGCTAACCGTCACCCCCTAAGAAAGTGCTTAGGTTCAGCAAGTGCTTAGACTCAGCAAGCGCTTAGGCCCCACAAGTGCTTAGGCTCAGCAAGTGCTTAGGTTCAGGAAGCGCTTAGGCTCAGCATGGTGCTCCACACTATATATCGCGGTTACCTGTAACGTTCCACATGGCGCTCCACGCTATCTCCAGTACTTCGTCATACTGCCCGTGATCCAGTTTCACGCGGATTATTTTTAACATCATCTGAAAATTGCAGATAGAAGAATCGAGGCATCGGGTATATTAGCGACACCCCATAAAGTACGAAATTTAAAAGGTTGAAAATTCTTCCTCTTCTTCTCTTTCTTCTTCTTCTTTTTCTTCTTCTTCTTCTTCTTCTTCATATCTCTATAATAAATGGATTTTTTTAAGTTATGTATTTTTCGAACAGCTAAATATGGAAAATATCTCATCATATGTTTTCTGGACAAAACTTTACTCTCCCCCACGATGCCAATCTCAATCTCATGGAAATTTCCCAAAAAAGAACCTACCACGCTGTAATGATTCAAACTAAACCCCCCGCCCCCCCCCCCCACCTCCGCTTCAACCCTCACCCCGCTCTGTCTACCTGTACAGCCCCCAGGTCGCTCACGAGCAGCTTCTCCATGCCGCCCCCTCCCACCCCTCCCTGTGTCTACCTGTACAGCCCCCAGGTCTCCCACGAGCAGCTTCTCCTTTCCGTCCACCTGGCAGGCGAGTGAGTTGAGTAGGCAGATGCCAACCTTCTGCGTGAAGCTCTCAGGGCGGTTATCCGGCGATATCATGCTCAGTAATACCTGAAACACGGAGTCAACCACTGCAACACACAATCAACCACTAAGCGACATCTATAACACAGTCAACCACTGCGACACACAGTCAACCACTGAGCGACACCTGCAATACGGAGTCAACCACTGAGCAACACAGTCAACAACTGAGCAACATAGTCAACCACTGAGCGACATCTTTAACACAGTCAACCACTTAGCAACACAGTCAACCACTGCGACACACAAACAACCACTGAGCGACACCTGCAACACGGAGTCAACCACTGAGCAACACACAGCCAACCACTGAGCAACAGTCAACCATGAGCAACACAGTCAACCACTGAGCGACATCTATAACACAGTCAACCACTGCGACACACAGTCAACCACTGAACAACACAATGAACGACTGCGCCACACCTGCAACAAAGACTGTTTACTACTAAGATATGACACTCAGCTATTTTCGCGTATCCAGACAGCAGTGGCGCTGCCTGGTAGAAGAGTTGCAAATTAAGCTGTCAATACATTGAAGTTACCTGGAAAGTGCACGTGTTTTTTAAATTTTCATATCTTTTTCGGTCTTAAAGTTTATAAAAACATTTTGTCGCCTGGATAATGATTAGTAAAGAATAAGAGTATGGCTACTACAAGAAGAATACGGCCTTGTGCAGCAATTGGATGCGAAAATGACTACTACAACTGCAATCTTTCTTTCTTTCGATTTCCACCGGACAAACAAAGAAAGAGATTAATATCGAAAGTTGTTCCAACACTGTTTCATGTTCGAAATCCCCCTCCCCAAATTACAATATCGCGCCCCGCGCCAAAAATGCGAAGTACAAAGAAGGAATTAAAAACTCCAAAAGCATCTTTTTCTGTGGGTCCATCCTCGCCGCAAGAAAAATGTGATGAAAAAAGGATAGTTTGGTTTCAACGCCTTCACCATCAACCACACCTGATATGCCCAGAAAACAAAAATTAAAAAAAAGAGGTGCGACGACTTCGGTCAAAGTTTTGGAGAGCAAAAAAAGCAAAACAGACCAATTCTGCAGCGGGCACAATTAATTCTTGCATGAATGAACTTAGCCAATATTCATTTATACCATCCGAAAAAATTGGGTTATTTTTGTGAAAGATCTGGGATCTGTTTTCGTCACCGTTTTTCCAATGGTGCAGCACATGACAAAACTTGACACCTGATTCGTTTGCAATGCCAGAGATGTGTGAAAAATGTAATAGAATGTACATATACCCCGTGTGTTAAAAAGATAAAAAGCGCTGTAAGATTTTGTATGAAGATGCGAATTCATTTCGCTTTGAAAATGGCAAACTTTTCTTCAGTTTTATCCTAGAGTGATAAAAGAAACAGAAAAGTTTATTCATGTGTAAATGTGAGAGCAGTATTTACCTTTTTCTATTGTGATCTTTGACGGGAGGGTGGGGGAGGGGATGATCGTTATCTGATCAGATTTGTTAAATAAAAGCTGGCTGTGCTAATAAAATGGCATTTTTTTATCCTTCTTACTTCTATTGTTAAGCTCCTGTTAAAATAAATTACTTTAAACCCCCTAAAATCTATTGAAGTATTGAGCTTAACACCAATACTGTAAAGTGTTTTGACAGCTGTTTTTCTCAGTTTGCAGCTCCTCAACCAGGGGCGCTGCAATCAACCGGATACTATAGACTGTATAGGGAGTGTCATATCTTAGTAGTTTGTAGTCTTTGCCTGCAACACAGTGAACGAGATCAGCAAATACTCGTGATTACCTTTTTCCCCCCGTTTCCTCAGGTTGACTACTCACTTTTACTGGAGCACACCGAGATGTTGCTTGCTCGACTAGAGTAAAATCGGCTACAGTACATTGGCTGCAGTACATCGGCTATAGCGCATTGGCTGCAGTACATCGGCTATAGTACATCGGCTAAAGTGCCATTTTATAAACCATAATTTATCCTCAGGCTCTATGGTCAACTCGGCACCTGACCAAAACGGCACTTTTGGTTAACTCGGCACCCACCAACTCGGCACCCGCCTTGCCAACTCGGCACCTGGGTATACCAACTCGGCACCCATTATAACAGACTTGTTTTTTAAACCCTGACACTATTAGGACATAGGACATGCTTCACGGGAAATTCAAGACGGATTATCACGCTGCGAAAAGAGTTTGCCCAAATGCAGGATATAATTTTACAGTGAAAATGAGAATCAAACAGTGAGAATGGTAATATTACGCAGCTGCAATTTATTGGTATTTCTATTATTGTAATTGCAATTAATAAATAAACTGGCGTGCAATTATAACAAGCAAACAAAAAACTGAAAATAAGAACTAGAGCCCCAGTAAGGCAGGATCCCCCGTGAAGCAGTAAAAGTAAAATGAGGTCAGGTAATGCTGCACGGTTTCAGGTTACTACGACAATCCCTTCTATGAGAAGTCGGCCGGACAAAACATCGTCTCACGGCTAAGTTCAAGCCAAAAATTCACCATTTTTGACAATTTCCCACGACGTCAATTTTTGGCCAATTTCATTTATTAAATGTTCAATTGCAATATTTTATTGGTATTTGCGGAGAAGCCTTGAATGCAATCAATAAATATTTTTTGCTATTTTTATATCGACAAAAACAAAACTTTTTCATTTATTTACGGTGGGATTCGGTTTTTTTTTCGGGTGCCGAGTTGGTCACACCGGGTGCCGAGTTGTTAAGAATTTGGGTGCCGAGTTGGTAAACGCGGGTGCCGAGGTGGCAGGTGCCAAGCTGGCAAGGTGCCGAGTTGACCAAACCCCATCCTCAGCATAACTTATGCTTCGTATTACCATCTTGCTCCGTTATAAAGTAGTGCCCTCTCACAGACCACAATCTGATACAGCCGCCCCCCCCCCTCTCCGCCCGCGCACCACTCGCCCCCACCCCTCCCTCCCCCACCCCGTCCTTGTGATCACATTTAACTCACCCTCACAAGCCGCTTGTAGATAAACAGTACATCCTGCGGGATTACAAAATGACACAGTGTCAGACTTCCGTTGCGCATCATCTTCAACAAACATTGTACGAAAAAAAAAAATAAACAACGCAATCGAACTAAGCCAATGAATCATTCGAAAAGTGCTTAATTTGAAAAATGATGCACGCGATTTATGTGTTTAAGATTTCAAGTTTTTGAGTAATACAAGGTTATAAACAGTTATTTTAGCATTTCTCAACAGCACAGAACTTTGTGTTAGGAAGGATCTGCCTTAAACATCTTACGTGTCTTAGAACCTTATCTTTACATCTTTACCGCGCCTTTTTTCCAGTGAATGAACATTTCCTGCTACTGCCAATCCAACTGCCCCCTTCATTAAACCCCGCCCCCCTCCCCCGCCTCCGTCCCACGCCCACCCAGCGATGAGCGCTTATCATTGTATCGGAACTCGAGTTCTCCACAACGGCCTGACCTGACCCCCCTCCACCCCCCCCCCCCCACTTACAGCAGTTAACCAAGAGCGCTTACCCTCCCCTCCCTTCCCCTCCCTCCCTCCCACCCAGCAACGAGGGCTTACCGTGGCATCGGAGCTGTGGTTCTCCATGGCGGTGATGAGTATCCGCATGACCGTGACCTGCCACCCCCTCCCCCCTCCCCCTTCCACCCAGCAACGAGGGCTTACCGTGGCATCGGAGCTGTGGTTCTCCATGGCGGTGATGAGTATCCGCACGATCCTGACCTGCAAGCCCCCTCCCCCCTCCCTCCCTGCCCCTTCCACCCAGCAATGAGCGCTCCCCCTCCCACCCAGCAACGAGGGCTTACCGTGGCATCAGAGCTGTGGTTCTCCATGGCGGTGATGAGTATCCGCACGATCCTGACCTGCAAGCCCCCTCCCCCCTCCCTCCCTGCCCCTTCCACCCAGCAATGAGCGCTCCCCCTCCCACCCAGCAACGAGGGCTTACCGTGGCATCAGAGCTGTGGTTCTCCATGGCGGTGAGTATCCGCACGATCCTGACCTGCCACCCCCTCCCCCTCCCTGCCTCTCTCTCTCCCCCCTCCCTCCCCCTTCCACCCAGCAATGAGCGCTTACCGTGGCATCGGAGCTGTGGTTCTCCATGGCGGTGATGAGTATCCGCACGATCCTGACCTTGAGCTGTGCGTTCACCAGGCTCTCCTTCTCGCCCTTAACGATGTAAAAGAGCGAGGCACTGCCGCAGATCTGGATGTGCTTGTCCATCGCGTGCCGGTACATCGCATCCAGGATCACCTGCACAGCACGCAATAACTTGCGTCACACTCTGCAGGGTTTCGAATAAATTTTCCGATGTTTCGGATGTTTCTGATCCGTTTTGAAGGCAAAGCTTGAGCGTAAACTTAAACAGAAATGATTTATTTAGGCATTGCCAAACCAATTTATCCATTAGCCATATTTTCGGGCAGTTTTGCAGTAAGAAAAAACGGTTTGTGTAAATAGAATTTTTTATTCAGCTTTCCGGGATTTTACTTGTCATTTCTTTATTTTCTTTTATCCTCCTACTTTCAGTCGAAACGTTACATATTTTGCGGATATCTGAAACTCTGGACTGGCTTATTCCCGCCGAATCGAATAAACAATCTAGTGCTCCCACTTCCGGTTCTACAGGCCACTTGTTGTAATAAAAAATGCCACTTTTTCGATTTCTAATGCAAGGATTGTGTGGTAGACACGTCAGATTTTTAAGCCACACATCAGGTTACTGCGTCTACAATGTCTACTTGTCTACGTTGTAACATTTTTAGGGCATGTGGAACGGTAACATATATAAACACATAAACCCAAGTCAACTTACATAATCGATCAACCCGATTCGACTTCCAAGGCTCTTTTTCCTGAAATACCTGCCTTTAATTTTTTTCTGAAGGGAGCGGCCGTAAACTAAGTGGGCGTTATTTTTTTTTAATTCCATGATAGGTGATCTACTCACTGCACTCTCTTAGCTGACGATCGGGCGTCTATTTATCATGACCACCTGAGCTGGATTCGAAACCTGGGGCCTTGAGGTTATCAGACCAACGCTCTACTAACGGGGTCAGCGGCCAGCCTTTGATCTGAAAACTTGGTGCTTACTTCAAGCGCTTCCCGCTGGTTGTAACACTCCTCGTAGCGGAAGATCCGGAAGAGGCTGTTGAGGGCCTTCTCCAGCATCGCCTCCCGATCCACGTACGCCCTGGCGGCGAGCAGCACTTGCGACTCCATGAAGTCGCCCGTCACCTGCAGCAAGGAGTGGGAGGCGGGGGGGGGGGGGGGGGGGGGGGAGGGGAGGGGAGGGCGTTAAAACACGACCACAGCATAGGCGCATCGCATACGCCTGCTTCTTCCTCCTTAGATGTGTATAAGGATCTTATGTTCGCTATCGTTCGAAGATTTCTTTATTTATTTATTCGATTATATTTATATATGTTTGGACAACTCGACCCATTAAAAACTTGACACACTACCAACTCGGCCCTTTCTGGCATTCGGCCTACACCTTTTTGGACCATTCGGCCCACTTTTACCCACTCGGACCAATTTTTTTTCTTTTTTTGGTTACTATACTATTTACTATACGAGTTTTTACTGTTGATTTTCATTAGAACTAGCAGCTTTTTTACGACACGGTAATTATTTGCCACAGGAGATTACGAGAGGTGAGATTACGACGTTTCTTACGATATGCATTGTTTTTCACGATGACAAAGATGAGTGCAACTGATGAATACTCGGGTGTTATTCAGCCCAATTGCAATTACACCCTTGTAATTTATTATCTGCATACCATAGATAAGTGCTTATCATGTTTATCGTACAAGGAAATGATAAGACAACTCCAATAAGTATTACAATGTGTGAACTTCGGTTTCCCAACAAAGTACTAACACTTCTTCCATGAAAGGCACTCCATAAATTCATATATTTGGAGTAAAGATTCGATTAAAAATGTTTTAGGCCGAGTTGGTACATTCAGCCGAGTGGTCTTTCACGAATGGACCGGCAGAGTTGTCCAAAAAGTTGGGTTGAGTCGTCTTTTTCCGATGGGCTGAGTTGTCCAAAAAGTTGGGCTGAGTCGCTGTTCGCGATGGGAAAACTTAGTGATGGGCCGAGTTGTTTAAAGACAAAAAAAAACAAGAAAGTTTTTAACTGTTATGATATGATAAGGTCTTTGTACTCACCCTGTCTGCAGGTAAATTTTGGCGTTCACAGGCGTCATGGGCACAACCCATTAGTCCTAGGAATTCCAAATGTCTGCCCTCTAACCCCGGTACGGCGCAGCGACTGATAAAAAAAAAATCACAAATTATTCGTTGTCAACAACAACACGAACAAAAAATATTAAAAATAAAATCATGGAATTATTGAAATAACGGGATAATTAAAGTAACATTATTTTCAAAATTCAAGTGCAGTTATTTAACAGTTCTGGAATACATAAGGACTTACTGCGATTTTTCATATTTGGCATCAAGCCCGACCCGGTGCTTGAGGGCCCTATGCTCCTCCTCTGGACCCACAAATCCGGCTAGGTTTGTTCCGGACAGATCGAGATGAGTTAGCCGAGGTAGGCGGCTGACTAGGTGCGTGAGGTTCGCCTCTGGATGTGGGTACATAAAAGGCTCCTCTGTGCTCCCCATGCTGATATCCAGACACCTGTGGACAGATAAGATAAGACTGCATTAGATAAGATCACTGCGACTGCTCAGATAAGATAATATAATTAACACAAGACAACGATAACACAAGACAACGACAACGAGTGTTGAGATCAGATAACAGAAACAGTTACGATAAAATGAGGGGGAGATAAAAAACATGAGAATGGATAACAAAGAGAGTTCAGGTAAGGTAACATAAGATAAGGCGAAGATAAACTAAAGCAGTGTGCATAGCCCACATATTCCCCACAGGCACCCCATCAGTTAAACACGGCCATCAATAGTCAATCAAGAGCTGAAATTTTCTAAGTCCAGTTGGTGCATTTTCCTTGGACGAACCTGGCCAATTTGCAATTTATAAGTTTTTAAGTTATCGTGTTAACAAGGTCACACAGATCTGTGTTTGCTCCCACAGAAGGTACATGGCAAGTTTCATGAAAATCCTCGCAGGATTTTCTTAAGTTATCGTGTTAACAAGGTCACACAATAGTCAATGAAGAGCTGAAAGTCCAGCTGGTCCATTTTCCTTGGACGAACCTGGTCCATTTACAATACCGATCTGTGTTTGCTCCCATAGAAGGTACATAGCAAGTTCTACCGATCCTTGGTAGTGCGCACAGAATATACACACGAAGTTTCATTAAAATCCTTGCAGTTGTTCTTGAGATATCGTGTTAACAATAGTCAATGAAGAGCTGAAATTTTCTAAGTCCAGCTGGTCCATTTTCCTTGTACGAACCTGGCCCATTTTTGACATTCCAGATCTGTGTTTGCTCCCATAGAAGCTACATACCAAATTTCATAAAAATCCTTGCAGCAGTTTTTAAGTTATCGTGTTAACAAGGTCACACAATAGTCAATGAAGAGCTGAAATTTTCTAAGTCCAGCTGGTCAATTTTCCTTGGACGGACCTGCCCCATTTACAATATCGATCTGTGTTTGCTCCCATAGAAGCTACATACCAAGTTTCATGAATCCTTCCAGGAG
This sequence comes from Protula sp. h YS-2021, assembly GCA_949752745.1. Lineage (NCBI taxonomy): Eukaryota > Metazoa > Annelida > Polychaeta > Sabellida > Serpulidae > Protula > Protula sp. h YS-2021. Next base: position 29,091,870 of record OX457033.1, on the reverse strand, counting down.
TTTTTAAGTTATCGTGTTAACAAGCTCTTGATGACAGACCGACCGACCGATACGCGGTCGATTGCATATATTCCCCACAGGTTCTACCTGTGGGGAATAAAAAAAACACGAGAACAGATAACAGAAATGGTGGATATAACAGAACTTACGCTAAGGCGAAGACAACGTAACTAAGATCTAAGGCGGAGATTATATAATATAAGATAAGGCGGAGATGTTATATAACATAAGATAAGGGGATACGATAATGCAGGGATTTACTTCGCCACCTTTAGAAAACTCTTGCTGTAAGAAAACGCAATACAACGTGAATTGGTTATTTTTCATTCAAGCATTAGTATTGCAGGGTTCGCATTGGCGGGGTTTCTGTCAACTTTTTGGGCATTTTTTACGAAATGACTCACTTTTTCTGGACCCACCGAGTTTTCTGGACCCAACTGAGTCACACTTTCCTTTTTTAGACTCACTTTTCTGAGAACCCAGCGTGTACCCTGTATTGGCCTTGCTACATCTAAAGTCAGCATGCGCCAAACTGATCGAATTTCTATTGGTCTAACCCGGCGTCAGTCATAAGAACCATGCCCGTTTCACGCTCATAACGGAGAAACAGAAGTATGCAATTGCTATTTTTGCGTGATGATAGATAATGTAAAGTGAAGCCTAAGGTTCTTGTTTGAAATCTGCGACTTGTTTAAGTATTGACCTCACAATCAAATCACGTATTTCACACGTATATGACTCTTTCTAAACGCGCCTAAATCTTACCTTATTTTACTAAGAGAAGCAATTATTTTAAACACGCGCTCCAGCCCGTACAGATCACCCTCCTGCTGTTGCAGTGGTACATTGTGCAAAATGAGGCTCTGAAGATTTGATAGATTCTCTAGCAGCTGAAAATCTGAGATGTCAAGGTCAGAGTGAGACAAGTCAAGGCAAACCAGCTGCCCACTGAGCGGTCTTAAAACTCCAACTAAATCCCTCGATAAATATTCCTCTACAGAGCTGCTTTTATTTCTGAACCGGTGAAGCCCTAACGAGCGCAGTTTTGGACATTTGAAAACAGAATCGCCAGCGTTCCAGTGAGATGAGTCTCCGCTCGCATTTGCTTTGATTGTATCCTGTACTGGACTCACACTGAGCAAAATATCAGCATCAATACAGAGACTGACCAAGTTTTGACTGTTTTCATTGATAACATCTATGGTTTGCTGTGATGTGATGTAACGGAAACCAGAAATGTTGACATCGTACGGTTTGTGTTGCAACAGGTCCTGCAAGCAAAAAGAAGGAAAATGCCAAAGCTGAACCATCCTTAGCCCTATTCACGAAAGTTAACTGTACAGCTCATTGCTCCGTTAGCAATACGAACGTCCAAAAGTGAACTAATACATCTGACATGTTTAACAAAATAACTTAAGTCAGCTTAAAAATTATTAGCGTGATGTAGCTAGATCAGCTGATTTTCGCTGATATGAGTGCAGTTAACTGTGCAGTTAACTGCTGTGAACACGTTGGCGGACAGTCTCCTGACACTTTCATTTCGTTTCATAATCAAATACGCTCTGACACTTCACTAAGTAAACAAAATACGGTCGCATATGCTTTTTACATTCATCTTTTCTCGACAAGGCGGGAGTAAAGGTTGCGTTGTGTTGACAATAACCTTAGCGCCCCACAAAACCACATCATATTCCTCAAAGTTAAACACCTGACATAACCACGACATAACCACGCCACGAAGCCGGTCCACAAACCTGAAGTAAGCAGTCATCTACGTCACGTCGCGTACACAGCTCTCTCAGATTCAACTTGCGTAGTCTCGTTCTCGTTGGATCTCGGAACAACGAGACCGTGTCTTTTGTTAGCATCAACATGTCATGCAATCCTTTCAATAAGGCTTCACAAATTTGAAATGGTAACTGCAAATCTGAAAAGTAAATGAAACCAAAAAATAAGGAAGCCACTAAATAAGCGCAGCTTTAATTCAAGGTGAAATAAAACCGACTGAATATTTCATTTAAAACTTGAACAATGGCGACATAGAATGAAAGCAACACTATCTACTTTCAATGTTTTATCCCTTGTTCGGTCTGATGATATAACGGAAAGGTTGCGGGGATGAAGAAATCATTACACTGATAAAATAACTTGTATTTTATGAACCAGTCGATCCCAATGTTTATCAATCAAAACGAATAAATACATAGCCAGTGGGAAGCACCTACCTCTCCTCAGCTCATGCTGTGAGCCAAACGATGGGTGGGCTATGTACTCCATATGATCCAGAATGACCTCGACACAGCGATCCTGTAGGGCGCTGGGCACACGGTACTCCCACTTCCATTCCGTCGCCTCCATGCTTTGTCTGATAAATGGAGATAAATAAAAATAATACCATAATGGCTGCATTCTGGGAATGTTAATATTCTTACAGCGTAATTTGTGAGATGAATAGTTTTTTTATTATTATCACTTCATTCCAATACATGTTTTTAACTCATAAATAATTAGCCACATTAACGTAATAATAGTTTCGAGATAAATAGTTTCGAAATGAAATTCTAACCAACGCAGTGGAATATATAAGAAGCACCCAAATGGCCTTAAAAACAAAAGTGACCTCTGGTAAGCCTTCTTTTTAAGTTAAACATTTCTAATACAAAACATGGACATTCCTGGCATTACAGGCAATAAAAACACACAAGCATAAATTGTGTTTCTATCTAGGGTGATCTACACGCAAGGCAACCACCATAACCAATACAAAACTGTGTTACAGAAATCAAGATGAAGACGTCAACAAAAAAAAACAGCTGACCAGTCTGGCCAGTATCAACAATATTCTTGAACAACACATGATAATACATGATAATACAATTTTTTGTTACAACATTACGTTATTTACGTTTCCAAGACAAAGTGCTAAGCATAAAGAATAGAAAAACAGATGAAGTAGGTTTCGGTCTACCTAAATCAAATTTCTCATTCTTGCGCCCTTATCAATTTCGGGTCTGCTAGTTACAAGGGACACTTTCTATTTATCTTTTTGCAGACAGGGTCACATATCTGCTATAACCATAGATCTCAACTTTCCAGGCTATGAATCTTTCGGCACACGGTCAAAGATACCGAGGTTCAAACTATTATACTTTGTCCTTTAAAAGCGCACTGAGAAAAATTATCGCGCATTATTTTCGAATTCAACGAAACTCTTAAATTCGAGTAAACAGTGTTTTCAACTTGAGGGATAATAGGGGTTTCAACACCCCAACCACAAAAACAAAAACAAAAAAAAACTATTTTTCTCTGGACAAAATTGTTGTTAGATATTATGCGCCCTTTCTCAAATAACGCTATTGACTCGTATTGTGCGCCGATATTAGAACAACTGACATCGGTGGCAAGTTCTATTATCGGAAAAACGACTATTGCTGTCATACGAAGACCGTAAGGCATCCAGGACTAGAGACCTTTTATTTGTACACGCAGGAGACGGTAACAGAGAGAAAATTGTGGGGTTTCATTGATTTTAGGGAACGATATCATGCATTTCTCAGAACAACTACGTAACACTGGCTGAAGACATTAAGTTAAACATTATTCACATAAAAAATAGCAAATTCCAGGTCTGCTGCGAGTCGTACAAGTAAGAGACACTTATTGCATTACATTATGGGTTTTAATTAAATGTTTTAGAAAACATTGACCTCAACATTGACACGGAATAAATATATACCACAGGTTGAGGAGGTCGAACCAAACATTCCTAATACAAAACAAAGAAAATTTTCTTATATAAAGACAATAAAAATCACGAAAGTCAAAATTATGTTTATAGGGTAAACAAACCACAAGTTTAGAAAATAAAATGGCGGTCTGCACGTGAATCAACCCAGTGTTGCCACGGAGTCATCAAGAAAAACAAGACAATCTTGATTGCACATCCCCTGCCGCGCTCATCTACACTATATTTATTTTCTTCCTTTATTGGTCTACGGTGAATAGTAACAAAGATACAGCCTGGAAAAACTTGTCTGAAAAATAACAAAGTCTAAATTGTGAAAAATCGCAAAAATGACGTTTTTGAAGAAATCGAAAAATTAACCTGACGTTGCACAACTACACTTTATATACTTTCTACCTGTAGGGTTTTATTTGTCTCTGATCAGTAGTAACAAAGATACAGCCTGGACAAACTTGTTCTGAAAAACGACAAAGTCCAAATTTAAAAATTTTTTTAAAAATTTAAAAAAAAAATCGCCAAAATTACATGTTTTAAAAAAAAAATCGAAAAATAACCTGACGTTGCACAACTACACGTAATATACTCTCTACCTTTAGGGTTTTATTAATCTCTGAGGAATAGTAACAAAGATACAGACTCGAGAATATAAAAATCGAGAATATATTAATGTTAATCATATTGTATCTTTTTTTGTAATTTTTACTAATTGAAATGCTCGTTTTCACAGCGATTAAAAATATTTGAATGTCTGATCGTACTTCTAAAATGTGTTGAATATTCTAAAAGGGCTATCTCACTTTTTTTCCATCATTTTGTTAATGAACCCTTGGAAAACTGTTCCAATAAGCCAAGTCGTACTTTCGGGTCTTTCGATGGAGGTGTTGTTTCGATTGCAAATTTTTGGGATAAATTATGAAGAAATGATAAGGGAAAAACATCAAAATTCTAATTTTCTTTGATCAAATTTTTAAAGCCATTATGTGATCTTTTAAAAACTATTTTACATATTATTCAGTCCCTTTAATTCACATATTATTCAGTCCCTTTAAAAGCCAATATGTGAATATGTTTCTGAAAAAATGGAATTTTGTTGATTTTTGCCAGTTTTTTTTCTATCATTTCTTTATATCCTTATCACAACTGAATTGAGCCGAAAAGCAAAAAGCTTTTCGGCAAAAGTCAAAGTACGAATCCGCTTACTGATTAGACAAACATAAAAAAGTATCAAAATAAAAACGAAAACGGGGTATAAAATAGGATGAAAATTTATAAAAAAAAAAAAAAAAAAGTATTTAAGGATAAAAAAGGATAAAATTGGGCTATTTAAAAAAAGGATAATCCTTTAAAAAGGGTGATGTGGTAAAAACAGCTAAAATGAGACCTGTCAATTTTGTTGACCTTTTCTTAATAACACATGATACTTTCAATTTTATGTTACAATATTATGACACACTTTACCAAGTATGTGGCGCTAGGATATTCAATAGCAGAATAAGTAAACCTGGTTACGGTCTGTCTACGTCAAATTTCTTGTTGACCCATGCTAATCTACAAGATTTGTAGCATCCTAGTCCTAGATGACTCTTGCGGTCTTCCTATGACAGCAAGAGTCATAGTTCCTATAATAGGAAATGCCATTGATGTCAATTTTAGAATCTCGGCGCACGACTGGGGCCAACGGCGATATTCTAGAAAGGGGGCATCACATAAATGGCCCAATTATATATTATGGCGCACAAGTTTTATGACCGGATAACAATTTTTTACAGAGAAAAATATGTGTTTTCTTGAGATCAGGATATCGAATCCCTCATTATCGCCCACAACAAAAGTGTATTCACAGTTGCAAAACCACGCTTTCTATAGTTTGGGAGTTTCGGTGAGGTCGAATATAATGCGCCAGGGTACTTTTAAAGAAAAAGCCTGCCAGTTCGAGCCTCGGTGTCCTTGAACGTGCGCCGAAAGATCCAGAGCCTCGAAAACTGAGATCAATGGCCATTTCTATTGCAGGAACTGTGACCCTTTCTGTCCTAGGAAGATAGAAAGGGTCCACTGGGACTAGTACTCGTAGCATCCCAACTCCGAAAGTGAAACCGCTCCTTCTCTGCCAAGTGGCACAAGTACTACAAAGCTTGGGCTTTTTCCTGGACAAAAAACAGTCACATAAGAAATTAGATTTGCTCACACTGCAGGGGGAGCCCTGACATATTGCAAAAAAACCGAACCCAAATGGTCGTGGAGGGTACGAGCACTCGAAACGGGATTACAGGCACGTCGTGATGTGGGCTGATCTAGTAATCACGCTTGCTAAAAAAGCTAATATAAATAAACCTGCTTAAATTAAACATCTTACTAAATATTGCAGCTATTTGCACGTTTTACTGAATTCTCAAGACAGAAATACGCAAATTTAAAGTGTTCAACTACTCATTATTTTGTTTACATTTTTTGCGATAAAAATTAAAGTGCTGTACGCAGAAACCTTGCAAATTGGTACTTTTGTATATAAAACAGCTGCTATGAAACAGCTGACCTGAAATGAGATCTATCCATTATTTTAAAATGTAGTGCCCTTTACTGAGTATTATTTTCTCGAAATCCCCGGTGGATCTGGGAAGTAACAAGGTATTATAAGTAAAAGACCAAACAGCCACAGTTTTGTTCTTGAACTTATTTATTTAAAAAATTGTTCCTGTACTATTTTCCGCAGAATCCCAAGTGTTATACACAACAGTCCGAACCGCCGAAATAGTTGCACAACAACGTATTTAAGTATACTTGTAACTTTTTCAGACTCAGAATCTATATCTGATATGTAATTTGATATCATTATTTCATGTAATAAACTAATGTAAAATTGCACTATACATTTCAAAATCAATCAACATTTTATTGAAAATTGTCAAAGCAAAGTGTTTTATTTCCTGGGTACAACATAGAACAGTTTCACAATTATTCTAATACAACGATCATGTAGCTGATTTACAAATCCAATAGTTTGTAACGCAATAAACAGAATACTATCGAATTAAACACATGGTACTGCTATGTTAATTACAAACATAGTTTTTGCTATACTACTATGTTTCCCGCATGAAACTTGATAGTTCTGATGTGTTTCAGGAAAAGGGAGCCCCGAGAAGTTATCAACTTATGCCAAAAGGGCCACCATATCAGAGTTAATGAAAATCGTCTTATCATAAGGATTGCGAAATGCTAATAAGAAACCTGTGTTAACCTTACATTCTTCTTGATGTACATAACCTTAGATTTAAGAACAGTAGTGAACACATTTACTGTTCATAAACCGATATTAACACCTGTAATTTTATGCACACATTTTAATGTCTTGTATATTTTGTAATATTATTGATAGTGTTACAACTATCCACCCTTGGGTATTGTTTGCTGAATGTGTTCTATCTGGTCATGTGACGTAATAACCAGAATGGCTCAGATGTAAATAAAGGTTTCAACATAAATCTACTCGCATCATTCAATAACACAACATGGTGGCAGTGGTGACCACGCTGAAAGAGATATGTAGGACCAGTGATTCAGCTCACTTGCAAATTTAGTGCACTTAACGCCAAAAACAGAAGAAATGGCAACAAACGCAATTCCCGCCACTCAAACGTCCGATTTCAAGAAGCTAGAGGAGTGGGGTCGATGGCATACTCGTTTTGAGCAGTTTTCAGTTATACAGTGATGAGATGAAATCGTACCAGACAGTGAAAAACAGATTTGAATCTCACTTCAGTGGGAAGAAAAACCTGGTGTTTGAACGTGTCAAATTTAGTAATCGTTGTCAAGGCATTGATGAAACGGCAGACAACTTCATAAGAGACTTGTGGATCCAGATTGAAAAGTGTAATTATGGCGCCATGAAAGAGGAACTGTTACGTGATCGCATTGTTGCTGGAATCAGAGACAAAAAGTTACCAGAACAGTTGCAGAGTGAGAAAGATCTGAAACTTCAAGACGCCATAGACAAGGGACGAACACGGGAAGCCGTCCAAAGACAGTCTGCGCACTTAAACACATTCAATCTCACTCAAGCCAATATGATGCGAAAACAACCATTCCACAGGGACTCAAAGACACAAAAACATGTAAAAACCAATCACCAATCGCGTGCAGCGCCAAGACGTCACCAACAACAACAACAACAACCGCCATGCCACTGGTGTGGTAAAAACAAACATTCCAAACAAGATTGCCCCGCGAAATATTCTACGTGCAGCTTCTGCAAGAAAAAGGGGCACTGGGCGGTTGTCTGCAGAACCAAGCAACAGAAACGCATTCACGAAGTGAGGGATGAAGACCACTTTCAGGACATCGACCCAGTTCCATTCCATGTACAGGGCAGTGAAGAGCAGTTCTTAGGGGCTGTTTATATCAAGGACAATGACGATAAGTTTATGCTAGATGTAACGGTAAATCAACACCCGGTTTTATTCAAAATAGACACCGGAGCAGATGTATCGGTAATCAGTTTTGATTTATACAATCGAGTAGCTAAACATGTTCCCCTGGAACCTCCAGAAATGGTTCTTATAGGTGCAAATTCTGAACTCTTACAAGTGCTTGCTCGGTTCAATGCGCGATGTGTCACTAAATCAAACAAGGCTTGTTCAGAAAATTTTTATGTCGTCAAAAATATGGCCACATCCTTACTGGGCAAACCTGCAATCAGTAAATTGCAACTTGTCAGCATTGCGAGTACAATAAGTTCATCCGATTTTAAACAAAATGTCCTGGAAAAGTTCCCAAAATTATTTTCAGGATTAGGGATGATAAAAGATTTCAAGTACAAAATACAAATCGAACCGGATGCGCAGCCATTTGCAATAAATACACCAATAAATAAATGCTCATCCATTGTTGCCCAAGGTTAAAACAGCGTTAGATGACATGGTACAGCAAGGGGTAATTCGACGTCTCGAACCAAACGAGACTTTACCTTGGTACGCTTGGATGGTGGTGGTTCTAAAACCAAAAACGGTAGAAGTCCGCATTTGCGTCGATTTAACTCAACTAAACAAGTACGTAATACGTCCCAGATATAAATTCCCACAGTTGAATCAACACTCGCTAAGTTACAGAACGCCAAAATATTCACAAAACTTGACGCAAATAGCTCCTTTTATCAGATCAAACTTGCTGTGGAATCGCAGGGGCTAACTCAATTCATCACACCATTTGGAGGATATTGCTTTTTCCGCCTTCCATTTGGTATTCGAGTGGATCAGAGGTATTCCAGGAGGTTATACAGGATATTGTGGGACAACAACCACATGTCAATATTCAAATTGACGATATATTGGTGGACAGCAAAGACATTGCGTCACACCAACAAGCCCTATTTCCGGTTTTGGAGAAGCTACGAAATGCCGGAATCACTCTAAACCCAAGCAAGTGTGAATTCCTCAACACAGAGGTAAGTTTTGTAGGGCATAAAATTGGTCCCAGTGGTATTTTGCCAGATGACAGCAAGATAAAGGCTATCACACACATGCCTGCACCCACAAATATAACAGAGCTACGTCGTTTTTTAGGAATGGCAAACCAATTTGGTAAGTTTATCCCAGATCTCGCCAACATGATACAGCCATTGCGTGAACTCCTCAAAAAGGAAAATGATTGGTCATGGGGTAAACAACAACCAATAGCTCTGGAGAAAATCAAAGAAGAACTCAGTTCTCCAAACACTCTGAAGACATACAGTGTCAAACACGAAACAAAAATCATGGCTGACAGCTCATCATTTGGGCTAGATGCAGTTCTTCTACAAAAAGAGCCAACTACAGGTGAATTTAGACCTGTCTCATGCGCTAGTAGAAGTCTAACAGAGTGTGAGCGATGGTATGCACAAATTGAAAAAGAGGCTTTGGCCTTGACCTGGGGTTGTGAAAAATTTGCTGAGTAGGTTTTAGGCCTAGATTTCACGTAAGTCACCGAACATAAGCCGTTGGTGCCTATACATGCCAAAAAGAGGCTCGACGAAATATCCCCTAGGATAAGTCGATTCAAAATCAGGCTCATGCGGTTCAGACTCAACATACAACATCTACCAGTTAAAGAAATATACACTCCGGATACCCTGAGCCATGCTCCATTGTCCACAACAGAAGAAGACAAAACGAATTTAGCTGAGGAAACGGAAGCATTTCTCAAGCAGGTAATTGAAGTTCTTCCCATCACTGAAAGAAAGTTAGAACAAATTCGCGAACATCAACATGAAGATGAAGTGTGCACAAGAATAATGTTGTACACCCAGGAAGGTTGGCTGGATAAAAATCAAGTTCCAACTATTTTACTCCCTTATATGTAGTTTGCTGCGGAGTACCCTATTCAAGATGGCCTCCTACTGAAGGACAGCAGAATCGTTATTCCGTCCTCAATGCGTCTTGAAATTTTAGATCGTATACACGAAGGCCATCCTGGCATTACTAAATGCCGAGAAAGAGCACGAACTCCAGTTTGGTGGGTTGGCCTATCAAAACAGATTGAAGACATGATCAAAAATTGCCTGACCTGTATTAGGCAGCAGCCCAAAAACTGTGGAGCCATTGGAACCAACCCAACTTCCGAACAGACCTTGGCAGAAGGTAGCTTGCGATTTATGTGAGCTTGGAGGTAAGACCTACTTAGTAGTGGTGGATTACTATTCCAGGTATTTGGAGATTGCTCTACTTAAAGATGGTCAAAATGCAGGTGCTATAATAAATCACCTCAAATCAATGTTTGCCAGACATGGAATCCCGGAAATTTTAGTTTCCGACAATGGCGGACTACTACAAAACAGTGCAATGGCGAAATTCAGTATGGAGTACAATTTTCTCCATTTAACACCTTCGCCAACTCACGCGAGCGGAAATAGGGTGTGCAGAAATAGCGGTAAAACATTCAAAAACCTCATGAAGTAAAAAAACGATCCGTACGTAGCACTTCTCAAGGTCAACTCCCATCCATAACGGATATAGCCCTGCTGAAGTTTTATTCGGCAGACGACTGAGAACAACATTACCAGCAGCCCCACACCTGCTGACACCCCGCTCGCAGCCGCAGGACATTTTACAAGCAGTTTACAAGCAGAATATGAAATTCTATCATGACAGGAAACACAATGCTAAACCCCTCTCACAACTCGTTCCAGGTCAACCAGTACGTATTAGAGATAACGGAAAGCCGGGGATAATCTCAGAACAACTTCCAGAGAATCAAAGATCTTATGAGGTAAAAGTCAGTTGCCCATCTCCACTTAGGGACACCTTTCGTAGAAATCGAAACCCCTTCATTGCCCTTCCTCTTCCCAATCAAAACAGTGAAAAAACTTCGGGTGAGAAAGCGCAAAATCAGACCAGTCCATGTAATTGTACGTATTAGAGATAACGGAAAGCCGGGGATAATCTCAGAACATCTTCCAGAGAATCAAAGATCTTATGAGGTAAAAGTCAGTTGCCCATCTCCACTTAGGGACACCTTTCGTAGAAATCGAAACCCCTTCATTGCCCTTCCTCTTCCCAATCAAAACAGTGAAAAACCTTCGGGTGAGAAAGCGCAAAATCAGACCAGTCCATGTAAGAGCTCAGATAGTTCTCAGGTTAATCAAAACCAAAACATTAAAAAACTGTTGGACAAGAAAAACATTGCACCTAATACTGGTACCAAAGATAACGGAGAGAAAACATCGTTCACTACGAGGTCAGGAAGGACAACGAAGAGACCAGATAAGTTGAACTGGTAAACAAATTTTGAACTATCGAATGGATTCTGGTAAATACAGCTGGATATTAACCGCTAGCGTAAATACTTCTCTTAGTCAGTCATTGATATCCAGTTCGCATATAGGTGTTTCGTTTATTTATTATTTTTTTACTAATCTAGTGTTTTAAAACAAGTTATTTCGTATTGCATTTATTGTTGTAGCTATTGTCGCCCACTTTATACTCATCACACAACCGACACCGGAAGTAAAAAAAAAGGAGATGAGTCAGAAATGAGTAAAGTATTTTCCCATGCTTATGCTTCTTAATGTTCTTTCTACTATTATGTTTCTTTTTTTATCTTTTAACAGAAATGTACTGTTAATGTTACTTGGTAAGAAGTAAACATTCGGCAACAGTTAGTCATTTTTGTACTCATTTATCGCTCTTAGCGGAAAATATTTATTGTGTAAAATTCAAACCAGTAAAATGCTTAAAAAGTATTGAAAGTTTAGTAAGTATTCTTCGCATGAAATAAAGTCGTGTATGGTTTCAGTAAAGCAGTATCTAATCCTTTTTTGTTTAAGAAAAGGAGATGCAATATTATTGATAGTGTTACAACTATCCACCCTTGGGTATTGTTTACTGAATGTGTTCTATCTGGTCATGTGACCATGTGACGTAATAACCAGAATAGCGCAGATGTAAATAAAGGTTTTAACATAAATCTAGTTGCATCATTCAATAACACAACAATTGAGATTTATGTAATTTTTTGCACATATTTTAATGTCTTGTATATTTGCCTTATAATTGCTAATATGAAGAGATTATATTAAGCAATACATACGACAACGGGACGGATAACGGGTCATTGATTCAGGATTAGTCTTCTTGATACGAACTCAACAGAGACCTCCTGTAATTGCACTTGAACAAATTTACCGTTTTGCATTCCCTTATACTTATGTCCAGGTTGTTACAAATTCTAATACCCACACTAGATGAACTATATGATTTTTAGCGTTGTTCTGTTATATTTGACATAAAAATGTCCTCAGTGTCTTGTACAGGAACAATTCACTACAAAATATTTTTACAGCTTAGGTAGAAATTTGGAATTGTACACTTTATACATAACAACTGCCGTACTTAATCTCAGGATATCTTGGAAATTTAGATGCTTAAAGTTATAGAACTGTGGTTTTGTGTGGCTATGGTATTCGGATCGAGCAATTATTTTTATAACTTTTTTGTAATACTGAGATTCCGTTAAAATTACTCGGATATGTGTTTCCCCAAGTTTCGCAGCAAAATGACAAATACGGCAATATCAAAGTACAATACATTGCAGTAGGAGCACTGCTATTAAGCAAATTCTTAACCTTATGCAATACGGCAACACTTTAGGCTACGTTATTTTTCCCATTCTATATTTGGGCATTCCACGTGAACTTAGAATCAAGTATTACTCCTAGGAACTTAGTTAAGTAGACTCTCTCGATATCAACCCCCTTAATACAGGCCTAAAGATTGCTATAGTTTAATCTCTTTCAGAACACCATAAAATTTGTCTCACTCACAATGAGTGATAATTTGTTTACTTTAAACCATTCATCTAGCTTTGCTGTTTCAGTATAGGAATATATTTGTATCTTCAGCAAAAAGAATAAAATTCAGAATTTTACTTTAAACCATTCATCTAGCTTTGCTAATTTAACAAAGGAATATATTCGTTTCATCAGCAAAAAGAACAAAATGCAGAATTTTTGAAACATTTTATAAGTCGTTGATATATAAAGCAAACAGCATTGGACCTAGGACAGAACCCTGCGGTACTCCACATTAGACAGCTAAGGTACTGCAGATTGTGGCATTTTACAGTACTTTTGTTTCATTTTATTTAAGAGTATTTGATGATTTAAGGTATCAAAGGCCTTTGTAGGTTAGTAAAAAAATCCAACAGTAACATTATGGTTTTCAATACCTGTTGTAACTTCCTCAATTAGATCCATAATTGCCGGTTGAGTAAGAGATTATATCTAAGCATGCACTGACCATTACATAATATGTTATTTTTGTTAACATAATTCACTAATCTGTTATTCTAATATCGAAAATATTGGCTTGTAGATTACTTAGCCATCACTTTGGGCTTTTCAATGTGTTAACATTGGTTATCGCGATGCATAATTAAAGAATTTTGCGGGATAAACCACCAGACATTGGTAACAGGTGCCCCTTTTAGGTAAAAATGAAGGATCAGAATCAAGGCAAATGCACACTTGTTGGATAGTTTTTATTGTGGATATTATATTAACGCATACTTAAGATTTATCCTGTTGAGTGCACGTTTTGCTGCTCTGCTGACCCCTACACGTCGTAGTTCTGGGTTTTGTCAGACAGGCTTTTGTTCGTTAAATCCTTCCCTGCCATCAAGATCGTAGTGTAGGTTGTTGGTAATAGACACTGAGATGGTTTCTGGGCGATTTTCTCAGTTCTTTTTCTAGGGTTTCCCTCATTGTCAGCAAACAGTCTGCAAACAGGAAAGTTCCTACTTTCCTCCGTCCTTCTTCCCCTATGATCTTAGAGTTTTATAGGGTCTTGGGACACGCAGTTTTCACAGCTTATGAGACTTGCTTCCCACGGGCTTGATGCTGCAGTAAGTCTCTTTAGGGAGTTGCATACACTATTTTTGTCTGTTGATAAACACTCAAGCAATTAGTGTTGTGACGATTTATCACGGAATTGAATAGTGTAGCCGCTTCTGTCCACACATGAATCGGTGTAGAATCGATCCTGTGGTCGTCACAGTGGCGTCGTACCTGAGACGGGTACGACAACTCGACACTGTCACGGGTCGTCGCAACACCAACATGGCGGAAACATCGATCACATATCATGGTGCGAAGTTAGCTGTCTGTCATGCCGTGTTTAATACGACCCACTGCAGTGATGGGCACAGCAAAGGATGCTTTATCACGGTACTGAGTAGTGTAGTCGCCCATGTCCATCTCTGACACGGCGTTGAGTCCTTCACGAGGTCGTTGCAGCGGCGTCGTACCTGTAACGGTACACCTCGACACTGTATCGGGTTGCTGCAGCGCCTATACAGCGTGGACATCGACCACGTGTAACGGTACGAGGGCTATCGGCACAAGTACGATCATGTGATCGAATACTTACCGATGTCGTGAATTCAATACGAGTCGTCTGTGTTACGATCCGTTGCAGTGACAGGTCGATCATGTGACAGGTCGCTGTAACCACTAGTCGTATAGGCAACGAGTCGTCATTGTCACGACCCGTGGCAATGACGGCTGGATCAGGTGATGGGTCACTGTTATTACGAGTTCTATATGCAACACCAGCACGGTGTCAGCAGCGATCACTTGTCACGACCTACACAGATACGATCACGTGGTCGAGTGCCAGCCGATGTCGTAACAGCAACGACCTCTCACACGGCAGTGTGCCGGGTACACGCAACTGTCACGACTTGTCAAAAACAAGACAAGATGTAAGCATAGGTCACGACACAGGTAAAATCACGTGATCGAGTTGCTGCTATATGAAACTGTCACCCTTTCAGCATGATTCGATTATGTGGCTTGTGTTTACAGTAGCGTATCACTCAAGTCTAGGTCTTGTTTTCTATGATACGTGATCCTGACAAAGTAGGTGACAATGGGGCGACAATTAGCTCAGTGAGTAGAGCGTTGGACTGCTAATCCCAAAGTCCCGACTTTGATTCCAGCTGGTGGGTGAGTAGGTATGGCACATCTAATGCAGTGGGCTAGATCACCTATCAGCGAGTCGTGTATGCTACGAGTCGTAATTGTCATGTCCTGTAGGAGTGACGGTTCAGTCATGTGATAAGATAATGCTATTACGCCTATGCTTCCAACGGGTCGTCATTGTCACGACCCGTAACAGTGTTCATTATGTGATAGATCGATCATACCATGAGTCATGACTACCACGTATTGTGTTTGTGACGAGTCGTGAGTAGGACCCATCGTTCCTGAGAAGGGTCGGTGCTGTCCACGTGACGGGTTCTACCTGATCCAACATGACTGTCACTTGTCACATGTCCCTTGCTGTAGCGACAGGTGTCGACGCAGTGTCGTCACTGCCGAGGTTCACTCACGTTACGGGCGCATCTGTCACGACCCGTGACTCTGACAGGACAACACTGTGCCGAGTCGTGTCTGCGATAACTTGATGACCTGTCACTCAGTTTTTATTGCATACGTACGTAGCTTTGTTTCCGTTGTAGACCCGCAGTCCATCTCGTGTTAACGTCACTGCTGACACATGTAGTCGATACTTCAGCAACTTTTACGTGCAAAGATTGCAACTATTGTTTCTTTCTGTGTCAATCTTGCAAGAGTGGTCGTGTTGCAGCGACTTGGCACATTGCCGAGTAGTGGATTAGCTGACTACCTCTAGTACGGCTATTGAGATGTCGACGTGGTTGTCGCAGTGGCAACGTATATGTAGTGGTACATCATCTCGACACTCTGTCGGATCGTTGCATCACTAACAGTGTGGATGCATCGTCTCTATACCACTTTACGGGGCTTCCCCTATCCTGGCCAACAGCATATAACATCAGTAGGGGATTCGTGTATAAGTCAACTCAGTGAATCTCTCCGGTGTTCATCTTTACATTTCTATGTGCAATACCTCTCGCTGTTATCTATCCTTGACGGTAGGGGAGGTGAGCTTTTGGTTTCTCGCTCCACAGTTCGAATTGTCGACAGTACTGTTTGGGTTCATCTACCGTTTGTGATTACTTTACTTCACTTTAACAGTATGGTGACCTCAGTGTGTTGGTCTATTACAAGAGTTGGTTCCGCTTCAACGCATGGGGTTTATGGACGACTTCCTAGAATGTGAAAGGCTCAGAGCGTTTTCCACTCAAAATCGGATTGAAAAATTTTCAACTCTGATTGCTCAAGTCGTGTGCACTCTCAAGCTTTGGGTGTCTCTGTTGGAGTCACTTCTCGGCTTGTTAGTTGCCATGGAGAAGACGATCGAGTTAAGCAGGTGCCATTTTCGCCACTTTCAGCATGTGGTTTTGGGGGCGCTGTGTCGTAGCTGGTTGTCATATAACTGACTACGGCTTTCCTTATTAGCATCGCGAAATCTCTACTGGCGGTCGTGTCAGGCCAATCTCCTCAAGGGTGTGCGTTTCCCTTTTCCATCCCCATCAATGCAGTTCCAGAAAGATGCGTCTTGGAACGATTAGGGTTTGTGAAATCTGTACTGGCGTTCGCACCAGGCCAATCTCCACAAGGGTGTGCGTTTCCCTTTTCCATCCCCATCAAGGCAGTCAAGCTAACGGTTCATGGAATGTTACAGCCATTACCGTTTTTATGATCAAGAGTCACATTGCGACCATTGGGTTAGGTACCATTAAGCAAATTGATATACCAGACTCGCCGGGTGTGAAGTCACCTGGCAGTGTCGACACCGCGTCGTTATGTCTGGTTCTCTACTACGCGCGTATAGTAAACGATCAAGTGCTTATCGTAGCACGTTAAACCGTCGTCTACGTATATCTTTCATGCATATTATTATCACGGTAGATCTTTTTGAAGCGTCTATATCTAATTGTAACAAGAAAACCATACTGTTAGCATATGATGATATATTTATAGGACCTGAAGATGTAATTCAAAAGCGATTGTCAATTAAAGCTAATCAGATTGGACATGTAGCGCACTCCGCGCGTATTGCTAATTGTGTGTTAATGTGTGCGTTATTGCAGGTTGGCTGTTGGGTCTCGCCAAGCACGTTTATTGAACCCTATTTGCAAGAATATACAACTGATGCATTGACTAATTTGCATAGTCTTGGCTCTGAATTAGTGATTCGTAATAATGCTCCTTCTTGTGGGACTCACCAGCAATCTGGCGGAAAGAAAGTTTATAAGGGGTCTATGGGATCTCCCGGTGTGTGATTTGCCGATGGGCGATTTGCCGGTGGTCTTTAGCCGTAAGAGGTGAGCTGCCGGTGGTGAATTGCCGGTATGTGAGTTGCTGGTCTAGGGTATTTACCGCCAGATGCATTGCCGGTGAAATTGTAAAAAAGTAATTTTAAAAAATAGGTTATTATCTATTCCAAACAAGTAACCTCAATGTCAAAGAAATTGATTAAAGAAAAGAATTAATTGCATTTTTGTTATTGCATTGGTAGTTATTATGTAAAATAGATTACAGATTTTGGATTGCCCGATTATCATCTACTCTATGCTAATCTTAATTCCAGATTAAGTCAACTTACTTTGGACTTCAGATTACTCCGATTACCCCGGAATGAAATATTACAGAAATAAATTAGATATTTACTGAAATTTGTTTACCACAATTGTTCTCAATTTCACCTGCAAATCATTAGCCGGCAAGTACCCTAGACCGGCAATTCACCCATCGACGAATTGCCTCCACCGGTAAATCACCCACTGGAAGATCACCTGTTTCCGCTTACAAGAAGAAGGCCGCTAAGTCGACTCTGTGTTGGAGGCACCGCCCGAATCTACACCAACGGCATGTAACTCTGTCTGTCCCATGACTGATGCTGTGGCAGCTAGGCACGGTGGCGTATTGTCGGGTTTTTAGACAGTGCGGTTTTGCAAATGTTATGGCACGCCACTGTGAAGCGTTATGAAAAAAGAGGGGAGAGGGCATTAGCTCGTATCAGACTGTATGTATGTGTGTTCGAGCTTCATATTGTTTGTTAAAAATGGGCACTTCGTGGTGAAACCCCACTTAACATTGTTATTTGTTATGGAATGGGCAATTCGTGGTGAATTAAAAGATAAATTGCATTCAATTTCTTTTATTTCTGCCTTTGCGAAACAATGTCTTGTAGACGGTGTGTCGACCAGTCCGTATGCATTGGGTGTTCAATTCCCACCACCAGTTCTAGTCTCCCATAGTGATGGCTTCGTAGTCTGCAACGATATTTTTGAAATTAAAACTGAAGTATTTTATTTCTTAATACTCATTTTTATGAGCAAAATATCTTATAGACGTAGAAACCATCATTTGAATTATACCCACCTACTTCCCCAACAACTAGGATCGTTTGGTATGATAAGTTAGGTGTGGTTCGATCACATGAGAGGAACTTCACCGACGCTGATTGGTCGGATGGCTGACAAGCATTGTAAACATAGTGACAGAGGCACCTGTTAGGGCTACAAATATCTGTCAGTTTATCCCGCAAAATTCGTTTTTTGTGGATCGCGATAACTAATGTAAGCACACTGGAAAACCCATAATGATGGATTCTACGTCTATAAGATATTTTACTCATAGTAGAGCATTTAAAAATTAAATATTTCAGTTGTACAGTTTCTCGAGGACTTTTGAGAACTGGGAAAGCAAAGAAATAAGCCTGTACTTGGTAAACAACTTACTTTCACCTGATTTAAAAATAGGAACTACTCTGACTTTCATTTTATCTGGGAAGATCCCGTATTCAAATGACTTATTACAAGCGTGTGTAAAAGGTTTGACTATTAAATTTGCAATTGTTTTGACAATATTCATATCCATTCTACCAAAATGAGACGAAGTCTTGCCTTTAAATGTTGATATTAAGGGAATAATTTCATTTTCACTTGTCGGTTCCAGGAAGAAAGAAGACCCTGGACTGTAAGAAATAAAGTCAGTGAACTTCTTTGTCTTGCAATCAGGAATATTTTCGGTCACATGTGAACCCAGACCCACAAAAGCTTATTACTGCTAATTTGTATTATCAGTTATTGCAATACAGTTTTGCTCGAAACATTTGGGGAAACTAGTAACATTTCTTACTCTATTTAAGCAGCTTTTAAGTATTTTCCACTTTTCTTTAACATTTGACTTATGAGTGTACAAGAAGTTACTGTAATACGATTTTTGAGTCCAACTTAAAATATACGTTAATTTGTTTTTATACTTTTTGTATTTTTCAACGGCTTCTACCGATCTATACCTTAACGATGACTCATACAACAACCTTTTCTTTGCTGCATTGATGAGTCCTGGTGTCATCCACGGCTTATTTACCCTTCTATTGCTATTCATCAATTTTTCGCCTTTATGCATATTTTTGGAATGATTCATCTGTTTCGTTTTCAATGTTACAAATCTGAAATACAGGCAGATGGTCACTAATGTCGCTAACTAAGATTCCACAACCTCATTATATTCACTGGTAAATTTTTTTTATTGATTGTTTATCTTTCTTACAAATAAATGAGTAATATTTTACAATAGCATAATACCCGGAACATTTCACAATGCCGTCACTACATTTATTCAATCAACATTCATTTATTCAATCCACTGGTAAAATATTGCCATTTTATGTGGCAGTATATCCTCGTAGGCTTAGTTAAAAGAGGAGAAATCCATTACTGTACCTTCTATCTAGAAAATTGCTTGTATCCTCATTATTGAATAAATTAATATTAAAATCTCCACAAATAAGTGCAGTTTTATTACCAAATTTTCTCAATGATGCTTCAATGTAACTACTGGATTCTAGAATATTTCTATCTGGGGGTCTATAAATGCAGCTAATTACCGGTTTCTTATCTTAATTTTACAGAAATGCATCCCAAGTCATCATGAATCGTAAAGGACATGTTTTCAATAACGGAGGTATTTAAGGTCTTTTTAACATAGATTGCGACACCCCACCCTTCTTGTTGGTTCTTGAGTTAAAAAGAGACTGATACAGTTATTACTACACTTGTCATTTTCTTCCCATGTTTCTGAAAGCGCTATGGCATCAAGATCAAAATTTAACCTGGTACAGGTTCTACAATTTCAAGAAATTTTTTATTTAAGACTTCTACAATTAAAATAAATAAAACTCAAACTATTCAGCTTTTACCTGCTTGCGAATTTTCCTTCAGTAATGTATTGACAATTAGAGCTCACTAGTATTTGTCAGGATCAATGTTGCTATCAAAATACTTTTTATCTGTGCAACTAAAAAGCTCGAAGTTAAAATGCTCATATTTGCTATTTAGCTCATAGTTAGAGTTCTCGGAAAGTTTTAGTTTTCAAAGCCTGGCGCATCTTCGATCCATCCACTTGCCGCACTCACCATTGTAGCAAAATATTGATTCCTCTCTTACGAGTTTGTCGCAAATACTGCGAGTATATTTATTCATCTGCCAAACAAAAGTATCAAGGCTGTTTCAAGCAAGAGCGCGAAGAGGAGATGAGGGTGCGAGTAAGCGTTATCAGTGAGCACCAGTGAAGAAGATTCGTAAAACGGTAAAAGGAACGCTAGGAGGGGTGTCATTAACGAACGCGCGGAGACGCATACTTGGAAAAACTTTTTCAAACACGCGTGTGATGCGCGGGTATCGAAATGCCGTCCTTCCGTAGCTGAGTGGTTGATTCGTGGTTGGTCGGCGTTCAGGGTGAATCTAAAAGTCAGTCGAAGGATTGGTATCTCCCTATCATCTATTGTGCGGGACGATGAAGAGAATGAATCTTCGTGCATCACATTAGCACGTCATTGGGAAAACATACAAATTTACACATTTTACACAGTGACATGCTACTGTAGAATCTAACAGAGGCACGCCATCACAAATCACTGTCAAAAAGAGCAAAAATCACCATTTCATCATTGAACTTATTTGGTAGAACGTTTACAAGCTTTTCAGCAAGAACAAAACTCAATAAAACTACAGCAAGAAAAATAATGTCTCGAACTGAAGTCTGGAAGCCTTTAAATCTATTATACGTCCTTGCTGACTAGCGTCAAAACGATCATTTGCCACGCGTGGAGCACTATATATATGCGTGTGAAAAGAAACGTGCAAGAGGCACTCGATCGGCAAAGCTATGTTTTCAAAACTTATTTTGTCGTTCATAGAAAGTAGCATTAGCTTACAGAAGACCTCCAAATACATTTGCGGTGATGATTATCGAGAAACATTTAATTAATAGTGGCATAAAATGTTAATTGTGTAATTTGTATATGATGCAAAGATTTCACATTCTTGTGAGTTGTAGATAGTTGTGCGAGGAAAGCGATAAAAGGTTAAAGTAAAATTTTACATCCTGCAAACTGGGTATATTGTGTTAAGTGTTTAAACGACTTGCTTATGCATCATTTCCTGAGAAGTGGGAGCCAGTTCAAGGACATTGTGACTCATTGCATACGTATCAAAATAATGGTTTGTTTTTAAACAAGACTTTAGAGAAACCAATTCTAGTGAAAGAAACCAGTGAATTGAAAGTTTATTTTCAAGTATTTTTTAATACATTTATTGTTTTAAATGACTGACAACAAAATAATTAAATTAAAGATTATTTGACATTTAATCCTTGAGCAAAACCTGGAAAACACCCTTTCACAAAATAGAAATACAAAATAAATTTTTCCGTATTTTTCCGTATAAATATTGAACGACAAGGGGTGCCAATTATTAAAAGTAGTAGAACTTCTTGATCAACAGTAGTAGTTTAACAGTACTTCTTGTTTAACAATAGAACTACTTGATAAACAATTACAGAACTTCTGGATAAAATAAATGTTAGAACTCGATAACAACCTAATCAGTTCGCATCAGGTCCAGTAGAAACTTTGGCCGTGCCATATTATATTTATTCCTTTACTTCAGAGACAGCCCTTTAACACAAGGAACGTGCTAAACCCATATTACGACTAAGCAACAAACCTCCATGGTTCTTAAAATTACAACAAATGAAAATAGTAATATCACTAGTAATAAAACAGACAAAATTTATAAAGCAACCTCAACTTAAGTACTAAGAACCCAGAAATCCAAATATGGTTGTAAGTTCCTAACTTTACTTTTAAGATGACACAACACGTCTCGATAGAGTTCAAAAGTGGCACAGAAAGCAAAAACCTTTAAAGAAGAACTGGAAAACAATCTACACGTCCGCATAAGGCCAGTCATAAACTTGGCAACCTTTCTGTTTTTTAACTGCAGGGCAAGCAGAAAAATGATGAAAGCTGAATATAAAGTTATAAAACAATAAAAATTTACTAGTCATGTCAAATAGAAACCTATGCAAACACGAGTGGGAAAGTAAGCAAAACATTCAAAGAAATTCATAACAACCTAAATGTTCGCATCAGGGGTAAAGTAGAAACTTGAACTGTAGCATCTTTTTTCTGACCTTCAAATGCAGTATCTTCACACAGGAAACATGCTAAGCCGATATTACAGCCAAGTAGTTCCAACAAATCTCCAAGCTTAACTCTGGATCGAACTGAACATTAATGAAAGCCAGAAAAAAGAATCACTACTTAAGTTTCAGGTCAAGCAGAAACGTAACTATGGATACAAGTATCTATTTATGTAGAGTAACCCAAATTATTTCTTTCACTGTGCCTGCAATCCCCCTTTTAATTTTTCTTATATTCTTTTCATGTCACACCAAGTCCATAACAATTTATGAGTAAAGTGAAGTAGAAACGCATGTAAAGTGAGAGAGTAAGCAAAATATTGCAGAAACTCGATAACAATCTAAACATTTGCAACAGGTCAAATAAAAACGTGAGTATTGCATCTTTTTCTGTCCGTCAAACGCATTCTTTTCACAAAACAAACATACCAAATCGATATTACACCCAAACAGTTCCAACAAATGTCCAAACTTAACTGTAGATTCAAACTAAATGAACACTTTACAAAAGAATTACAATTTATGAGCTCAGTCAAGCAAGAAACTTGATCATGGTTGCCAAATGCGATATCTGTACCAAAATTTTTAAAAAGATCCAAAAATAGCTGGTTAGGAAATTATGTGATTTATTTAACGACACGGTCGACCCTTAGCGGGTTACATTCTGTCAATACACGCCAATTAGTGACTTGAAAACCGATCCAAAAATATGTCGACAGAAATACCAGTGGCAATGCAAGCAAAGACATTCATGCGAGAACTCAATCACAGCCAAAGTCGCCCGTCAGTTTAAGTAGAAACCCTCATAGGTGGCAGTATTTTAGTTATTTTCTTTTCATTTCACATGATAGAAAGAGCAGTCTACGTCCATATAATTAACTCATCTTACTGTTCAACTGCGGTGAAACCTAAACGTTTATAAAATACATAAAAACTGACATATTATTTCTTATTCCACAGGAACAGATACCCAACCAAAACAGTTAAGCAAGACCTAAAGCAATTATCAAAACAAAGGCAAACGATATTAGATACAGCGTGAAAGCTGCAGTTACAGTAAACCAGGAACTGGTTTTGTGTGAAGGTTCTCGCTAAAACGCATGTTTCGCTTTTAGATATATAAATAATAATAGCAGTAATGCGACCAGGGTTGAGAAATCTTGATCATTTGTTAACTCTGAAAGTAAGGTTTTGTATATTTATGGATAAATACTTAACCATTCACCGTGTTTAGGTAAAGCACAAAAAAACTAAACTGCGCGTGTGCAGACCTCTTCAAGGCCCACCAAGGAACCCTGTTATATAAAGCGTTCAAAAGAAAGAAAAAGTACGGATGAACACAAAATTTGTGTCCTTTAAAAACCTCCTTTCACGTGTCTTTGACAACTATTGACAACTATTGATGTTTGACGCCCTGTAATAAAAAACTTTTGTAAGGAAATGTGGTGTATCTTCCTATGTATTACAACATCTGGACAAGAACCTATAGGTGTGCTCACTAAATTGAACCTCTGGTTCTGAAGATGAATTGTAATTTTCATGCTGCAGTAATAGCATTTTGACACACGGAATCAGTGTAATTAAACTTCAGTTTGCACATTCCTTATAAGTTTATTGACAAAAGGCTCCTACCCCCTGTATTGAAAGAGCTTATTCACTGATTGACATGCACTGACATAAAGTAACCCGTAAAGATCGGCCGTCTCGTTAAACAGACCAGATCACTAACTAGCTGTATTGAAAGACCTCGTCTGAATCCGAAAGATTTTACTTTTCAAGACGATGATGACAATGATGCCTGAAACCCCCGCCTCCATATAATAATAACACTTTCATTAAGTTCTTAAACCACCTAATAGACTGATAAACAAATCAAAATGTACATAAATATAATGTTGATGCACTTTGCTCCCAGGATAAGCGTAATAAACATAACTTTTCACAGCCTTTTATTTTCAGTTAGCAAGAATAAAAAGTAGACCTTCTTATGACATTGGATACCTGTCATGCATTTTGCACGACCCTAATCGATGACAAAACGATCGTAAATGACCTCTATTAAATATTCCAACTGTAAAACCTCCTTCCTAAACTGACGTTTCGTACCATGTAAAAAGCTTTGATATAGTTAAACGGGAATTGGACATTGGAATCTTTCAGACGATATGACAGGTTATTTCCTGAGAAGAAATCAGGAACAACATGAAGGTTGTATTGCCATGAAACCAGGAACTACTGTTATATGAAGGCTATTGCTATTTCTCTAAAACGGCAAAATTGTATTGCAATGAGACATACAGATTTCTAGCGAAACGTCGAAGCAAGATAAAAAAATAACCAGAACTATTCAAGGTTTTCAAGTAGAATCCCGAGCATGGTTGCAAGTTTCTGTTTCCGCCCCTAATTTTGAAAAAGATCTAAAACTATTTTCATGCAAATACCAGTGGCAATGCAAGCAGATGCATTTAAGCAAGAACTCAATGACAACAACAAAATAGATAAGTACAAGGAATGAAAAAATCAACCAGAAATAAGAAGCTATCACTTTAATAGGGATATGTAAAGTTTAATTTGCTTATTGAATTATTAGGTGATGTAAGAACTTACTGATAGCAATTTATTATTATTAACCGGGTGGGGCGAGGCGTGGGGGACATTTTTTAAAAGAGTTGCAAAATAAAGTATGAAAATTAGTTCATCTAACGTGCTTTTTTGTGGGAAAATAGTAGCTCTCACAGTGGTGTCACATGATTTCAGACAGAAAGACAAAAGCACAGCGGTCTGATATCATCAAAGGCCTTTTAGGTAAATTAAGAACTAAGTGGAACATGTGCATCCGTTCTATTAGATGATTTAAGAAGGCAATAATATTAACCGGGAAAAAGAGATGAGGCGTGTAGGGGGGACGGCGGACGGTGCAGTTTCTTAATGGCCAAAACAGCCAAGAAAGACCTAAAATAATCATCAGCATGAAAGCAGAAGTAAGGCAGGAACAGCGTGAAATGCTGTATTTCCATTAAACCAGGAGCTACTGTTATGTGAAAACTATCGTTACTACTATGTTTTCTTCGTAAGACTAGTAATGCGAGTAGGGTTGACAAATCTTGATTATTTGTTAACTCTAGAAATAAGAGTTTGTAATAAAGTTTTATTACCAAATTTTCTCAATGATGCTTCAATGTAACTACTGGATTCTAGAATATTTCTATCTGGGGGTCTATAAATGCAGCTAATTACCGGTTTCTTATCTTATTTTTACAGAAATGCATCCCAAGACATCATGAATCGTAAAGGACATGTTTTCAATAACGGAGGTATTTAAGGTCTTTTTAACATAGATTGCGACACCCCACCCTTCTTGTTGGTTCTTGAGTTAAAAAGAGACTGATACAGTTATTACTACACTTGTCATTTTCTTCCCATGTTTCTGAAAGCGCTATGGCATCAAGATCAAAATTTAACCTGGTACAGGTTCTACAATTTCAAGAAATTTTTTATTTAAGACTTCTACAATTAAAATAAATAAAACTCAAACTATTCAGCTTTTACCTGCTTGCGAATTTTCCTTCAGTAATGTATTGACAATTAGAGCTCACTAGTATTTGTCAGGATCAATGTTGCTATCAAAATACTTTTTATCTGTGCAACTAAAAAGCTCGAAGTTAAAATGCTCATATTTGCTATTTAGCTCATAGTTAGAGTTCTCGGAAAGTTTTAGTTTTCAAAGCCTGGCGCATCTTCGATCCATCCACTTGCCGCACTCACCATTGTAGCAAAATATTGATTCCTCTCTTACGAGTTTGTCGCAAATACTGCGAGTATATTTATTCATCTGCCAAACAAAAGTATCAAGGCTGTTTCAAGCAAGAGCGCGAAGAGGAGATGAGGGTGCGAGTAAGCGTTATCAGTGAGCACCAGTGAAGAAGATTCGTAAAACGGTAAAAGGAACGCTAGGAGGGGTGTCATTAGCGAACGCGCGGAGACGCATACTTGGAAAAACTTTTTCAAACACGCGTGTGATGCGCGGGTATCGAAATGCCGTCCTTCCGTAGCTGAGTGGTTGATTCGTGGTTGGTCGGCGTTCAGGGTGAATCTAAAAGTCAGTCGAAGGATTGGTATCTCCCTATCATCTATTGTGCGGGACGATGAAGAGAATGAATCTTCGTGCATCACATTAGCACGTCATTGGGAAAACATACAAATTTACACATTTTACACAGTGACATGCTACTGTAGAATCTAACAGAGGCACGCCATCACAAATCACTGTCAAAAAGAGCAAAAATCACCATTTCATCATTGAACTTATTTGGTAGAACGTTTACAAGCTTTTCAGCAAGAACAAAACTCAATAAAACTACAGCAAGAAAAATAATGTCTCGAACTGAAGTCTGGAAGCCTTTAAATCTATTATACGTCCTTGCTGACTAGCGTCAAAACGATCATTTGCCACGCGTGGAGCACTATATATATGCGTGTGAAAAGAAACGTGCAAGAGGCACTCGATCGGCAAAGCTATGTTTTCAAAACTTATTTTGTCGTTCATAGAAAGTAGCATTAGCTTACAGAAGACCTCCAAATACATTTGCGGTGATGATTATCGAGAAACATTTAATTAATAGTGGCATAAAATGTTAATTGTGTAATTTGTATATGATGCAAAGATTTCACATTCTTGTGAGTTGTAGATAGTTGTGCGAGGAAAGCGATAAAAGGTTAAAGTAAAATTTTACATCCTGCAAACTGGGTATATTGTGTTAAGTGTTTAAACGACTTGCTTATGCATCATTTCCTGAGAAGTGGGAGCCAGTTCAAGGACATTGTGACTCATTGCATACGTATCAAAATAATGGTTTGTTTTTAAACAAGACTTTAGAGAAACCAATTCTAGTGAAAGAAACCAGTGAATTGAAAGTTTATTTTCAAGTATTTTTTAATACATTTATTGTTTTAAATGACTGACAACAAAATAATTAAATTAAAGATTATTTGACATTTAATCCTTGAGCAAAACCTGGAAAACACCCTTTCACAAAATAGAAATACAAAATAAATTTTTCCGTATTTTTCCGTATAAATATTGAACGACAAGGGGTGCCAATTATTAAAAGTAGTAGAACTTCTTGATCAACAGTAGTAGTTTAACAGTACTTCTTGTTTAACAATAGAACTACTTGATAAACAATTACAGAACTTCTGGATAAAATAAATGTTAGAACTCGATAACAACCTAATCAGTTCGCATCAGGTCCAGTAGAAACTTTGGCCGTGCCATATTATATTTATTCCTTTACTTCAGAGACAGCCCTTTAACACAAGGAACGTGCTAAACCCATATTACGACTAAGCAACAAACCTCCATGGTTCTTAAAATTACAACAAATGAAAATAGTAATATCACTAGTAATAAAACAGACAAAATTTATAAAGCAACCTCAACTTAAGTACTAAGAACCCAGAAATCCAAATATGGTTGTAAGTTCCTAACTTTACTTTTAAGATGACACAACACGTCTCGATAGAGTTCAAAAGTGGCACAGAAAGCAAAAACCTTTAAAGAAGAACTGGAAAACAATCTACACGTCCGCATAAGGCCAGTCATAAACTTGGCAACCTTTCTGTTTTTTAACTGCAGGGCAAGCAGAAAAATGATGAAAGCTGAATATAAAGTTATAAAACAATAAAAATTTACTAGTCATGTCAAATAGAAACCTATGCAAACACGAGTGGGAAAGTAAGCAAAACATTCAAAGAAATTCATAACAACCTAAATGTTCGCATCAGGGGTAAAGTAGAAACTTGAACTGTAGCATCTTTTTTCTGACCTTCAAATGCAGTATCTTCACACAGGAAACATGCTAAGCCGATATCACAGCCAAGTAGTTCCAACAAATCTCCAAGCTTAACTCTGGATCGAACTGAACATTAATGAAAGCCAGAAAAAAGAATCACTACTTAAGTTTCAGGTCAAGCAGAAACGTAACTATGGATACAAGTATCTATTTATGTAGAGTAACCCAAATTATTTCTTTCACTGTGCCTGCAATCCCCCTTTTATTTTTTCTTATATTCTTTTCATGTAACACCAAGTCCATAACAATTTATGAGTAAAGTGAAGTAGAAACGCATGTAAAGTGAGAGAGTAAGCAAAATATTGCAGAAACTCGATAACAATCTAAACATTTGCAACAGGTCAAATAAAAACGTGAGTATTGCATCTTTTTTTTGTCCGTCAAACGCATTCTTTTCACAAAACAAACGTGCTAAATCTATATCACACCCAAACTGTTCCAACAAATGTCCAAACTTAACTGTAGATTCAAACTAAATGAACACTTTACAAAAGAATTACAATTTATGAGCTCAGTCAAGCAAGAAACTTGATCATGGTTGCCAAATGAAATATCTGTACCAAAATTTTTAAAAAAGATCCAAAAATAGCTGGTTAGGAAATGTTGTGATTTA
Source organism: Protula sp. h YS-2021 (assembly GCA_949752745.1). Lineage (NCBI taxonomy): Eukaryota > Metazoa > Annelida > Polychaeta > Sabellida > Serpulidae > Protula > Protula sp. h YS-2021. The sequence goes on along the minus strand of OX457033.1, from coordinate 29,062,771 downwards.
TTTAACGACACGGTCGACCCTTAGCGGGTTACATTCTCTCAATACACGCCAATTAGTGACTTGAAAACAGATCCAAAAATATGTCGACAGAAATACCAGTGGCAATGCAAGCAAAGACATTCATGCGAGAACTCGATCACAGCCAAAATCGCCCGTCAGTTTAAGTAGAAACCCTCATAGGTGGCAGTATTTTAGTTATTTTCTTTTCATTTCACATGATAGAAAGAACAGTCTACGTCCATATAATTAACTTATCTTACAGTTCAACTGCGGTGAAACCTAAACGTTTATAAAATACATAAAAACCGACATATTAGTTGGAACAGGAACAGATACCCAACCAAAACAGTCAAGCAACACCTAAAGCAATTATCAAAACAAAGGCAAACGATATTAGATACAGCGTGAAAGCTGCAGTTACATTAAACCAGGACTGGTCTTGTGTGAAAGTTCTCGCTAAAACGCATGTTTCCCTTTTAGATATATAAATAATAATAGCAGTAATGCGACCATTAACCATTTACCGTGTGTAGGTAAAGCACAAAAAAACTAAACTGCGCGTGTGCAGACCTCTTCAAGACCCACCAGGGAACCCTGTTATATAAAGCGTTCAAAAAAGAAAAAGTACGGATGAACACAAAATTTGTGTCCTTTAAAAAGGCTGTGAAAAGTTATGATTATTACGCTTATCCTGAAAGCAAAGTACATCAACATTATTTTTATGTACATTTTGTTTGTTTATCAGTCTATTAGGTGTTTTAAGAATTTAATGAAAGTGTTATTGTTATATGGAGGCGGAGGTTTCAGGCATCATTGTCATCATTGTCTTGAAAAGTAAAATCTTCCGGATTCAGACGAGGTCTTTCAATACAGCTAGTTAGTGATCTGGTATGTTTAACGAGACGGCCGATCCTTACGGGTTACTTTATGTCAGTGCATGTCAGTCAGTGAATAAGCTCTTTCAATACAGGGGGTAGGATCCTTTTGTCAATAAACTTATAAGGAATGTGCAAACTGAAGTTTAATTACACTGATTCTGTGTGTCATAATGCTATTACTACAGCATGAAAATTACAATTCATCTTCAGAACCAGAGGTTCAATTTAGTGAGCACACCTATAGGTTCTTGTCCAGATGTTGTAATACATAGGAAGATACACCACATTTCTTTAATAAAGTTTTTATTACAGGACGCTTAAAGATTACTAATATAGGTAGGCCTTCTGTGAAAATCGTGTTCTGTCAAACATCAATAGTTGTCAATAGTTATCCAAGACACGTGAAAGGAGGTTATTTTCAGTTAGCAAGAATAAAAAGTAGACCTTCTTATGACATTGGATACCTGTCATGCATTTTGCACGACCGTAATCGATGACAAAACGATCGTAAATGACCTCTATTAAAAATATTCCAACTGTAAAACCTCCATCTTCCTAAACTGACGTTTCGTACCATGTAAAAAGCTTTGATATAGTTAAACGGGAATTAGACATTGGAATCTTTCAGACAATAGGACAGGTTATTTCCTGAGAGGAAATCAGGAACAACATGAATGTTGTATTGCCATGAAGCCAGGAACTACTGTTATATGAAGGCTATTGCTATTTCTCTAAAACGGCAAAATTGTATTGCAATGAGACATGCAGATTTCTAGCGAAACGTCGAAGCAAGATAAAAAAATAACAAGAACTATTCAAAGTTTTCAAGTAGAATCCCGAGCATGGTTGCAAGTTTCTGTTTCAGCCCCCTAATTTTGAAAAGATCTAAAAATATTTTCATGCAAATACCAGTGGCGATGCAAGCAGATGTATTTAGGCAAGAACCCAATGACAACAACAAAATAGATAATTACAAGGAATGAAAAAATCAACCAGAAATAAGAAGCTATCACTTTAATAGGGATTTGTAAAGTTTAATTTGCTTATTGAACTATTAGGTGATGCAAAAACTTACTGAAAGCAATTTATTATTATTAACCGGGTGGGGCGAGGCGTGGGGGACATTTTGTTAAAAGAGTTGCAAAATAAAGTATGAAAATTAGTTCATCTAACGTGCTTTTTTGCGGGAAAATAGTAGCTCTCACAGTGGTGTCACATGATTGCAGACAGAAAGACAAAAAACACAGCGGTCTGATATCATCAAAGGCCTTTTAGGTAAATTAAGAACTAAGTGGAACATGTGCATCCGTTCTATTAGATGATTTAAGAAGGCAATAATATTAACCGGGAAGAAGAGATGAGGCGTGTAGGGGGGGGGGGCCGGAGCTTGGGGGAGGGCGGACGGTGCAGTTTCTTAATGGCCAAAACAGCCAAGAAAGACCTAAAATAATCATCAGCATGAAAGCAGAAGTAAGGCAGGAACAACATGAAATGTTGTATTTCCATTAAACCAGGAGCTACTGTTATGTGAAAACTATCGTTACTACTATGTTTTCTTCGTAAGACTAGTAATGCGAGTAGGGTTGACAAATCTTGATTATTTGTTAACTCTAGAAATAAGGTTTTGGGTTTTACTGATAAATACTTAACCATTGGCTGTGTTTTAGGTAAAATGCGAAAAAAATTAAACTGCGTGTGTGCAGACTCCACCTTTTTTTCCTTCATGGTCCGCAAGGAACTCCGCTATATAAAGTGTTCAGCAAACGGATGGAAAAGAACAGATGAACAGAATTTCCTTAAAAACGTAAATTTCAAGTCACTTCAGTGACAGGTCACACATTTGCAAAACACAGTATCACTCACATCAAAGCAAGCAAAAACATTTAAATGTACACTCAAAAACAACTAAACCATTCTGCGGAGGTGAAGTTAAAACCATCGATAGTTGCCAGTTTTATTTTATCTTACAAAAACCTTTCTTTTCTTCTAATCAAGTACCAGTGTTTTAACAATAGTAGAATTTTTGAGTATATAGCCAAAAAGAATAGTTTATAACAATAAAATAGATAATTTAGTTTCCTGTAAATGAAGAGCGCATTGAGTATGAACTTGAAGGCCAATCAATGGTGAAAGAGTGGCCAGAGCAAACCAAAGAAGCCGAACAAGTATATTTCATCGAACACTGAAATTCCAGCCAAAATCGATTCGAAGGATAAACATCTAGATCTCTCCAAGTGATTCAAGTAGAAACCTACTCTTGTGGGCAAGTTATTGTTTCGGCTACAATCATCAACAAAAAAAGGAGAAAGAACAAAACGTAAAATGCAGTAAATATCTTACCATTGAACTATGAGGTACCTCAATATCAATGGTACAATTTTTTTAACCTGTTCATTTTCTGCCTTTCATATGTCTTTGAATCCTTAGCTTTGTTATTGTTTGACTGAATGTGGAGTTTTTACATTCATAATTTGCACGTCACTACTGGAGCAAGAAGGGATTCCTTCTTCAACTACACAAGGCTTGAATTAATGGAATTTGTTCCTTAAATAAAAATTCCACAGAGCTACCGCTGTCGGTTGAGGACAGCACATCTTCATTGTTAAGGTTTATTTGGGGAATCAATGTGCTTGGTTCTGTAGAGTGCGAACAACATTCAGAGCCCCTTTGGCAAATTCAATTACAGCTGCATCTTTACATACCCATTGCATCCAGCTTATGCCTGCAATTCGAGTGAAGTGAGAACAACATCAACGACTGCAGCTTCACCGCGTGGAGTGGGAACCATGTATGCTATACATGTCAAAAATCGTTATCCTAATCTATATACAACTGTCAACTGTGACCCACTAATATTTTTTATTTACCTCTCAATGTATTTGCCATTTGCGACCTGATCCCGTCGCAGAACATCTCTATTGGCTTCTACCCAACACCTAAAAATACGTTTTGGTTGTCTCTTATTGTAGTCATCTATCGCAAAAAGTAATAAAGGTGTCTATAACTGATCACACTATACTTTATTACCTAAATTATGCAAAACTTGAACTGCCTGGAATGAGAACCTGAAGTTTCCGGTCATTTTTTAAAAATACTTGCAATAAAACCAAATTTTTACCTAAGTTGGCAGTCGCATCAGGACGCAGTTTGTTTAAGAATGAACCATAAGACAGTTGAGTCAATGATTATACACGCAAACACAGTATGCCTAAATATCTTGACATATTACCCATCAAGCCAAATTAGACACTACTTTCACATTTCCACAAACATCTTTCGTCCACTGATTGCAATAACTCAGTGTATTTTTACAATAATTTGATCTTACCTTAAAAGAACTGTGCTCTCCAAAACTTAAAAAAGCCTGACTTTTCACAACCCCGTGATGAAGACTTGCGAAGCACCATGTGACGCTGCATTATGTTAATCGAGTTGCAAAATAAACTGAAAATTTCAGTTTATGTCCGTGCTCATAGCGCGCCTCCAGAGCTACATCCACACGAGTACCGGCACTTGTCTTAATTAAAACGGAGTTCGTGCTCAATATTACTGACAAGTACAAGGAGCGAACAAGTAAAACACGAAATAGGGATCTATTTCTGAATTTGCCTCTTTGATCTGACTGTGTGATACAAAATAACAATTGTGTCAGATATCATAACAGGGCCTAAGAAGAATGCATCTTCGTGTTTAAATTACTTATTAATCTATTAGGTGATTTAAGAACTGATCCAAATATATAATAAATAAAAAACACAGAGTTTGTGTTTTATATTGCTGACAAGTAAAAAGGATAAAAAGTCAACCAGAAATAAAAAGTGATTAACTTATTAGGGCTATAAAATTGTTTTTTTTTCTTACACTGATCCTGTATATTGTAACTCTGCGGAGACACCTCACATCTTTTTTATTTATTTTATATTTATCTTTATCATATTGTAATTAATATATACTAGTATTCTGTTGCTTAGTTTATTTCTGCTGTGGTTTATAACGTAAACCGTAAAAACGAACGGCAAAATTTCGTGCTAGTAAAATTATTCAGGTCACAGATTAGAATAATTATAGAAGATATTAGTAAAAATGCAATATCTGTATTTAGACTTTCATAAAATTTAAATTGTTTTGTTCAATTTTTAAATATTGAAGTGATGTGATCAATGCCCTGTCGATTGATAGATTTTTTCATTGAAAAGAAGTTGCAACTAACCTTTACAAATAAGTTAAAAACCCTGAGTAGCCTCTGAAGTTATAATTTTAGACTTACGTTTTCAACGCGGAAAAGCTAAATGTGATAAGCGTGGTATAAGCAACAGTTTGTACGCAAATTTTAGGAAGGAACTGAATTAAAGCATTACGTTTCTGCTGAATTCCATTGCCGGTAATGTCTACCTCATAGACCGGTCAATAAAGTGACATGCGCATGGGCGCAGCTTACACAATACTTTAATAGACGAACCAAAACTTGAGCTACCTGCATTCGGAGGAAAACGATGCACATTAAGATGCTAAAGGAATTGAGCCTTTTTGTGGTTTTTATTAAAATACATTTTGCTGCAAACAATGATATGTTGTTACAGGCAATAATTTCACAAAGAGAGACCAAAGAAACTGTGAGTATCTTACAGCTATAACTACCGAGACCTTGTTTGTATTGGTTGCATTGTTTTCAAAATTAGAAGTGTTTTTATATTTTTTGGATATATTTTTGGATAATATTCATGTTATGGTATCACTAATGTCCAAGTAACTGGGTCGTCAATACCATGCCAGTACTGGTCAGGTTATCGTGTCATTAACAGCCAAGTTGCCATTTCATTAATGCACAAGTTATCATTCACTAATGCTTAACCTACAGGTTATGGTGCAGCGAGTCTCAGGTTATCTTGTCACCAATGCTTAGTTAATCGAGCCACTTAATTTCAGGTTATGGTATCATTCATGCTCAGCTTGTACTTCACTAATTCTTAGGTTTTCGTGTCACTGTTGCAGATGTTATCATATTACTAGTACATGTCACTAATGCTGAGTTTATTGTCTAACTTATTGGCAGGCTAGTGTGTCACTTATGCTCAGGTCATCGTGTTACAAATTCTAACATGATGTTTATCGACACTAGTGAATCGGCTATCTTGTCATATGTTTTCCTATCGCTTATGTAGAGTTTATCGATACTAGTCCATGGGTTATCATGTCGCATGTTGTTGTAAGTATCAAGAAGGTCTACACTATGCTATGGAATTTTTGAACATGTTTTTGTCTAAAATGTGTGATTCAAGAGGACTTTTTACACATGCAGTTTATTCTATGGGTAATAGGAGGCAGGTTTTTTTTATTCCAGTTTATCTAAATTCTGGTCAAGTTACCGCTAATGTTCTGCGCTCAGCAACAAGTGTTTTAAACAGCCTCTTATATTTTACATTGAACAGTTTATTCTAATGATAAACAGAAATCATTCAAATTGAACTATTTGGTTGATTTTGTTAGATATAAGCAATGAGTTCAATTTGCCATGTAATAAACTGAAAACATTTGATCTGTACTTTAGTTGTAGTTAAGAAAACTAGAAAAATATCACCTGCATTACGACAATAGTGAAGTTCTCAAAAAGCAGATCTGCTATATTAGTATAAGACTCTTGGATAATAGTTTGGAATAAAACTGAACAATCGAAGCAATGAGATGCAAGGTTGCATTATAGGGAAACGAATGAAAGTTTTCGGGAGAAGGTAAAAAAAGGGATAACATTTTATTAATTAACTAATTACATACATTGTACTGCTAAATTTCAAGTTCGTAATTGATAAAAACTGGATCAGATGTATTGATTACGTCGCTAGCAGATGAACGATGCTCTTCATGTTACAGATGTGAGCGCAGATACAGAAGCTGATCACCACCTACCACTAGGTACTATGTTTTACTCTATTTTACAATAGTTTACTTCATTTTACTATATTTTTTGTTTTCATAAATAGGCGCGCTTTTTTCAATATTCGTCTTATAGCGTCAAATATAAAGAAACAAATGAACACACTGATTATTTCTCTTTATTCCGAAATTTATATATAATGTATTACTTAACGATCCTTTGTTATAAATATCTAATAATGGTGTGGTATTAAAATAAGCTGTATAAACAAAATAAACAAGGAATTGAAATACTTCTAATGCTTAATTGTGTCGACTATTTTCGTTGCAGAATTTCCACCCATGAGACTAGATGGTAACCCTATGGGACAAGGTAATTTTGTATTTAAAGCCCAGATAAACTTTTCTTGTAACAAAATAAAGACGATAACGGAAATGCTATAAGTATTCTTTTTGCAAAGACATAAAACCCTTTTAGATTCCACTGAAAACCTATAAAACAAACCGCAATAAGCTAATGAAACATCTGAAGATTACTCACATTATCATGAGAAACATCAAGAACATTAACAGCAACTCACGTGAAGGGTCAGATTATGGAGATGCCACACCGTTTATAATTCGAAATGGAGATTATTATTGCCCTGCCTCTATTCCTTTGAAGATACACAGGTAATCTGATGTTGAAACTCTCACAACCAAGAATTTGAAGCTGCTGTCTAAATAATTTCGTGTGATAATATTGTCCGAAAATGAGGCCAAAGTCTTAGGTAGAAAAATAAGTGGAATTTTACCTTAATGGGGTAACACTTATGTTCCTTTACATTCAGGTTTGGGTTGGAGAAGGAGGTCACAATGTTATGGTACTCTTCGGTAATCATCCATTGCTTGGTCAAGATTAAGACAAAAGAAAAAGGTATTCTAACAAATAGTTCGATCTATTAATGCTAAGTGCTTGCTTAAATTTGAGTTTTGGAAGGTTGAAACTCATTGTCAATGTTTTTTGCCAATGCACTCAGTTCTTGTAATTTCATTTTCTATCACAAGTGAACCAGAGGAGAATTTGTCTGGACAACATCTAAAAGTTAAAAATCAAACAAAAGAAGGAAAACCTGAAGAGAAGCATGTAAATTAATCCCTTGGATTAAAATATTCTGAGATGCCTGAGAGAGTTGCGGAGTTAATCGGGTGAAAGATGTGAGATGACCTTCATATTCACTTGACAATATTTTTGATATATAATGGTAGTGCGTTACACATAGCTTAATGCTGATGTATATAACATTGCGCGACATAATTTGCAGATTAACATTTTTAGACTAATTTTGGAGAAAACTGGGACAATATGCGTCCAAAATGTATCATTAAACCTGGCTTCACGTCGAAAAGAACTGAAAAAGTTACGATATTGTTTAAAGAATTTTTTTTTTTATTTTTAGACTATATGGCTGTTCCGTCTTTCAGTTAAATAAATTATTCATTGATGGGTATAATATATTATACGGCTATCTATCGGAAACGGGTATTGACCCAGGCTTCAGAAACCCTATCCTTGCAAGGGGTTCCGATGACAACAGCTACACCCCAGACTATAAGTACGCTGTACCAGATGGCCTGTTCCTCTTAAATGCCGTAGCATGCGTCACATCATGCACTGCAGACGAAACTAGGACCAAGAAGAAACTTACGTCTTCATTAGAAACAGAAGTAAGTTACTGCTTCATGATAAAGCGTTTTTAATTACCTTTATAGTAATTTTTCGAGGGATAATGGGTTGTTTTGACAATAAAGGACTTGTGTAGCTTTGCCACTTTTCATAAATACATTAACATTGTCAGAGTCCATGAGTGCGATATTAATGATTCGAAATATTTCCCGCTATTGACAGGATTTTTGTGTGAAATGGACTGATCGCTAAAAATGGTAAAGTGCAATGAAATTAACATTTTCTTAAACAATGTAACTTGCCTTACAGTTTTTGGTAAAACTGAAACAACTGCTGACAATCGGCGAAAACATTAATTTGTTACTCATTACATTCCAGCCTTTAAAATCGGATTCGTGGCGCTGGAGGTTTGTTAAAGCTGCATATCCTAACGGTTTTTTCGTTATCTGCAAACACCTGGCGGGAGCCATACAAACCACAAGCTTTATCATGGACCCAGTACATAACCCACCTAAGCCGGTCCACACCCACCCATGCAAACATAAGTACGAATGACATTGGAACCTAAATATAATATGTTAAATAATTTACAAGCAGGGGACTGCACGATGTTTACCTTTTCCAATGACACATTGTAAACATAAATGGAAGCAATGTTATATTTTTGTTTGGTGTCCAGACCATTAAAAAGTGGTTGTGTAAAATTGATAATAATGAATGCATCGTTTTCGTGTTTGAGCTTTTCATTTGATTTTCATTCATGAACTTTTTTATTTAAAAGTGTAAGTCCAATTTCACTTGAAGTTATTGGTGCACTTGTTATGAATTCAGTATCTCAAAGTAAACTGAAATTCTGGCCTGGAGTGGTTGTGTCATGCAAAGGGGATTACTGCCAGCAAGCGACAGGATATCCCGAACATTATATGTTATGTATCTCAAATCATTATGCTATACAATGTTGTCATTTATTATATGTCCAGGATTATCCGGATAAAGGAAGCGGTACACGTAACTTTTGAAGGTTACATTTGTGAAGGTCACATTTGAGAAGGTCACATTTGTAAAGGTCACATTTGTTAAGATCACATTTGTCTGGCATTAAATAATAAGGTTTAGAAGTAATCTACTCATAAAGGCGATCTGGGTTTAGGTTTGGAAATACCAACTACTTGAAACCAAATGCGTAAGATTTACGATGAGCAAGTTATTGTTTTACCACTTCAAAGACAAATATACTTCTCTTAGGTATCAACAAACTGGTGAATGGCATTGACGTGGTTCCAGAAAGTGAGCATACGGTGGTATAACGTGAACATACGGTGGTATAACGTCAACATAACTGAATAAACTGTTAAATAATATGAACATATGGTGACATAAAGTAAACATACGGTGACATCATGTGAACATACGGTGACATAACGTGAACATACGTCGGCATGATATAAAGATGCGATGGCATAATTTGAACATACGATGGCATAACGTGAACATACGGCAACATAACGTGAATATCCGGAGACATAATCTGAACATAGGGTAGCATAACGTGAACATACGGTGACATAACATGAACATACGGTGGCATGCTGTGAACATACGGTGACATAACGTGAACGTAGGGTGGCATGATATAAACATACGGTGACATAACATGAACATACGGTGACATAACGTGAATCCAGATCTGAAACCAAATAAAAGAAAATACTGTCAAGTCAATAAAGTTATAAATAAATTTTATACCTAAAAGCTTTGCTTGATGTTGCCTTCTTATGTTACTGTTGTAATTTGGGTTGGACGACAATAGAAAAACAACCATTTCATGGCCACTATTGCAAATTCACACTGCTCCTTCATATATTTTTCACAAAAAGTGTTAATTCCACTTCCCTTTGTAAAATATATGTGTAAATTATAAGTGTGACAGTGTAAACATTATGTCTATTTCTTTAATTATACACGACTTCGAATTTCTCTTACTCATTAAATTTCATTTTTTTTCTTCATTTTCAGTTCATTCTTGACTTCTTTCCTCGGATGTGCTAAAATATTTATCCTTGTTCATATAGATTAATTTGTAATAACACAAACGTACTACGTTTATAAGGGAAAGGTAATCTACTCAATGTCATCTTTCATTAAATTTCATTTTTTCTTCAATTTGAGTTCATTCTTGACTTCTTTCCTTGGATGTGCTGAAAATATTGATCTTTGTTCACATAAATTAATTTGCAACTAACACAGCAACTGCAAAACGTACTACGTTTATAAGGACAGGGTAATCTACTCAATGTCATTTCTCCTGCTGGTTTGTTCTCTGTGCTATGACCTTAATCGGTGGTTTGTTCCCTGTGCTATGATCTTGACAGGTGGTTTGATCCCTGTACTATGGCCTTGATACGTAGTTTGTTCCTGTTATAAGACCATGATAGTTGGTTTGTTCCCTGCGGTATGATTTTGATAGGTGATGGTTTGCGTCCTCTGCTTTGACCTTTAGAGATCGTCTACATACTTTAATAATGTCATAGCTTTCATATATTTCTGTGTACCAAATGTTGGTAAACGATGAAACTAATCTTTATTTTCAGAATACATTTACGCCCACATACCATGTATGGATATTTGATAATTCATGACGATTATTATTCTTAAAAATCGCAAAAATGAACACCACGCGCCAAATATGTCCTCGATATATATATATATATATATATATATATATATATATATAGAAGTGTACCTCCAGCAATACGGGGACCATTTTTGCTAAAAAACCAGTATTAGGGAGACCAAAAATTTAAGGAGACCAAAAGTAGGTCTCCTTAATTCTTAGCGTGTTTAAACGTTACGAAACTACTCAGCAAACAAAAAACGAATGATTTTATGGCATAGCGAATATAACATACTTTGGTTTAAAAATAAATTTGTGTGTTGAAACTTGATAACAAGCTTTCAATTTGATCCTAAACTTTATACCTTGTATAAACATTAGTGCCAAAAAATCAGCTTTAAGGACACCGGGGAAAACTGCCATTTTTATTTAAGATCCGCTATATATTACGTATTTAAAAATATTATAGCAACCAGTATTTTTTTCCTTAACTGCTCAACATGCTTATACATGGTTTAGCACGAAATCGAAGAAAATTATGTCGAAATTATAATAATCCTGAGTTTAAAAAATGTAAGAAACATAAATAAATAACTATACATGTATGCGCACATTGTAAACCGGTTTGAGCAGGTTATCTGAAAAATCGGTATATAAAAACTCACTATTATTATTATTATTATTATTATTATTACATGAAGCATCTTGCACATATTTGCATGCTAAGTAGAACTAAATGGCACAGTCATTGGTAATATGTGCATAGTTTCATCTATTAAGGCTGTCGTACATGCGTATAACTTATACACAATGCATATACATCACAAATAACAATAATAATAAACATAGGTTTAAAATAAATCTTCAAAATCACACAACTAGTAGCAAAATATGCTACTTTGGGAGACCAAATATACAGAGCATTAAACCACACACTTACGGAGACCCGGAAAATTCCGTGGTTTTAGCCAGGTCGCCTAAAATGCCAAGGAAAATCTAGAAAAAATACGTAGACCAACTTTTTTGTTTATTTTTTGCTACTTAATATGACAAGAAGAAAAAATCACACCCATTATCTACAACGTATAGGAACATTTTTTGGTAATTTTTATCTTTCTAAACTCAAAGGTAAAAAATATACAAATGGTCTCCCTAAGTGCTATATTAAAGGCATGGTCTCCCTATGACTGGTTTTAGATCTATATATATATATATATATATATATATATATATATTTGTAGCATAAAGGAAAAATAAATGGTAGGCACTAACTTTTTATTGTTATTGTTTTATTATTATCATTATTATTTATCAATAATGGGTAGCCATGCTATGTTTTAGATCGCTCGGAAAATTAATCCATAAATTAATCATAACGTGATGCATTTCCTATAGGCCTTTTTACATGATCCAATGCATAATCCTTACATGCCCTGGGAAGGTCAAACAAATCAATGCTATTGTTTCCTTCGAACAGAATTTATGAAAGGATAGACTTATAAACTCTGGCAATGTATTATTCAGAGTGACACAGGTGAACAAATATCAGATACGGAAACCACTCTATTAGCTCTGTAACATATAGCATTAATAAATTAAATAAATTAAAAATTTTGGAAATAGAGTAAATTTGGAAAGAGGTTAAATGTGGCAGCAACAAGAACGGACCTTCAGCCTTTGTATTCTGTTAGTTGGTTTCCATGCGGCAATATGTGTGAATCAACGGGCATGTTCAGACGATAGGAAAACGTTTATTAAAGCGTCAGAAATAGGCACATTTTCAGTACCAACATGTGCTAACATAACGGATGTATCGTATTATCTAAATGGTTACTTAGCAACATGTTTGTACCAAGCAAACAGTGCCACGTCATTAGCAAGCTGCCATATGTTATGTTTAATCAGCATGCGGTGTGCCGGATATGTATATGTTTTACCGACCGGATGTGAACTATGTATTGAGGGATCTACAGAGGGGAGTGCTTGGAACAGCCATGAACTCCATGCTACTTTTGTGTGTGCAGAGCTACTTGGATTATATGTTGACGGTAAATAACGTAATATGTACAATATTCTCAGTAAATCTGGTAGAAAAATTCGTCGTGATTTAGTTCATTCGGACATTTCCCGACTTTATATGGACATAAGGAAAACGATAGTCTTAAGAGATCATGACCGCCCTTCTTTCCAAATATATCAACAACTGATTAAACCCGTTTGTTCCAATATTCTAGAAAATATTCGAAAATTTGCTTAAACTATAAACTACATCTCTCTTAAGAGATACAAATGATAGCTATCTCTAATTATAACACTCATCAATTGTGTAATGCACTCCCGTAAAACGAAATGATAAGAAACCGTCAGCGTGCTCAAACTTGCATTGTGCAAGTTACTATGCGACACTCGTGCCGCAGGACAATACCATGCAAAATTTTCAAGCAAAATCTCGAGTTTTTGTTTTTTCCGCTATCTATGAATCGATTTTGCTTGTTTGTGTTATAATGGGTATAGATCCTGGTGCAGTCGTGCTTTGTATGGAATTCAAGCACTTTTGGAAGGCCATTGAACTCACCGCTGCGCGATTCGTTCACAGGCCTTCCACGCGTGCTCGAATACCATACAAAGCACTCAGCCCCATGATCTATCCCTATAATAAATAATGCGTATCAGAAAATCTGTCAATTAGTTAAAGAACAGAGGAAATTAAAAATACTACTGGTTCATGAATAAGAATCCGAAAGTACAGGAAAACAAGTTTAATAAAGGAATCTTGGGCTATAACAATTAGTAATATATAGTTTCAGCTAAGTAGAATACATTGCTTATTTATTCAGAGATATAAAAAAACCAAGTTACACATGCCTTTAACCTTAAAGTGTATCTCATTCAGGAGCCTGATTGCAGTGTGAAGCTCTCAGCTTTTTCTCCTGCGGGAGTATAATTTCAGTTATTTTTGACATTGCTATTTATTTTTCACGTTATTTCATATTTTATTAATATGAAGAATTAAATAGCAAGAAAGTGAATTCTTCTAGCCAGCTCTACGAACTCGTAACATGTGGGTGAGAGAATTTCACTCACTTATTAAGGGAACTTGAATGTCATCATAGAACTGGAATGGAACGAAAACCCTAGCCACAGCAAACAAAAACAACCCCACATCTTGCGTTGATGACATTAAAGTACATTAATTACAATAATGACCCAGCTGTAGCCTGCAGTGGATTTTTAAATATATTTTTAAACTAATTGATACGTTTCATGAATACCGTATAAAGCCCCCTTTATACGAGCAGATGAATAGATGACCATCTTGACCCAGCCAGAGAAGAAAAACCGAAGGCAAAGCACTAGACCCCTGCAAGGCGGAACAAAGCAGAGCTAAGAAAAAGAACATATACTGCCATCAGACAGCACTAATAATTTGACTTAGATTACACTCTGAAGTAAGACCGGGATTCGATAAGCCGAGCTATGAGCCATTGCGAAGAAAGAAAGTTGCATACTCGTATTTGCATAATTAAATGCAGCCGATATTAAATTGCTAAGCAAACTTTTATAACTACAATAGGGCAGGTTTTGTGACCATGAACATTACTGGATTTCTTTAGTTCCGTTTAGTGGTATTTATGAAAAATTAATTGGCACCTATTTATTTCAGGGAGTTATGTGATGGAATGCTCTGAATAACACTTTCTCTATTCATCAAAGTATCAGCAACAAAAACAATTACAGAGTTGAACAATCCCAGTGCCTTGATCCCCACTCTAGAAAATAGCTTTCTTAGATTATCCTTTTAAAGATACCATGAAATATAATATATCCTCGCACGAAGTCATGTTGCTTTTTCTCATAATCTCACTTTTTTACTTTTAACTTTAATCTGGATTTTAGCACTTTTCACTGCTCGTCTCATTCGTTAAGCTTTTAAGCTCCAGAAAATTATGGACACAAATAAACGTTTCCAAACAATGAAATTAGATTTCCGGCGTTCGTTTGGAACTGATAGTATTCTCTGATTTCAAGATGATTATTAGAACTTTTTATAAATTAACGCTTGTATATTTCAAGCCGTGGTTTACGTGTAATTTAGGCAAAACACCTGCAAAAGAAATTTTAGAATTCAAATACGCATATAAACGTTAGGGAGGTCAATGGTAGATTAACCATTTTTAAATTTTTAAGAAGACGAAAGTTAGAGCCTTTTAATTTTAAGGAAACCAAATTATATAAATTTTTGAAAGGAGACTGAAATGACATGATTGTTTTATTTAAGCAGACCACAAGTAGATTGCTTAGGCTTTTAGGAGACCAATATTAGAATTTTTATTTTTCAGGAGATCAGAATTGATATCTTTAAAGGAGACTAAATGATAAATATTTTTTTATTTTGAGGAGACCATAATCAGAATATTTTTACATTTAAATATATTTTTATAAATATTTCTAACTCATATTTGCACAAATATAGCATGCAACACTATTGTACAAACATGTGTACAACAAATATAGTTAAATGGTCTTTTAAATGGTCCAAAAGGAAATTTTAGCCTTCATTGACCTTGATTTATGTCAGGTTTAAAGTATATTTATAAACCAATTGATGTGAAATCACCCCTGATAAACCAATTGATGTAAAATCACCTCAGCGGTATTAATACTGGGTGTTTTTATTACTGGAACTTAGGTTTTAAGCTTGGCCTTCAAATGGATCAAAGTTGCACTTAAAAACATATTTATCTCAAAACCCATTGATGAGGAATCAATTTTGTCCTGCGGGCTTAATAAAGTATCAGTTGGTTCACTGTTATATACCTTTGAAATCGCATTAGTAACTTCAACGCCTTTGGGAAACTACATAAGAGTAAATTCGTGATTTGAACTTAAACCTCAAACTCAAGGTCAGAGATTCCTTGACCCGTTCATCTAGGAAATCGTTGACAGCAGTGCGATTTTGACCCCAAACGACTCTTTATTCTTTTATATAAAATCAAACAATAATAAATACACCACCTAAGCACTGAACCTTGATTGCAGAATGATATTTTATTGCTGAAAGTGAACACTGTGTTGCTATACATCGAAACCATTAAAGGCCGTTATGTCACAATTTCACCTGTCGTCAGATTATGAAAAGCCCATAAATGTTTTTATTATCCCTTGGCACGTCGAACACTTGAAATTTGTCTTATATACTCCTTTGATGATACTGGCCCTAGGACTCCTAAATTTCGCACATATGTAGTACTTGATCTGAAATTGTGCACCTCGCTTTTCTTATTCGCCTTTGCTTTCATTTTCGTGATTAAAACGAGAGAACGCATAAACATTTGCACAAGCCTCTCACATCTGTCAACCACCATACTGTGCATAGCATAAATGATGTGTACATTTTTGCATACGCCAAATACGCTGAGCATAGTTAAATGCTTGTGTTGGTTTGTAAAACAACGCGTGGATAATAAATTTTACCTTGTAATTTTGAATACCCTCGACGTTCATACACATTATCAGCGTCAGTTACGCACTATTCTTGGTGAGGGTTCCGGGTTCGAGGAGGGGATGCCGTTTCATAGAATAGGTAGCAAAGCTATGTTTTCAGAAAGATTTCAAACTTGCAAAAAAGGTTTCGGAATCTGAGAAAAGGTGTCTTTTCTGTAAAGGAAAAGCAAACCAAACTTAGGCTGGAAAGTTTTTAAAAATTTTAGTCGAAGGGAGAAATTGATGTTTTAAATATTATTTTTGGCCAAGTGTTTTAATATTTCACCTTTGTGAAATAGATTATCGTCCAATGCACTTCTCTCTTTACTGACCAACCAAGTACGATTGACAAAACATTAGATACAGTGCAATGGATGGTGACGGTGGGTGACTTAATTTCAACCATCGTAGAAAGTTCGATTTGTGTATTTCTGACTTCCGACCAAACTCGAAAATATTTTTACTGTGTGAAAAAATGCATCTGCATAAAATTAACACATGAAACCACCTACATGCAAGCCTTGTTTGTTTTATATCATTACCAGATGTCTTAAGCCCATGCACAAGCAACCCATGTGAGTACGGGGGAACATGTAACTATGCCAACTGCGTTATGGAGTGCCAATGTCCTGGATACAGAACCGGAATAACTTGCAATGGTAGCAACTGTCATCCCCACCCCACCCCCACCCACTGTTTAAGAGATTATTCGCAATAGAATGCAACCAGAACAAAGTTTTCAAAAAAGTATTCAAATTCACAACGCTAAATTGCGACTCAGGGTTCTGCTATACTTTAATAATAAAACATTTCACCAAAAACATACTTTTTTCTTTATTTGAAAGGCGAAATCAGTTAGACTATCATCTGCAAAACTATAATAATAATAATTGCAATAAATGACTATTGTGGGAGAGTTCATCAAAGACAAATAATTAACAAATCCGAATTGTCTATTTTTAGCAAAAATACTTATTTTTCTTTCTTGTCTACAATTGTTCTGTACCTTGCTTATGTGCAGTTGATGTAGATGAATGCTTGAGCTCCCCTTGTGTGAATGGAGGCACGTGTCATGACGACATCAATGGTTATACGTGTACGTGCCTGCCAGGTTACGAGGGTACAAATTGTTCACGTGAGTACACAAACAAGGCAATTCACAGTCCACTAATTTTCTTTTAATCGGCAATACTTAAGTGATTGTGCTGGTTTGATTCTTATGCCCATATTTTGATGTATGATATCGGCTTTGTCACGTGAAGTGATGTAAAAGAAACTGAAGAAAAAGCACTAAGTAAATGGATGGTTGAATACGATACAGATATTGTTTATCTCCCTCTGGAGAATTACTGGGTATGTCGGAAGGGATTGAATCTGGCGAGTTAAATATTATCCTTTCAAAACTGTTCAATATTTTAGAATGATTCAGAAGGAGGCAAACAATATTTGCTCAGTATATACCTTAAGCATGCATTGAATTACATGAGAAAACGCCAACAATATAACTACATAAAGAAGACAAAATGTAATAGAAGACTGAAAATTTTTCCAAACTATGGGGGTTTATTATTCTTGGCTATGGCTGTCCTTCAAACAAAACCAAGATCAGTGTCTTTAAAAGTGAAAATACTTCTTAAAGTGCTGCTGTGAAAATGAAACTGCCGAAGTAGAGTCGGTGCGAATTATTTGTTCTAAAAAAGTTTCAAATTTGTCAAATTATTTTGAGAGTAGACATGCCGGATATCTGCCTTCATATTGGAGGGAGCTGATGAATAATCATAAATATTAAATAATCATTGTCTGTCAAATGTCTGTATCCTCTACATTTCAATGGCGTGGTCGTTTTTCAAACAGTCCAGACCAACACTCCTTCACATGCAAATCTGTCCTATTTTAGCTTTTTGTTGCTTGATTTACTTCCCTTTTGTCTATTCTACACTTCCACTATACCCCCTGCCCCGAAACTGCAACTGCTCCGCTGCCAGTTTCAAGGTATCCTGATATAGCTTTCACCAGGTGCAGTACCAAGATCCTGTGCGCATGTGCAAACCGTGTTGTCAACAAATGCGGATGGGGAATATTGTTTGTCTGTTGACGGCTCTCAGGTACATTATTTATAGTGATCTTTGTACATTTTACTGCATTATTATTATTATTATTATTATTATTATTATTATTATTATTATTATTATTATTATTATTATTATTATTATTATTATTATTATATGACAAAGGTTGCATACTGACCAGTTATTATCATAATTATTTAGAGTAACCCTATAAAGAAAATAAATTTAGTCAAATAAATTACAGGTTTTAAATAAGCACAATAGTATATAAATAATGCCGTATTTAGTGAAACATACATCTGTTAAGTAAAAAGTTATAGCCACTTTTTTACTTATTATTATGGTCAGTATGCAACATTTTTATTAAATGTGCAAATTAAACTTTGATCTTTTCATTAAAAAGGTATTGAAAGGCATATCTTTATTACCTCTTTGATTTTCTTCAGATTCCATTCTTTAAAAAAATGTCTTATTATGAAGACTCAAACCTGACCAAAAATCTAACATTGACCTGGGATTTCGAGACCAGTGACAGTGTTTCAGACTCAACTCTTAATTTTTTATTAGTCTTTATTTTTCTTTAGGTTTTCTTTACATATATTGAAAGCTCCTTATTATAATATTATGGTGCATGTTATATTTTGTTGATTATGTCTTTATTCGGCAAGTAATCGGGTATATTTTGAAAGTTACATACTAACCTTCAAAAATAACTAATCATAATAAGTGATAAATTTTCTATTTTCGTCGATAGTTTTACATTTTGTATATACGTTTGACACCAAACGCTAGAAAAAGTATAAATATGTCTTTTAATTTAAAATAAACCAAATAACCTGTTAAGATTCTGTTTATTTGGTCAAAGATGATAGTTTTTCTTATTTTTTTCTTTCTCCGTCTTAACTTTCTCGTCTTTCTTTTTATATATTGAAAGATAACTATACAATTCATGGCACGAGCTTCACTTGACGCTTCTGCCTTTATGTTGTAAATAATGGATGTGTTTGACAGTTACACAGTAATCCACAGTTATCATTGGATTTTTCAAGTTCAATTTTTATCGCTTTTGAACATTTGTACTTAATTTTAAACAAGTTTTGTCAAATATTGCAAATTGAAAATAAGCTTAAGAAATGCTTTTATGTAATAATATGTCTTAGATGCATCTTTCTGAGGCACCGTTTTATTATTTTCCAATTCAACAGAAAGTCATATGCAAAATTTGACTTTTTAAATGTATCGACAGCGTAATGTAAACATGTTTTAATTGTGTCATACGAGTACCAATACAAGTGCGTAGCCACCGCTCCAAGCAGCGAATTTTCTCTTTTGTTAGCAGTGTTACGATTTTATTAACATATTAACAGTTCAACAGATTAGTTTTAACATTCAACAGGATTTTCATATCTTGATGATAAATTGATTTTCTCTGGGATGAAGAAAAATCCTCTTCCCGGGTTATATATAGAGCTTTCTCGACAAATAGCCTCACTCGTCGATGACCTTCTTGTGCAGAGATTTTTTAAAATGTCTCGGATTTTGGTAGGATGCAAAAGAACTATTGATTATGCCGTCAAGATATGGGTCATTAAATACTTAGCCTTGTGACTTTTAGATTTCTGTACTGTATCAAGAGATTGCCATGAAAAGCAGTAAAGCCTCAATTATCGGCCATTGACAACGAATAAACCAAATCACACTTTGGGCGTTCCCAATAAAAATCTGCGTTTCGAATAAAAATAATTGGGTAAAAATAAAAAAATTGATATAGAGAGATTTCACCTAAATGTAAAATTTCTCTTGCATCAAAGATCAGTGGGGTTTTTAACAATCCGTATGCTATTTTGAAAATGTATTAAAGGTTTTAACAAATAGTTCCGAGTTTTAGCTATTTTTTTGCAATATTTCGTCTATATTTTCTTTCATTTTTATAACCAGTTCCCTCGCAGTCGAAATTCAAAATTTTTGCGCATTTTATTCAAAACACCCAAAGCGTGATTTGGCTTATCAGCAAATAAGCCAAATCACACTTTGACTTTTGCCTAAAAGTTTTTGCGTTTCGGCTGAATTCAGTTGGGATAAGGATGTAAAGAAATGATGGAAGAAGCTGGTAAAAATCAACATAATTCCATTTTACCAGAAACATATTTATATATTGGCTATTGAAGGGACTGAATAACATGTCAACTAGTTTTTAAAAGATCATATGATGGCTTTATAAATCTGAAAGTGTGTCTGTTGAAAGAATATTAGAATTTTGATGTTTTCCCTTATCATTTTTTTATAATTTATCACAAACAATTGCAGTCGAAACAACACCTGCACCGGAAAGATCCGAAAGTGTGAATTGGTTTATTTCATTTCTTACAGAGCTATCTCTTCTGCCCTTCAACTCAGAATTTCAAAATGCCATACTGCGAAACCCTATTTTGCTCGTAATTTCTATTATTGTCTTTGAATTGAAAAACCTGTTCTATATCATCAAGTCACATTCTAAGTACCCTTACTGTTTAGCACAATCATCATGTCGACAAAGAAGTATCTGTAATTTTCATACTCGGTTGCACATGTTGCAAAGTTGGGTTTGGCTGCATGTTCAGAATCACGATTTTCGAGCAGGGAATTTAATACGTAACCGTTATATGTGGATAAAGTTAAATATATTGCATTGTAGGATAATGTTTGCCATTTCTAAAAATCAATATGACATTTCAAATACTTTGTTTTTATTGCGTGTATGGTAGGGCTATCTGTTCTACCCTCCGACACAAAATTTCAAAATACATGCCGTACAACGAAACTTTATTTTGCTCGTAATTTCTATTATTGCCTTTGAATTGTAAAAACTGTTCTATATCATCAAGTCACATTCTAAGTACCCTTACTATTTAGCACCATCATCATATCGACAAAGAAGTATCTGTAATTTTCATCCTCGGTTGCACATGTTACAAAGTTAAGCTTGACTGCATGTTCAGAATCACGATTTTCGAGCAGGGGGTTTAATACGTAAACGTTGTATGTGGATAAAGTTGTATATATAGCATTGTAGGATAATGTTTACCACTACTAAAAATTAGTATCACATTTCAAATAATTTGTTTTTATTGCGTGTATGGTAGGGCTATCTGTTCTACCCTCCGACACAAAATTTCAAAATACATGCCGTACAACGAAACTTTATTTTGCTTGTAATTTCTATTATTGCCTTTGAATTGTAAAAACTGTTCTATATCATCAAGTCACATTCTAAGTACCCTTACTATTTAGCACCATCATCATATCGACAAAGAAGTATCTGTAATTTTCATCCTCGGTTGCACATGTTACAAAGTTAAGCTTGACTGCATGTTCAGAATCACGATTTTCGAGCAGGGGGTTTAATACGTAAACGTTGTATGTGGAAAAGTTGTATATATAGCATTGTAGGATTATGTTTACCACTACTAAAAATTAGCATCACATTTCAAATAATTTGTTTTTATTGCGTGTATGGTAGTGCTATCTGTTCTACCCTCCGACACAAAATTTCAAAATACATGCCGTACAACGAAAATTTATTTTGCTCGTAATTTCTATTATTGCCTTTGAATTGTAAAAACTGTTCTATATCATCAAGTCACATTCTAAGTACCCTTACTATTTAGCACCATCATCATATCGACAAAGAAGTATCTGTAATTTTCATCCTCGGTTGCACATGTTACAAAGTTAAGCTTGACTGCATGTTCAGAATCACGATTTTCGAGCAGGGGGTTTAATACGTAAACGTTGTATGTGGATAAAGTTGTATATATAGCATTGTAGGATTATGTTTACCACTACTAAAAATTAGTATCACATTTCAAATAGTTTGTTTATATTGCGTATGGGGTAGGGCTATCTGTTCTACCCTCAAACTCAAAATTTCAAAATACATGACGTACAACGAAACCCTATTTTGCTCGTAATTTCTATTATTGGCTTTGAATTGAAAAACTGTTCTATATCATCAAGTCGCATTCCAAGTACCCTTACTGTTTAGCACAATCATCACGTCGACAAAGAAGCATCTGTAATTTTCATTCTCGGTTAGCCATGTTGCAAAGTTGGGTTTGACTGCATGCTCAGAATCACGCTTTCCGAGCAGGGGGGTTAATAAGCAAACGTTAAAGTTGTATATTTTGCATTGTAGGATAATGTTTACCACTACTAAAAATTAGTATCAACCCTAACAAAGGGACAGGTCACGTGGGCCGCGTCAATTGTTGTTCCACAAGCGGCCCCTCTACGGGTCCTACATCTTTGCCTAATTTCAGTTCTCAAATCGAACCCTGTGAGTTTTGAGAGATTTAAATGTATCATTTTTCTTACTTCCGGGTTGTGTCGAGTTAAACACTAAATGTCCCACCCCCACCTCGGGGAACGTTGAGCCGCACTCTTGTCAACATGTTTGTGTTGGGACAATACTACCACGTGTTTGTGTAAAGTTTCCCTCACCAAATCGCCAAAATAATCTTTTTTTCTTTAAAAAACGATCATAATGTATAGATTTTACCAATCCCTGGGTAGGTTTGAACCCTACCCAAGGAACGGGTCACGTTGGCATGGTCAGTTTTTGTTCCACCAGCGGCCCCTCTACAGGCCCTACATTCATGCGTAATTTCAGTTCTCAAATCGTACCCAGTGATCTTTGAGAGATTTAAATGTGTCATTTTTTCGTACTTCCGGGTTTGGTCGAGTTAAACACTAAATGTCCCACCCCCACCTCGGGGAACGTTGAGCCGCACTTCTGTCAACATGTTTGTGTTGGGACAATACTACCACGTGTTTATGTAAAGTTCCCCTCACCAAATCGGCAAAATATTTTTTTTTCTTTAAAAAACGATCATAATATATAGAAAATACCAATCCCTGGGTAGGTTTCAACCCTACCCAAGGAACGGGCCACGTCGGCAGGGTCAGTTTTTGTACCACAAGTGGCTCCTCCATGGGCCCTACATTCCTGCGTAATTTCAGCTCTCAAATCGAACCCAGTGATCTTTGAGAGATTTAAATGTGTCATTTTTTCGTACTTCCGGGTTTGGTCGAGTTAAACACTAAATGTCCCACCCCCACCTCGGGGAACGTTGAGCCGCACTTCTGTCAACATGTTTGTGTTGGCACAATACTACCACGTGTTTATGTAAAGTTCCCCTCACCAAATCGGCAAAATAATCTTTTTTTTTTCTTTAAAAAACGATCATAATATATAGAAAATACCAATCCCTGGGTAGGTTTCAACCCTACCCAAGGAACGGGTCACGTCGGCAGGGTCAGTTTTTGTACCACAAGTGGCTCCTCCATGGGCCCTACATTCCTGCGTAATTTCAGCTCTCAAATCGAACCCAGTGATCTTTGAGAGATTTAAATGTGTAATTTTTTCGTACTTCCGGGTTTGGTCGAGTTAAACACTAAATGTCCCACCCCCACCTCGGGGAACGTTGAGCCGCACTTCTGTCAACATGTTTGTGTTGGCACAATACTGCCACGTGTTTATGTAAAGTTCCCCTCACCAAATCGGCAAAATAATCTTTTTTTTTCTTTAAAAAACGATCATAATATATAGAAAATACCAATCCCTGGGTAGGTTTCAACCCTACCCAAGGAACGGGTCACGTCGGCAGGGTCAGTTTTTGTACCACAAGTGGCTCCTCCATGGGCCCTACATTCCTGCGTAATTTCAGTTCTCAAATCGAACCCTATGATCTTTGAGAGATTTAAATGTGTCCTTTTTTCGTACTTCCGGGTTTGGTCGAGTTAAACACTAAATGTCCCACCCCCACCCCGGGGAACGTTGAGCAGCACTTTTGTCAACATGTTTGTGTTGCGACAATACTACCACGTGTTTGTGTAAAGTTTCTCTCACCAAATTGGCCAAATAATCTTTTTTTCGTTCAAAAAACGATCATAATATGTAGAAAATACCAATCACTGAGTAGGTTTCAACACTACCCAAGGAACGGGTCACGTCGGCCGGGTTAGTTTTTGTACCACAAGTGGCTCCTCCATGGGCCCTACATTACTGCATAATTTCAGTTCTCAAATCGAAACCTGTGATCTTTGAGAGATGTAAATGTGTCATTTTTTCGTACTTCCGGGTTTGGTCGAGTTAAACACTAAATGTCCCACCCCCACCTCGGGGAACGTTGAGCCGCACTTCTGTCAATATGTTTCTGTTGGGACAATACTACCACTTGTTTGTGTAAAGTTTCCCTCACCAAATCTGCAAAATAATGTTTCTTTTCTTTAAAGAACGATCATAATATATAGAAAATACCAATCCCTGTGTAGGTTTCAACCCTACCCCCGGAACGGGTCACGTCGGCCGGGTTAGTTTTTGTACCACAAGCGGCTCCTCCATGGGCCCTACATTACTGCATAATTTCAGTTCTCAAATCGAACCCTGTGATCTATGAGAGATTTAAATGTGTCCTTTTTTCGTACTTCCGGGTTTGGTCGAGTTAAACACTAAATGTCCCACCATCACCCCGGGGAACGTTGAGCCGCACTTCTGTCAACATGTTTCTGTTGGTTCAATACTACAACGTGTTTGTGTAAAGTTTCTCTCGCCAAATCCGCAAAATAATCTTTTTTTGAAATAAATCCGTCATAATACACAGAAAATACCAACCCCGGGTAGGTTTCAACCCCCCTCCCCCCCGGGACGGGTCACGTGGACAGGGTCAAGTGTTGTGCCAAAAGCGGCTACTCTACGAACCCTATATCCCTGCGTAATTTCAGTTCTCAAGTCGAACCCTGTGATTTTTGAGACATTTAAATGTTATTTTTTCGTATTTTCGGGTTTGGTCGAGAGAAACACTAAATGTCCCAGCCCATCCGCTGCGAACGTTGAGCCGCACTTCTGTCAACATTTTTGTGTTGGGACAATACTACCACATTGTGCACATTGTACATCGGCATGTCTGCTTTGCACTGTGATATAAGCTCTGGTCCACCCCTTCTCTGTTCCTTGTTTATGTGCCAGTATATTAAAGCTCTAACATTTTAGTCCGTATTCATAGCAGGTTGTTGATAAAAGGATAACTCCCGATTATTTTAATATGGTTGCCCTATTTCTTTGTGTACTCATAAGTTTTTTTGAATTATCTCTTTTTCTGGCAAAGTTGGGACGTACCCTCATGTTGGCAAACTGCAACTAGTGAAGTTTGAAATAACACTTTGACATTTAGACTCCAAATTGCACCTTGCCCATGCGCACCGATTATTGCACATGGTACATCGTCTACTTTGCACTGTGATATAAGCTCAGTTACTAAAGTGTATAATCTTGTGCCCAGGTACCCCTTTTCTGGTCCACCTCGAGTCACCCCTCCCCCATCTCTCCCACCTCCAGTTTATTTGCCCGTATGTTTAAATCTCTAACATTTTTGGTCCGTATTCAGGCCTCTTGTTGATTGATAAATAACTCCGGATTATTTTGATATGGTTGCTCTAGTCCTTTGGGCACGCACTAGAATCGTCGTTTCCGGCAAAGTTGGTTCCTACCCTCACGTTGGCAGACAACAAGCTAGTAGAGCTTAAGATTCCACTGGAGCGATATTTTGTGTTGGTATGCAAGGAAGCCAGTTTGTTTTAAACTTTGGAAAAAGAGACCGTGCAACAGTATCATCCAGAAACCAAGTTTACAGCTCTCTACCTATCTTACTTCTATTTTTCGTATCCAGTCTCCGTTTCTCTGCGTTGTACAACAATATGAGATTTGTAAAAATCTTTTCTGAAGTCAGAAACAACTTATTTTGAAAACAGTAAATATTTCTGCTGTACACCTATAGTGTTCTCAAAATATTCAAGCGTTTTGCATCGTAGCCGTGAAAAGTGAGCGACAATGACCAATAGGCCACTATACCACAATGAAATTCACTGTTAGTTTTTACAATCGTCTTTTGCATTTTTTTAGTATCGTTTAGTAAGGCAGTTTTGGGGCTATATAGCATTGTGTGTATTTAATCGCTCTTACAGGTCTTAAGCTACGTCTTTGGAGTTAAGAAGTATGTTGAATCGCCATATAATAACTAATTTTCAGTGCAATTCATGATAAGTTCATGGACAACCCGTAAGTCGAATTCCAAAAGTTGGGTAGCAGGTTAAATGTATGAGGCATTGTCTTAGTATGTGCCACGTATGGAATCGATGTGTGTACCAGAAGGTAGTTTTCAAAAAAATTTTACGTCGGACCTCAAATCACTACTTTTCCAATGCTGGCCTAAGGAGTTATAACACAGGGATGTCACAGATCCTCTTTCTGTAGCTTTGCTTTTCAGCCAATTTGTTTGAAACTTTGGAAAAAGAGAACGTGCAACAATATCATCCAGAAATCAAGTTTACAGCTCTCTACCTATCTTCCTTCTATTTTTCGCATCCGCTCTCCGTTTCTCTGTCTTGTCCGATAGAACTCATATTAAGAATATGAAATTTCCAAAAATCTTTTCTGACGTGAGTAATAACATATTTTAGAAATAGAGTACAGCACTAGTGTACACCTATGGTGTTCTCAAAACATACAAGCTTTCTGCGTCGTAGCCGTTAAGACTGAGCGACAATGACCAATAGGCCACTATACCACAATGAAATTCACTGTTAGTTTTTACAATCGTCTTTTGCATTTTCTTTAGTATCGTTTAGTAAGGCAGTTTTGGGGCTATATAGCATTGTGTGTATTTAATCGCTCTTACAGGTCTTAAGCTACGTCTTTGGAGTTAAGAAGTATGTTGAATCGCCATATAATAACTAATTTTCAGTGCAATTCATGATAAGTTCATGGACAACCCGTAAGTCGAATTCCAAAAGTTGGGTAGCAGGTTAGATGTATGAGGCATTGTCTTGGTATGTGCCACGTATGGAATCGATGTGTTTACCAGAAGGTAGTTTTCAAAAAAAATTTACGTCGGACCTCAAATCACTACTTTTCCAATGCTGGCCTAAGGAGTTATAACACAGGGATGTCACAGATCCTCTTTCTGTAGCTTTGCTTTTCAGCCAATTTGTTTGAAACTTTGGAAAAAGAGAACGTGCAACAATATCATCCAGAAATCAAGTTTACAGCTCTCTACCGATCTTCCTTCTATTTTTCGCATCCGCTCTCCGTTTCTCTGTCTTGTACGATAGAACTCATATTAAGAATAGGAAATTTCCAAAAACCTTTTCTGACGTGAGTAATAACATATTTTAGAAATAGAGTACAGCACTAGTGTACACCTATGGTGTTCTCAAAACATACAAGCTTTTTGCGTCGTAGCCGTTAAGACTGAGCGACAATGACCAATAGGCCACTATACCACAATGAAATTCACTGTTAGTTTTTACAATCGTCTTTTGCATTTTCTTTAGTATCGTTTAGTAAGGCAGTTTTGGGGCTATATAGCATTGTGTGTATTTAATCGCTCTTACAGGTCTTAAGCTACGTCTTTGGAGTTAAGAAGTATGTTGAATCGCCATATAATAACTAATTTTCAGTGCAATTCATGATAAGTTCATGGACAACCCGTAAGTCGAATTCCAAAAGTTGGGTAGCAGGTTAGATGTATGAGGCATTGTCTTGGTATGTGCCACGTATGGAATCGATGTGTTTACCAGAAGGTAGTTTTCAAAAAAAATTTACGTCGGACCTCAAATCACTACTTTTCCAATGCTGGCCTAAGGAGTTATAACACAGGGATGTCACAGATCCTCTTTCTGTAGCTTTGCTTTTCAGCCAATTTGTTTGAAACTTTGGAAAAAGAGAACGTGCAACAATATCATCCAGAAATCAAGTTTACAGCTCTCTACCGATCTTCCTTCTATTTTTCGCATCCGCTCTCCGTTTCTCTGTCTTGTGTGATAGAACTCATATTAAGAATAGGAAATTTCCAAAAATCTTTTCTGACGTGAGTAATAACATATTTTAGAAATAGAGTACAGCACTAGTGTACACCTATGGTGTTCTCAAAACATACAAGCTTTTTGCGTCGTAGCCGTTAAGACTGAGCGACAATGACCAATAGGCCACTATACCACAATGAAATTCACTGTTAGTTTTTACAATCGTCTTTTGCATTTTCTTTAGTATCGTTTAGTAAGGCAGTTTTGGGGCTATATAGCATTGTGTGTATTTAATCGCTCTTACAGGTCTTAAGCTACGTCTTTGGAGTTAAGAAGTATGTTGAATCGCCATATAATAACTAATTTTCAGTGCAATTCATGATAAGTTCATGGACAACCCGTAAGTCGAATTCCAAAAGTTGGGTAGCAGGTTAGATGTATGAGGCATTGTCTTGGTATGTGCCACGTATGGAATCGATGTGTTTACCAGAAGGTAGTTTTCAAAAAAAATTTACGTCGGACCTCAAATCACTACTTTTCCAATGCTGGCCTAAGGAGTTATAACACAGGGATGTCACAGATCCTCTTTCTGTAGCTTTGCTTTTCAGCCAATTTGTTTGAAACTTTGGAAAAAGAGAACGTGCAACAATATCATCCAGAAATCAAGTTTACAGCTCTCTACCTATCTTCCTTCTATTTTTCGCATCCGCTCTCCGTTTCTCTGTCTTGTACGATAGAACTCATATTAAGAATAGGAAATTTCCAAAAATCTTTTCTGACGTGAGTAATAACATATTTTAGAAATAGAGTACAGCACTAGTGTACACCTATGGTGTTCTCAAAACATACAAGCTTTTTGCGTCGTAGCCGTTAAGACTGAGCGACAATGACCAATAGGCCACTATACCACAATGAAATTCACTGTTAGTTTTTACAATCGTCTTTTACATTTTCTTTAGTATCGTTTAGTAAGGCAGTTTTGGGGCTATATAGCATTGTGTATATTTAATCGCTCTTACAGGTCTTAAGCTACGTCTTTGGAGTTAAGAAGTATGTTGAATCGCCATATAATAACTAATTTTCAGTGCAATTCATGATAAGTTCATGGACAACCCGTAAGTCGAATTCCAAAAGTTGGGTAGCAGGTTAGATGTATGAGGCATTGTCTTGGTATGTGCCACGTATGGAATCGATGTGTTTACCAGAAGGTAGTTTTCAAAAAAAATTTACGTCGGACCTCAAATCACTACTTTTCCAATGCTGGCCTAAGGAGTTATAACACAGGGATGTCACAGATCCTCTTTCTGTAGCTTTGCTTTTCAGCCAATTTGTTTGAAACTTTGGAAAAAGAGAACGTGCAACAATATCATCCAGAAATCAAGTTTACAGCTCTCTACCTATCTTCCTTCTATTTTTCGCATCCGCTCTCCGTTTCTCTGTCTTGTACGATAGAACTCATATTAAGAATAGGAAATTTCCAAAAATCTTTTCTGACGTGAGTAATAACATATTTTAGAAATAGAGTACAGCACTAGTGTACACCTATGGTTTTCTCAAAACATACAAGCTTTTTGCGTCGTAGCCGTTAAGACTGAGCGACAATGACCAATAGGCCACTATACCACAATGAAATTCACTGTTAGTTTTTACAATCGTCTTTTGCATTTTCTTTAGTATCGTTTAGTAAGGCAGTTTTGGGGCTATATAGCATTGTGTGTATTTAATCGCTCTTACAGGTCTTAAGCTACGTCTTTGGAGTTAAGAAGTATGTTGAATCGCCATATAATAACTAATTTTCAGTGCAATTCATGATAAGTTCATGGACAACCCGTAAGTCGAATTCCAAAAGTTGGGTAGCAGGTTAGATGTATGAGGCATTGTCTTGGTATGTGCCACGTATGGAATCGATGTGTTTACCAGAAGGTAGTTTTCAAAAAAAATTTACGTCGGACCTCAAATCACTACTTTTCCAATGCTGGCCTAAGGAGTTATAACACAGGGATGTCACAGATCCTCTTTCTGTAGCTTTGCTTTTCAGCCAATTTGTTTGAAACTTTGGAAAAAGAGAACGTGCAACAATATCATCCAGAAATCAAGTTTACAGCTCTCTACCTATCTTCCTTCTATTTTTCGCATCCGCTCTCCGTTTCTCTGTCTTGTACGATAGAACTCATATTAAGAATAGGAAATTTCCAAAAATCTTTTCTGACGTGAGTAATAACATATTTTAGAAATAGAGTACAGCACTAGTGTACACCTATGGTGTTCTCAAAACATACAAGCTTTTTGCGTCGTAGCCGTTAAGACTGAGCGACAATGACCAATAGGCCACTATACCACAATGAAATTCACTGTTAGTTTTTACAATCGTCTTTTGCATTTTCTTTAGTATCGTTTAGTAAGGCAGTTTTGGGGCTATATAGCATTGTGTGTATTTAATCGCTCTTACAGGTCTTAAGCTACGTCTTTGGAGTTAAGAAGTATGTTGAATCGCCATATAATAACTAATTTTCAGTGCAATTCATGATAAGTTCATGGACAACCCGTAAGTCGAATTCCAAAAGTTGGGTAGCAGGTTAGATGTATGAGGCATTGTCTTGGTATGTGCCACGTATGGAATCGATGTGTTTACCAGAAGGTAGCTTTCAAAAAAATTTTACGTCGGACCTCAAATCACTACTTTTCCAATGCTGGCCTAAGGAGTTATAACACAGGGATGTCACAGATCCTCTTTCTGTAGCTTTGCTTTTCAGCCAATTTGTTTGAAACTTTGGAAAAAGAGAACGTGCAACAATATCATCCAGAAATCAAGTTTACAGCTCTCTACCTATCTTCCTTCTATTTTTCGCATCCGCTCTCCGTTTCTCTGTCTTGTACGATAGAACTCATATTAAGAATAGGAAATTTCCAAAAATCTTTTCTGACGTGAGTAATAACATATTTTAGAAATAGAGTACAGCACTAGTGTACACCTATGGTGTTCTCAAAACATACAAGCTTTCTGCGTCGTAGCCGTTAAGACTGAGCGACATGACCAATAGGCCACTATACCACAATGAAATTCACTGTTAGTTTTTACAATCGTCTTTTGCATTTTCTTAAGTATCGTTTAGTAAGGAAGTTTTGGGGCTATATAGCATTGTGTGTATTTAATCGCTCTTACAGGTCTTAAGCTACGTCTTTGGAGTTAAGAAGTATGTTGAATCGCCATATAATAACTAATTTTCAGTGCAATTCATGATAAGTTCAAGGACAACCCGTAAGTCAAATTCCAAAAGTTGGGTAGCAGGTTAGATGTATGAGGCATTGTCTTGGTATGTGCCACGTATGGAATCGATGTGTTTACCAGAAGGTAGTTTTCAAAAAAAATTTACGTCGGACCTCAAATCACTACTTTTCCAATGCTGGCCTAAGGAGTTATAACACAGGGATGTCACAGATCCTCTTTCTGTAGCTTTGCTTTTCAGCCAATTTGTTTGAAACTTTGGAAAAAGAGAACGTGCAACAATATCATCCAGAAATCAAGTTTACAGCTCTCTACCGATCTTCCTTCTATTTTTCGCATCCGCTCTCCGTTTCTCTGTCTTGTACGATAGAACTCATATTAAGAATAGGAAATTTCCAAAAATCTTTTCTGACGTGAGTAATAACATATTTTAGAAATAGAGTACAGCACTAGTGTACACCTATGGTGTTCTCAAAACATACAAGCTTTTTGCGTCGTAGCCGTTAAGACTGAGCGACAATGACCAATAGGCCACTATACCACAATGAAATTCACTGTTAGTTTTTACAATCGTCTTTTGCATTTTCTTTAGTATCGTTTAGTAAGGCAGTTTTGGGGCTATATAGCATTGTGTGTATTTAATCGCTCTTACAGGTCTTAAGCTACGTCTTTGGAGTTAAGAAGTATGTTGAATCGCCATATAATAACTAATTTTCAGTGCAATTCATGATAAGTTCATGGACAACCCGTCAGTCGAATTCCAAAAGTTGGGTAGCAGGTTAGATGTATGAGGCATTGTCTTGGTATGTGCCACGTATGGAATCGATGTGTTTACCAGAAGGTAGTTTTCAAAAAAATTTTACGTCGGACCTCAAATCACTACTTTTCCAATGCTGGCCTAAGGAGTTATAACACAGGGATGTCACAGATCCTCTTTCTGTAGCTTTGCTTTTCAGCCAATTTGTTTGAAACTTTGGAAAAAGAGAACGTGCAACAATATCATCCAGAAATCAAGTTTACAGCTCTCTACCGATCTTCCTTCTATTTTTCGCATCCGCTCTCCGTTTCTCTGTCTTGTACGATAGAACTCATATTAAGAATAGGAAATTTCCAAAAATCTTTTCTGACGTGAGTAATAACATATTTTAGAAATAGAGTACAGCACTAGTGTACACCTATGGTGTTCTCAAAACATACAAGCTTTTTGCGTCGTAGCCGTTAAGACTGAGCGACATGACCAATAGGCCACTATACCACAATGAAATTCACTGTTAGTTTTTACAATCGTCTTTTGCATTTTCTTAAGTATCGTTTAGTAAGGAAGTTTTGGGGCTATATAGCATTGTGTGTATTTAATCGCTCTTACAGGTCTTAAGCTACGTCTTTGGAGTTAAGAAGTATGTTGAATCGCTATATAATAACTAATTTTCAGTGCAATTCATGATAAGTTCAAGGACAACCCGTAAGTCAAATTCCAAAAGTTGGGTAGCAGGTTAGATGTATGAGGCATTGTCTTGGTATGTGCCACGTATGGAATCGATGTGTTTACCAGAAGGTAGTTTTCAAAAAAAATTTACGTCGGACCTCAAATCACTACTTTTCCAATGCTGGCCTAAGGAGTTATAACACAGGGATGTCACAGATCCTCTTTCTGTAGCTTTGCTTTTCAGCCAATTTGTTTGAAACTTTGGAAAAAGAGAACGTGCAACAATATCATCCAGAAATCAAGTTTACAGCTCTCTATCGATCTTCCTTCTATTTTTCGCATCCGCTCTCCGTTTCTCTGTCTTGTACGATAGAACTCATATTAAGAATAGGAAATTTCCAAAAATCTTTTCTGACGTGAGTAATAACATATTTTAGAAATAGAGTACAGCACTAGTGTACACCTATGGTGTTCTCAAAACATACAAGCTTTTTGCGTCGTAGCCGTTAAGACTGAGCGACAATGACCAATAGGCCACTATACCACAATGAAATTCACTGTTAGTTTTTACAATCGTCTTTTGCATTTTCTTTAGTATCGTTTAGTAAGGCAGTTTTGGGGCTATATAGCATTGTGTGTATTTAATCGCTCTTACAGGTCTTAAGCTACGTCTTTGGAGTTAAGAAGTATGTTGAATCGCCATATAATAACTAATTTTCAGTGCAATTCATGATAAGTTCATGGACAACCCGTCAGTCGAATTCCAAAAGTTGGGTAGCAGGTTAGATGTATGAGGCATTGTCTTGGTATGTGCCACGTATGGAATCGATGTGTTTACCAGAAGGTAGTTTTCAAAAAAATTTTACGTCGGACCTCAAATCACTACTTTTCCAATGCTGGCCTAAGGAGTTATAACACAGGGATGTCACAGATCCTCTTTCTGTAGCTTTGCTTTTCAGCCAATTTGTTTGAAACTTTGGAAAAAGAGAACGTGCAACAATATCATCCAGAAATCAAGTTTACAGCTCTCTACCTATCTTCCTTCTATTTTTCGCATCCGCTCTCCGTTTCTCTGTCTTGTACGATAGAACTCATATTAAGAATAGGAAATTTCCAAAAATCTTTTCTGACGTGAGTAATAACATATTTTAGAAATAGAGTACAGCACTAGTGTACACCTATGGTGTTCTCAAAACATACAAGCTTTTTGCGTCGTAGCCGTTAAGACTGAGCGACAATGACCAATAGGCCACTATACCACAATGAAATTCACTGTTAGTTTTTACAATCGTCTTTTGCATTTTCTTTAGTATCGTTTAGTAAGGCAGTTTTGGGGCTATATAGCATTGTGTGTATTTAATCGCTCTTACAGGTCTTAAGCTACGTCTTTGGAGTTAAGAAGTATGTTGAATCGCCATATAATAACTAATTTTCAGTGCAATTCATGATAAGTTCATGGACAACCCGTCAGTCGAATTCCAAAAGTTGGGTAGCAGGTTAGATGTATGAGGCATTGTCTTGGTATGTGCCACGTATGGAATCGATGTGTTTACCAGAAGGTAGTTTTCAAAAAAATTTTACGTCGGACCTCAAATCACTACTTTTCCAATGCTGGCCTAAGGAGTTATAACACAATGATGTCACAGATCCTCTTTCTGTAGCTTTGCTTTTCAGCCAATTTATTTGAAACTTTGGAAAAAGAGAACGTGCAACAATATCATCCAGAAATCAAGTTTACAGCTCTCTACCGATCTTCCTTCTATTTTTCGCATCCGCTCTCCGTTTCTCTGTCTTGTACGATAGAACTCATATTAAGAATAGGAAATTTCCAAAAATCTTTTCTGACGTGAGTAATAATATATTTTAGAAATAGAGTACAGCACTAGTGTACACCTATGGTGTTCTCAAAACATACAAGCTTTTTGCGTCGTAGCCGTTAAGACTGAGCGACAATGACCAATAGGCCACTATACCACAATGAAATTCACTGTTAGTTTTTACAATCGTCTTTTGCATTTTCTTTAGTATCGTTTAGTAAGGCAGTTTTGGGGCTATATAGCATTGTGTGTATTTAATCGCTCTTACAGGTCTTAAGCTACGTCTTTGGAGTTAAGAAGTATGTTGAATCGCCATATAATAACTAATTTTCAGTGCAATTCATGATAAGTTCATGGAAAACCCGTCAGTCGAATTCCAAAAGTTGGGTAGCAGGTTAGATGTATGAGGCATTGTCTTGGTATGTGCCACGTATGGAATCGATGTGTTTACCAGAAGGTAGTTTTCAAAAAAATTTTACGTCGGACCTCAAATCACTACTTTTCCAATGCTGGCCTAAGGAGTTATAACACAGGGATGTCACAGATCCTCTTTCTGTAGCTTTGCTTTTCAGCCAATTTGTTTGAAACTTTGGAAAAAGAGAACGTGCAACAATATCATCCAGAAATCAAGTTTACAGCTCTCTACCGATCTTCCTTCTATTTTTCGCATCCGCTCTCCGTTTCTCTGTCTTGTACGATAGAACTCATATTAAGAATAGGAAATTTCCAAAAATCTTTTCTGACGTGAGTAATAACATATTTTAGAAATAGAGTACAGCACTAGTGTACACCTATGGTGTTCTCAAAACATACAAGCTTTTTGCGTCGTAGCCGTTAAGACTGAGCGACAATGACCAATAGGCCACTATACCACAATGAAATTCACTGTTAGTTTTTACAATCGTCTTTTGCATTTTCTTTAGTATCGTTTAGTAAGGCAGTTTTGGGGCTATATAGCATTGTGTGTATTTAATCGCTCTTACAGGTCTTAAGCTACGTCTTTGGAGTTAAGAAGTATGTTGAATCGCCATATAATAACTAATTTTCAGTGCAATTCATGATAAGTTCATGGACAACCCGTAAGTCGAATTCCAAAAGTTGGGTAGCAGGTTAGATGTATGAGGCATTGTCTTGGTATGTGCCACGTATGGAATCGATGTGTTTACCAGAAGGTAGTTTTCAAACAAATTTTACGTCGGACCTCAAATCACTACTTTTCCAATGCTGGCCTAAGGAGTTATAACACAGGGATGTCACAGATCCTCTTTCTGTAGCTTTGCTTTTCAGCCAATTTGTTTGAAACTTTGGAAAAAGAGAACGTGCAACAATATCATCCAGAAATCAAGTTTACAGCTCTCTACCTATCTTCCTTCTATTTTTCGCATCCGCTCTCCGTTTCTCTGTCTTGTACGATAGAACTCATATTAAGAATAGGAAATTTCCAAAAATCTTTTCTGACGTGAGTAATAACATATTTTAGAAATAGAGTACAGCACTAGTGTACACCTATGGTGTTCTCAAAACATACAAGCTTTTTGCGTCGTAGCCGTTAAGACTGAGCGACAATGACCAATAGGCCACTATACCACAATGAAATTCACTGTTAGTTTTTACAATCGTCTTTTGCATTTTCTTTAGTATCGTTTAGTAAGGCAGTTTTGGGGCTATATAGCATTGTGTGTATTTAATCGCTCTTACAGGTCTTAAGCTACGTCTTTGGAGTTAAGAAGTATGTTGAATCGCCATATAATAACTAATTTTCAGTGCAATTCATGATAAGTTCATGGACAACCCGTCAGTCGAATTCCAAAAGTTGGGTAGCAGGTTAGATGTATGATCAGCTGACCCCTATCTACATACTAGAGAGAAGAACGATA
Source organism: Protula sp. h YS-2021 (assembly GCA_949752745.1). Lineage (NCBI taxonomy): Eukaryota > Metazoa > Annelida > Polychaeta > Sabellida > Serpulidae > Protula > Protula sp. h YS-2021. Next base: position 29,026,003 of record OX457033.1, on the reverse strand, counting down.
ATCAATTCTGTCTAGATTTTTTAAATATATACATCGTACTGCGTTGTCAGATAGACACAAATATCTCAAATATATCCAGCATGCCAAACGAATAAGATAAACACCGTTTTCGAAAACCTTAGAAAACTAAACTTGGGAAACCCCAAGCCCAGAGTCAAAGGTATGGTGTCACAGGGCAAAAGTATGTCCTATGTGATTAAACTGCACATGACAAATTAATCCTAGAGAATCCTAAAATAGAAAAATTTCAAGAAAGTAATGTTCACATTTTAGCCTTAGCCACGAGTTTGAGAGTCCATCAGCTGACCCCTATAAACAAACAGAGTATTCATTCCTATGTATAACTGTATAGGTTATTTCTTGAAAGTTACATGAAAATGAAAATTGCCTTCATTTCACATTTTAGATGGAGCGAAAGCCAAAGCGATTCTGTCCATATGGACCTGATTATGATGCTCATCACATAAAGCGGTATGGATATCAATGTCCATATAAACATCGTAGTTATACTTGGCCTTCGATTATGTCTGCTACATCGACAATAATAGGGGATTCTATTATAAAATTTGTAAACAAATGTCGGGAAATTTGTGTTCAAGCATACCCCGGATTGCGCTTGAATCAGTTATTGTACAAGATAAAAATGGGACGAGTCAATGTAACTGGCTTCCAAGTGATTATCGTACATTGTGGAACCAATGATGTAGAAAATTTAGCCCCAACATCCATCATAGACCTAATCTACGAAATAGTTCATGAAATCAGATCTCGCAATCCCCAAGCCAGTATAGTTGTTTCTGCCATTTTGCCCCGACTTGACCATCCTGAACTTAATAAATTTATAGAAGAGATCAACGGTTGTTTGTCATCAGAATCACGGGCAAGGCATCGTCGTTGCGATAGTGATTTGTTTCAGTTTCAGCGTTCTTATCGCTTTTGCATTGACAAACAAAGCAAAGAGCCTCAGAAATACTTCTTCGCTATTGATGGGCTGCACTTGTCAAGGAAGGGTACTCAAGCGTTCAAGAAATATTTAGACTGCTCAGTATCAAAACGCTACAAGCGACCTGTCAAAAATGAAACTAAAGGAATGTATTCATCCACCCAAGGAGGGGATATAGTATTATAAACAGTGTCTAGTTACTAGTTACAGGTGTTACATAGTGACCAGTTGCATGATGAAAACTAGGGGCGTCCGGACTCGATCTCAGTGCAAAACTAATACTGTTTTGTTTTGTGGCCATATGCACCTCATACACAGACAGTGCTTTCCTTTAAGCATGCTTTTGGGTTCGTAATCAGGAAATTGTTTCCAACACGTCCAAACCATATTATTGTATGGTGTCAATGGTTTATGTTTGAAGATTATCGAACAATAAAAAACAATATCATCGGTAAATACGTACTATTGCCTAATTCGTAGAAGTTTTACTAGTTCAGAGATTGTGTTTACGAAAAAAAGTAAGATGCGAAAAAATGTTGTATGACGAAAACAAACAAAAACTCTTTCGTCATACTGACGAAACTTTCTCAGGGTATAACTCGTTTTTAAAAGTTGTATTTGTTCAAAAACAAATCGTGTAATAAAGTTCTGATCATTTTGTTCACTTTAACACTGCGCGTTAAACGTTTTACCTTTCTTTTGCTATTTATGACTGTTATAATTGTTAAAACTGCTTAACGGTATGTGAAAATCCTTAGCTGATAACTTAACGTTTGAAGCTAACTTTTAAGTTTCGAAAGGTTTAATATAATAGAGTAATGCTGTCTTAACATGAGTACCACTGTCACTGGTACAACTGTTTGGCACTCAACGCTGCATTTGGTGCCCCCACCCCCCGATTATCACCCATTCGTTAATTTTCCATCCAGCTTTCTGCCATAGCGTAACTTCTCATCTCCCATGTTTTGCCCAGTTTTAAAAGTGAAAGAAATTGGGGACGCTGACGGACATGGCGTCCGCCTGTCCGTCCTTCGACTGCCCCTCTAATACACTCAGCATAACCATTTTGTTGTCGTCTTCTCTGAACCTGAAAGGCCTGGAATTTTTAAACCTGTTGGGATTGTTTCTGTATATATTGAAGTCCTGCTCCCCGTTTTGGTCGATCAAATATTATATGTTTTAGTGATGTTTGATATTGTATTTTTGTGAAGCGTATGCTAAACAAAATAAACTTTCTATTTTAAACTTAATGAGTCATCTTTTATTTTCAAACAAAGTTGCTTTAACTTGCATCGTGACTACAGCTATAAGGTACACGCTAGAATGGTAACTTTGATCCGTGTTCATCTTAATATTTTCATTTAAATAGTGGCAGACTTACTCATACACTGGAATGTCGAGTGGATTTCAAGCGTACCTGTGTACTTGGTTTGGTCAACTTGCGTTCTGGTTATGATTATAGCAGTTTCGAAATTAAGTGACGTCTGTTATTGAAAATGTCATTAAACCACAAAAGATTACTTTCCAAATTTGTTTTAAATATAAAGAAATAAGTGGATCACATTGCCAAATGCTAACTATAAACTGAAATTATGCTTAAGTGGTTTTTACTTTTCACGCATTTCAGTGATGTTTTGTATGTTTGAAACTTGAATCCTCCGTGTGCATCTGAATGTCTTCGTTTGAATAGTGTCGGATTAACTCATACACTGGAATGTTGAGTTGATTTCAAGCGTACCTGTGTACTTGGTTTGGTCAACTAATATTCTTGTTATGATTCAATAAGACACAAAATTTGTGGATTTGTTTGATGACAGGAAGTTATTGAAATCCACTTCAGGCACTTAATGTTTTAGGATTGCAACTAAAACATTATTTGCTTTAGTGATGTTTGATATTGTATTTTTGTGAAGCGTTTGCTAAACAAAATAAACTTTCTATTTTAAACATGATGAGTCATTTTTTATTTTCAAACAAAGTTGCTTTAACTTGCATCGTGACTACAGCTATAAGGTACACGCTAGAATGGTAACTTTGACCCGTGTTCATCTTAACATTTTCATTTAAATAGTGGCAGACTTACTCATACACTGGAATGTCGAGTGGATTTCAAGCGTACCTGTGTACTTGGTTTGGTCAACTTGCGTTCTGGTTATGATTAAAGCAGTTTCGAAATTAAGTGATGTCTGTTATTGAAAATGTCATTAAACCACAAAAGATTACTTTCGATATTAATTTTAAATATAAAGAAATAAGTGGATCACATTGCCAAATGCTAACTATAAATTAAAATTATGCTTAAGTGGTTTTTAACTTTTCTCGCATTTCAGTGATGTTTTGTATGTTTGAAACTTGAATCCTCTGTGTGCATCTGAATGTTTTCGTTTGAATAGTGTCGGATTAACTCATACACTGGAATGTTGAGTTGATTTCAAGCGTACCTGTGTACTTGGTTTGGTCAACTAATATTCTTGTTATGATTCAATAAGACACAAAATTTGTGGATTTGTTTGATGACAGGAAGTCATTGAAATCCATTTCAGACATGTAATATTTTTTGATTGGAACTAAAATGTTATATGTTTAAGTGGTGTTTTATGTTGTATTATTGTGAAACTTTTGCTAAATAAAATAATTTTTTAAACAAAATGAACCTTCTTTTTTTTCCAACACAGTTGTTTTAACTAGGGTCATGACTACAGCCATAAGTTACATGTTAGAAATGTAAATTACTTTTCAGTTTAAGATTTAAGCACTAAGCAGACTGCACACATAAGAGACAACAAGTACTTGAACATAAAGGTATGAAAATATATTCATAATTAAAACAGCGTATCAGATGTCACAAATGTAGAGTAGATATGTCAAATACTATAATGCTTAAAAGCGTCAGTGGATGCAGAAATAGGCTATTATGATTAAGAAATTTACGACTATCAGAACATTAGTGAGTGTTGTGACATAATTATTTACCTTTTATTCATCTTTATATGTTTTTCAATTAAGATATAACTATACACAAAGAGACAGCTATCAAACTTATATCAATCACTTTTCAGATGTCAAAACGTATTATCAACCCCGAAAGACGAAAAACTGAACAGCACGAAAAGGCACGCATACATATTAGCCAGAAAACAGATCCGGATGGATTTAGTGTCAAATATTTTGACAAGGAAAAAGGTTTGTTATCAGGGTGCTATATGAAACATCACTTACCCAATATATTGCGCATACTAAACACTGTTTTTACAACCCAAATCAAACGGTACATGTAAAAACAAGATAAAGAGTGTTTATTTGATAAACTGATTGAATGTTTATATACTGGTATAGGGCGCGGAGTTATCGCAACAAGAACATTTAATAAGGGGGATTTCCTGTTAGAATACGCCGGCGACTTGCTAACAAAAGAAGAAGGAAATGCCAGAGAGATTGAAAGAAGTAATGACCAAAAACGTCACTATGTTTTTTATTTTAAATCAGACGGCAAAAACATGTGGTGAGTAAAAGTAAACGAAATTATGAGAAGTTAAAAGTTATCATGTATGCGAATCACTCAGTGCTGATACATTGACTGTTTTGTACAAAAGAAAACCGTTGCCATTTTCCATGTAGTTAGTGAGGGTAATCCGTTAGCGCAGTTAAGAGCTAGCGAACCTATGAAGTCCTGCATTGATTGCAAGCAATATTTTAAAATTAAAACAGGACATGTACTAAATATATTACTGTTACATAAAAATTTAAAAACTGATCTTGATGCGAGATATCGATATGTTCTGTAGCATCGATGCAACAGCAGACACTGGTAGGTTGGGGCGTCTTGTAAATGACGCTCCATCCGCTGAAGCAAACAGTCAAATCCGAATGATTTATGTTGACCGAACCCCACATCTGTGCCTGTTTGCTGTCCAAAATATAGTAGGGGGTGATGAAATTACATACGATTATGGAGACATTGCAACAAATTTGTGGTGGCGAAGTAAAGTGAGTATAAAAATCTCCAGATATTATATGATATGAAGGGCTAGTTTTAAATTCTTCAAGATACAATTACTTGTAGAGATCCTTCAACATACACTGCTAAACTTATTTAAAAGAACAACATTTTAAGTAGCCAGATGTTTGCCACCATGGAACTGAAAATGCTCAAAAATTTCAATGCTTTCCGTAGTATGTGCGCCAAACCTTTCAAAAATCCGCACCTTGATGTGACCACACATGGATCTCTGCTATCATGTTCAAATATACCGCTAAACTGTAAGTGCAACAGCTATGAAATGTAGGGAGTTTCTGTTATTTTTTGTCCATCCGGTGTGAAACTTCAGAACAAAGTGCATTTTTATGAAAAGTTGTGGTTGCTTTCGATGCGTTGGTGCATCTATTGTAAGCCTACGGGGCACTGCTTGCGGGAATTTATCAAAGCGTATCTTGCGGTTTCGCTTCCTGTATTGGTCGTTGTGACAGGGTGACAGCTCGTTCCCTGTCATGATTTTAGCCCTAAGTACACGTACTGGACTGCACTCTGTCCCATCTCACCCAGATGTTATCATGAGGTTCAATTAGTTGGATATGACCAATTTTTGTGCAACACAAAGACGGTAAACTACGATAACTGACACATTGACTCAAAGAATCTGTGTTATACAAGAATTCTCTTATTCTTCTTTGTAGTGAAAGTACAAGTGTTTTTGGCGGTTTGAAAATAACCGCATAGTGAAAAATTAATATTATTTACATAACTGTTTATTTTATAGAGCTTGGTGTCACAGCCAGTAAAAACAACCGTTAAGGTCATTGACCAAGTAGCAATTAACACTGTTCTTGGAAATAAAATGGTTCAGGTGGACATTTCTCCTCTTGATATGGTACGTTTAACCAAACTCATGATTAATATGTATTTTTGTGTGCTATTTTACCGTGGATCGTATTTCGAAATAGGAACTATGCGAATTATACGAACAACTGAGCATAGTAGCTATGTAATGGGGATTCTAGGTCTGCCTACCCCCATCCTCCACCACACCTCCGGCCGGCAAAAAAAATTTTCGAAACTTCGATTCATGCAATTCTGAGTATTTTAATTTTTTACCCCCAACTCGCACTCCACCTTAGGCCGGCAATTGTTTTTCGCGATTTTTGCGTAGTTATGAGCATTTTCATTTTTTGACGTATCTAGCTTAGCAATTTTTTTTCGAGATTTTTGCATAACTTTCGACTCATGCAATTCTAAGCATTTTCATTTTTAACACCCCTGGACCGGCAGAAATTTTTATTTCGAGATTTTTGCGTAATTCTCAGCATTTTAATTTTTGACCCCCAGCCCCCCTTCAAGCTAGTGACACTATTAGGCGATGCATTTCTGCGGACTAGACATACAACTTCAAACTGTCATTACTCCAAATCTACTGAACCTATTTCAACCATCTTTTTGGCAAATGATACAGCGAGACTTTGACTTTCAATCTGTGATAGCCCATGGGATTCTGGCCATAGCCTAAAATCCCTATTATATAGCTACTGCGCTTTCAGGTTGTTTTAATTTAATACATGTTTGTTCCGATCTTTGCGAAAAATCATTTCTCGCGGACGATCGAGTAAACTGGATGCGAAGTATTTGTCATAATTTTAACTCTACTTCCGCCATTTAACCTTCGTTGAGCAACAACAGCCTCTGTGATACGTGGTGCTGTTGGAATCAAACGTAAATACTCATTTTAACATTGTCTAACTTACAAATTAACGTTGCATTTTTTTACCTGTAGAGTTGTAATAATCCATGTCCAACTTTGGCTGATGAGGAAGATCCTCAAATTCGAGATATTCAAGGTAAAGGCGGATTGCAACAATTCTTTTATGGAAGGTCATTTTATGGAAGACCTTTTAAATACTGAAAACACGTTTAATCGTCTGCTAACGAAATATTAATTAAAAGAGAATATCAAAAGCTTATTTTGTTATATTACATGCTTATCTTGTACCCTGTTTTGCTTTTATGATTCCGAAGATCAAACTAAGTAGCAAAATAGTTTTTTCTCAAATGTTTTTTCTGCATTTATATTATACTTATGTGTATGATTATGATTTTAATGAAAACATATTGTGTTCTTGAGTACATAAAAATCGATATTAGAACAGAAAATGTATGAGCATTGTCTATGTTACAGTCAAGCTATCAAATCAGTCGCTTTAAACAGTGTCTGAAAATATCAGGCAAACTGAAATATTTTTGAGAAAGGGATTATAAAAGTACATATTTTGTTAATCAATTGCTAGCTACAGTATGTATTAAATATTAGGTTTAAAACATGTCTAAAAATACAATTTTGTGGAAATAGATGCAATTTATCACACGAAACAGCTTTTAAAAAGACTTTAAAGGTTTAAAATAGACGGAAAATTGCGGATTTTCTTGATTGAAGATATTAGCACAATATTAAAAACCTTTTCATTGGTAAAGAAAAGTAAAGCGTTTACAAAGAATATAAGCACATATGCTTAAATCATAATTCTATCAGTCTTTTATAATGATAAATTGCAATATATACGATGCATGAGAAAAATTTGACAGTTTGCCTGAACTTTTAAGTTACTTTATAAAGTGACAGATAGACAGTTTGGCTGTAATATATAACATTGTACTCATGATAACAAATTATTTTTAGTGTCAGAAACAGCAAAAAAAGATAATGGAGATTGCCTCACGGAACTCTCGTTTTGTGGTCTGAGGAAGGTATCTCTTTCTTTCACACCAACTTGCTACATCTTATATGTTATCGTGCTGTGATATAATTACATCGTTGGAAAAATGTAACAGCAGTTAAACCTTTTAACACGCGAAATTTTTTGTGCTGCTTGCAAAATAAATTGCAATTACCTAGATAATTACTACTAACCTTTAGCTGAATAGTTTTAGACCAGCCGACGTATCGTTGGGATGGTTCCGTGCAATCACTTTGTGGCTCAAGATGTGTATATGTATGTTTGTACGTATGTTAAACTTTTTACAAAATGCTTCTAGTCCCTGAGTTTTGGTCGGATTGTTTTCAAATTTGGTACACATATTCCCTAGGCTTTCCTCTACCCAACAATGTTTTTATTTAGCGATCTTCCAAAAAAGCGCTAAATTGGCACGACTTTCATAATTTTTGCGCCAAAATTTCGAAACGGATTCCTTTCAAATTTGATACACATATTCCCTATGTGGTCCTCTAACAAAATATTACTTTTTGGCAATCCGCCAAAAAGCGCCAATGTGGCGCAACTTTCAAAAATTTGGCGCACAGTTTTGGTCGGATTTGTTTTGGTCGGATTTTTTTGTCACATTTTGTGTTCATGTTGTGTATGAAAATTTTTTTGAAAATACTTTTCCTTCTACAGTTTTGATCGAATATTTTCGATATTACGCATGAATGTTGCTTAGATCGTACTCTTTCCAAAAATTACTTTTTTGCGGAAATTCCCGAAAGTGCCGAAATTACGACACTTATTTTTTTAAAAATGCTTATATCCTGCAGTTTTGATCGCATCTTTTCAGTATTACGCGTGAATGTTTTCAAAAATTACTTTTTTTGGCGTAAATTCCTGAAAAGTGCCGGAATTCCGCCACTTTTAATTTTAACAAAAAATGCTTCTACAGTTTTGATTGAATCTTCAATAGAATGCGAAGGCTGTTGTCCATGACCCTGGACATGCTTATTCTCTTATGAGTTGTAGAGACTGGTACCTTGACATATGGACTTACTTATAAGGTTAAATTAATCATTGAAATTTTTCCGTGTCAGCGGTCCCGGGCATGACGTTAAACTGCCTGATTTGGGTCCGACCCTTTATTTTTAAAGGAGCCCCTTGACCCAAAGGGAGGCCGGAGTTGATATTCCGACCCCCCTCGGGGTACCAGTCTTACTGGGTTTACCCAGTTCTACTGGTATCTCGCTCCCCTCCCAACTATCCCCATCCCACCACTTTATCATCTCACCAACATTTCCCTTTCTGTCTTCCAGAAATATCATTACTTCCTTAATAATCACTGTACCATTTTTCATAGTTGCTATAAAACCTTCCCAAAAATACACATACTAAAATAAAATTAACAATAATCCTTTATCACTTTTTTTTTTAATAAACATGATGTCATTAATTCAAATAATGAAAATACTTCTTTACCTTTTAGTTTAACCCACAACCCATTTTTGGATTATCATCTGGGGTCTACTTTATTGTAGTACTCCAGATATTAGCTCTGTTACACCTTTGTCAAAGACGACTAGGAACCACCAAAGACCTGTACTACACCGTTCCCACGCAAACCGCATAAAAGCGTGGCAACCTGTTGTGCGTCCACCAAGATGCCTCACAGTAGCTGGTGATAGTACCAGTCATAAGGGCGCACTCTGCCGTGGGTTGCATCCCTTAGTGGAAGGAGAGCGGTTTCCTGGGTATTGAGGCTTCTTGACCCTTAGGCAGGCTTTTCAAATACATATTCTGCTAAGGGACTTGTTTGCCAATACATTCCTTTGGTCCTTCTCTTCGCCCCAAGAAGGGTGGTCGTGAACTGGCCCGTCACGATCAATAACGGCTGGTCGTCTAGTTTAACCACACTGCGGCTGTAGGGTCAATCGAGGCATGACTGGCTGTGGACGTCGCCGTCATGTAGTAGAGTATTCCAGGTGTCCTAGCCCCGAGCGGGCTAACCCCGCTGCCAAAAGGTTGGTCAGAGTAGGGCCAGGGGCCGGCAGACCTGGAAGAAATCTATTTAATTTTTTATGGAGACAAATAAAGAAGAATCGAATAAACAAGGAGCAACGAGGACACCAGCAAAACGAGCTCATATCGAAATAGAGTCACCGCCGACACCCTTCCCGGAATATGTTATCATAACGCCAAGAGACGGACGCCTTAAGCTCTCTCCATTCGCAGTCGAAAAGGGGCTTAACGGTATTGTCGGCACGCGGTTCACGGTAAAGCGACTTCGATCGGGTGACCTATTAGTTCATATATATGAACGACGACACAGCAAAGCCCTGCTTGAACTCACGATGTTCGTGAATGTCCCCGTAAAGTGCACACCAGACCGTACATTGAATACTTCAAAAGGAGTAGTCGCCCACCCTGACCTCAAATTCTGCTCCATAGACGAACTCGTCAGAGAACTGAAACCACAGGGCGTTATAGAAGCCCGATTTCTCGGCCAAAAGGGCACTGTTGTCCTTACCTTTTGTAAAGCTACATTGCCAACCACAGTAAAAATGGGCTACCTAAACCTGCGGACCACCACCTATATACCCAACCCCATGCGGTGTTTTCACTGCCAGAGATTTGGCCACACTAAAATTAAATGTAGAGCCAATCAACCAAGGTGCGCCAAGTGTGGAGAGGAAGGACACATCCACGACACCTGTACCGCTGCCACCACAAAGTGCACAAATTGCGAAGGAAACCACGCGGCGTCCTCTAGAGACTGCCCGCGCTGGAAGCTGGAAAAAAAGGTGCAAGAAATTAAATTCCAACAGTCGGTCACATACCAGCAAGCCCGAAAACTGGCAACGCAACCCTTACCTGGGACTAAAAGCTACGCCAACGCGGTCAAACCGACATCACGGGACACAGCTTGCCAGACCGAGGTGACATGGTTGACAGTCCAGAAAACCTGCAACATACCACCACAAAGCACCAAGGTGACAAAATTGAGCGAACCGCGTACTACAGCTACTGGCTCTCAAACGCAAGGTGGTGCAAGACCAAAAGCGACTACTCCAAATCAGCAGTGTGCAAAAAGCTCACCACCATCAAAGAGGAATGGTGCAGTGGCGGCCGCACGCCCCACCCCTTCCCCACCAACACCGCAACAAAGAACAAGTCCGCCATCTAATTTACCCAAGGAGGTAAAGGCCAACCTTAAAGAGAGAGCCAAACAAGCCAAGGAAAGATTGCGCTCCTCTTTAACTAGCGAGGTAGAGAATAGGTTCTCTCCACTAATGGAAGAAGACGATAACATACACCGTCAGAACCCCTCTCCTCCAAAACAACAAAGGAAAGTGGCCATAAAAAGAACCAAATTTCAAGACCTAGTGTCGGAATACAAAGACCCCTAGGCATAAATAAATAAGACCATATGGCAATAATTCAGTGGAATATACGAGGTTTTTGGACCAACCATCACGAAATTTTAACACTCATATCCCAAAGTGACCCAGCAATAATTTGCCTACAAGAAACCTTCTCTAAAACCAACAACCAACCAACGCTGAAGGGATATATACCCTACATCAAAGACCACGTTAGCAACAAAGCCTCCGGAGGAATTGCAACGTTTGTTCGAAACGATATACCCCAAAGTGAAATAAATCTAAATACCACCCTACAGGCCCAGGCTGTCAGGGCTACCTTGAACAAAACAATCACTGTGTGCAACATCTACGTGCCACCACCTTCAAAACCACAACCACACGAATTTTCAGACCTCATAAACCAACTTCCAAAACCCATACTATGGGTCGGTGATTTCAACGCCCATAGTACAATGTGGGGCAACCATACAACAGACCAAAAAGGAAAGGTCATAGAAAACCTACTACACTGTCACAATCTGTCTTTACTCAATGACAAAACACCGACATATTTTCATATGGGCACTGGTTCAAAGACCTCTATCGACCTCTGTATAGCCTCTGCTAACTTGTACCTGGATTTTAGCTGGAAAGTTATAGACGATCTACATGGAAGCGATCATTTTCCAATTTTAATTAAACAAAGCATTCCACAACTACAAGAAAGAGTAGACAAATGGAATTTTAACAAAGCAGATTGGCTACAATTCCAAGAATTTTGCCATCAGTCAATTACACGAGAACACCTTGAAAGTGATAATGACCCTATTCTACTATTCACCGCTTTGATACAATCAATAATGGAAAAGACTATCCCGAAAATATCCGGATCCCGCACAAGATCACACAAAATCTGGTTCAACGATGAATGCAAACGGTCAATAGCTGTTCGAAAACAAGCACTAAAACAGTTCATCAATCATCCGGACACCATTAGAAGAATGGAATATAAAAGACTCAATGCCATCGCTCGCAAGACTGTAAAACAAAGTAAGAAACGCTCATGGGAGGAGTTTGTTTCCAAGTTAAACGGGAAAACTTCATTAAAGAAAACGTGGGACATGGTTAGGAAGATATCCGGCAAAGGCTCTCTAGGCCCTGTGAGCCATTTACAAACTAACAATACCACTGTAACGGGAAGAAGGGAAATATCTGACGTCCTGGGAGAGACATTTGAACACAACTCATCCTCTAAACACTATAACGAAGACTTTAGACGATATAAGGCACATAAAGAACGAAACAACATAAACTTTTACTCAGACAATAGTGAATCCTACAACTGTGATTTCTCACTGAATGAACTCCGACAGGCTTTAAACAAATCTCACAATCCCGCTGCTGGCTCAGATGACATACACTACCAAACCCTTAAACACTTGCCAAATGAAACCTTGGAAATACTATTGGGTCTATTTAACCAAGCCTGGAAATCTGGCAACTTCCCAGAAATATGGAGAGAAGCTATTATTATTCCAGTACCAAAACCAAACAAAGACCCCACAAGCCCACAAAATTACAGACCAATCTCCTTAACAAGTTCACTGTGTAAAACATTTGAACGCATGATAGCTGACAGACTCACCTGGTATCTAGAAAGCAATAATTTGTTTGCCGATATACAGAGCGGTTTTAGAAAACAAAGAAATACCCTGGATCACCTTGTAAGACTAGAAACGTTTATAAGAGAAGCCTTTATCAATAACGAACATGTCGTTTCGGTTTTCTTTGACTTGGAAAAGGCCTATGACACAGCATGGAAACATGGAGTACTACAAGACCTCTTTGACTTGGGACTCCGAGGCCGCCTACCTGAATTTATTAAAGCCTTTCTAGAAGACCGACGTTTTCGGGTCCGCCTTGGGACAGTGTTCTCAGACTACTTCGAACAAGAGGAAGGTTTTCCTCAGGGATCCATCCTTTCCGTTCTTCTGTTCCTGATAAAAATAAATAGCATCCGACATAACATAAAACAGGGGATAGACAGCTCACTCTTTGTAGACGACTTCGCAATATCTTGCAGAGGCAAGAATATGAATCTAATACAGCGACGCTTACAGCAGAACATACACTCACTGCAAACATGGGCTAACCAAAACGGTTTTAAATTTTCTCAAACTAAAACAGTCTGCATGCATTTCTGCAATAAACGCAAACAACACGACGACCCCGTTCTATACATTTCTGGCATTCAAATACCTGTTGTTAAAGAAAACAAATTTCTCGGTTTACTTTTCGACTCCAAGCTAAGCTTTATCCCACACATCAAAGAACTGAAACGAAAATGCCAAAAAGCACTCAATCTCCTAAGAGTAATATCGGCCCATGACTGGGGCGCTGATCGGGATACAAAACTTATGCTTTACCGAGCCTTGATACGGTCTAGATTAGACTATGGCAGCATTGTCTATGGATCAGCAAGACCTTCATACCTAAAAATCCTAGACCCGATACAAAATCAAGGTTTACGACTGTGTCTAAACGCTTTTAGAACATCACCAGCAGAAAGCCTCCATGTGGAGGCAAATGAGCAGCCTCTTAACATTCGTCGAGTTAAACTCGCTATGCAGTACTCAACAAAGCTTTATGCAAACAAGAAGAATCCCACCTACAACTCAGTCTTTGGATCAGATTTTTCTCGCTTCCATGAAAGAGGTCCTACGGTAATACCTCCATTTGGAGCCAGGGTTCAGCCTCACCTTGATAACGCTGACATCACCATAGAGTCAATCGCAAAATACAGAGTACCAAAACTACCACAATGGAAACTCACCAAACCTGTGGTACTAAAGAACCTTTCGGTCCAGGCAAAGGAAACAACTAGCCCCTTTCTATTTCGATCAAACTTTGCAGAGCTCAAGGAAGAATTTAACGACTACCATTTCGTCTACACGGACGGCTCAAAGCTCGACAACAAATCGGCTGCTTCCGTTGTAACTGAAAATAACACCTTGAAAACAAGACTTCCAAATGGTTCCTCTATTTTCTCGGCCGAAATTAAAGCTCTACATCTCGCTATCCAGATAGTGAAAATTAGCCGATACAAAAAGTTTATGTTATGCGTGGACTCTATGTCCGTACTGCAATCAATTGAAAACCTACAAATATCAAACCCACTTATCCTTGACCTTCTGGAAAGGTATGACGAGGCCACCAAAGCTGGCAAAGACATAGTTTTTTGCTGGGTTCCAAGTCACGTGGGTATCCGAGGAAACGAGATAGCCGACAAAGCTGCAAAAGAGGCCCTAAATGATAATTGTATCGATATGCTCATACCAGCCTCCGATTTTAAATATCAAATCACAAGATACACAAAAAGATTGTGGCAAGAAAGATGGAACAAACAAAGAAACAACAAGCTGTATCAAACAAAGCCGGTAGTCGGACAAAAGCCCCCGCCACTTAACAGTGTGCGAGATGAAATGGTTTACCATAGAGCCAGAATAGGACATACATATGTCACCCACAAACATCTTTTAAGAGGCGAGCCGGCACCCGACTGTGTCGGGTGTCAGGAACCTTACACCGTTAAACATATCTTAATAGACTGTACCGATTTCCAAGACGCCCGCTCACGTCATTTCAGAGCTGACTCCTTGAAGCAGCTATTTGATGAAGTAGAACCTAGCAAACTTATACAATTTTTAAAAGAAATCAACCTGTACCAGTATTTCTAGCCTTCTTTTTACCTTATGATTTTAGAATATACATGGTTTTAGTTTATCTTGATTTTAACTTGTAGCGTTGTCTTCTAGTCACTGAATACCGACATGTTCTGACACAATGTAACCCGCTAAGGGTCGATCGTGTCGTTAAACAAACCATTTAACTAACTAACTAACTAACCGTGTCAGCGGTTGCATTAAGCTGACTCAATGATATTAATTTTTAAGATTTCATCACATGACTCGCAAGCCGCTAGCCTACAACAACCAACAGCTTCTGTTTATGACGAACCCGAAGAGAGTCGTATGTTTACAATTTTATTTAAATGGCTACTTTGACTTTCAATTCATATATACGTGGTACAAATTTAAGAAATGAGGATTACAGCAATTTGTTGAGAAAAGGGATATAGAACAAATAAAGTTGGCACCTGTAACCGAAGTTATTTGTGTGATAAACACTGAAATATTAACGATGAGTTGAGAGATTATGGTAAACAATTTTGAGAAACAGATAATACCCGTGTTTATGTTCTGTAGAATTCAGGAGCTTACAGGATATGTCACTTGATGAAATAAAGAAACAAGTTAAGAGGAAACAAAATTATTTGTGGGATATCTTTAATGGCAAGGTAATTTCCATTTTCAAGGCGTACTGTTTTAAACGTTATTAACTCAGCCGACTTTGTCGGACTGGGTTAGTCGTATCACTATAGGGGGTTTGAATGTATGTGCGTATGTTAAACATTTTCTTTAAAATACTGGTCCCCCTACAATTTTGCTCCAGTCGTTTTGATATTACACAGAAATGTTCCCTGGGTGGTTTCCCACTTATCTATTACTTTTTTGATGATTGATGAAAAACTGACAAAATAGCGGCACTTTTTGTGCCTGTTTTGACCCATTTTTTAAATGCTACTCCTCCTACAGTTTTACTCCAGTCGTTTAGATGTTACTCAGTTATATTTTCCAGGGGTTCGCCTACCAGGCTATTATTCTATTATTTCTTTTTGCGGTTCGCCAAAAAAACGGCCGAAATGGCGGAACTTTGAAGTTTGGCAAACACTGGAATAAATGGTAGGAAATAACTGAATTGTCAACCCATTCATTTCTCTCAATCTTTTTCAAATAGTTATAAAATTTTAATCAAAAGTTTCTAAGATGCTTCTCCACCTGGACCTTTCGCAAATAATAAAAAAAATACCGAAATGGTGGAACTTAAAAAAATAATTAATTGTCGGTAAATTCGTGAATCGTCAAAACCCAACCTCAACAACATGCCTTTTCGGGTAGCTTCCACCCGGGAAAGCTCCTTTTAGTGTGTTAAAATTATGAAAAAGTTACGTTCAGAAACAAAGTTCTTCATTTTTCGCCTAACAGTATTCGTTTCAGAGTTTTTCTCTCTTTCCTTGTTGGGTGGCGGTTAGCTCAGTCGGTAGACCATTGGCCTTGTAATCCTAAGGTCTCTGGTACGAAACCAGCCCGGAGAAGAAATCGGAGGATCGGCGTTCGCTCAAATTGCCTTAGCTAAACGACTGCACAACAAAATTCACCATCACGGAATTCGAAATTAGCACAAATGAGTCTTCCGGCGATCCCTTAAAAAACTCGGCTGGGTTAGGTTCATTTGAGCTGTTGGAGCATATCAGTGAAATATTCCTGTTTATGTACAAGGAGTCGAATACCTTGCAAATAAAACGCATGCCTCTCTTATACACCATGCTAAAGATTTTAAATTTGTAAACGCTACTTTGCTAAAATAGGTCAAACGTGTTTAGTTGTATTTTTCTTTCAGTTGCAAAGTGACTTTCATGATGATTACATGAAAGGAGGACCTTCAAGACGTAAGATTCTTTATAGCAATGCCATTAAAAACGTTTATCAGTTGGTTCTCTCATATCGTACGTGAATTTAAATTTTATGCTTATTCTCTTTGATATTATTCAAGTAACTAAGTTATATAGACTGTAGGCTGGACTTTTTCGTTGTTTTTAAAACATTCACAAAACTAGAAAATTTGATGATGTGGCTTTATGCCTACAGGCAATCTTACATGGACAACTGTGGGTGTAAATTTAAACGAGCAACAATGTGATGCCGTCACAGACGCCTTAGTTCAAATATTTTGCTGCAGTGATATGACGGTATAGTACTCTTATTAAATTATTGGCTAGTATTTATATGGTGTGTCATTAAAAGTTCATTGTCGTGAACAACTGCGGTACTTCTGATGACTTAATAATACTATGAACGTAAAGAATAATACTGTATATATTAACGACAGTAGGAAGGGCGTGGTGTGGCCGAGTGGTGAAAGCCACTGGTTATCAGTAGATGTGGAACTGTCCATGTGGGTTCAAATCCCGCCCGTGATCACCTGGGGATTCAAACTGCTGTGATACATTACGGTCTAATGTGCATGGTATATAGCAGTAATCTTGCCTGGCTCAATCTGACTTAAAACAACAAATCCAACGACAGTGGGAACTGAATGTCATGTGGCATATTAATTATTAAGTCAATCTGTTTGCTAAGGTTAATTCCTTAAGTTGAAACTGGTGTAAACTCGACTACAAATTGTATTATTAATATGATTACGGTATATGAAACACCATAGCAGTGCAATATCAAGGTTATATGAAGCGGTATAAACCACGCATTTCCTGTAGAATTGAGAAGCATTAGACATTATATAGTTATATTTGTCACACGTAAATACTAGGAGTTGTGGCCGCCACTCACCCTCCCGATAATTCCGGTATGTGTAACCCGTTCTTGTAAATGCGACGGATATTTCATCAGTGGCAGTGCATTTCCACGGCAGCTGCTCGCAGCTCCTATTGGTTATTCTGGCTGTTCCAGGGTTGTACTGGGTCGCTCGGCACCAGTGCTTGTGAGGGGTGTTCCACCATGTTGAGTGTGAAAAATTGTAAACACAGAGAAGAGGAAAGGGTGCAATTACTGGTTGTCTTTAAATGTCATAAGACCTGTTGTAATAAATGTCAGGGACATTTGTTAAACTACATTTCAAATGGAAAAAGATCAAAAGAATGGGATGTTTCACTTCGCGTTGTGTGATTGTCAACTGATCTCACACTAATACCGCCTTATGGGAGAACTTTTTCCCTAAGGCACGCTGCCTTGCTTGTAGCCGTTACCATCCCGCTCGGATCCATTTACCCGCCACGCTGCGGTGACAATTCCTGGTGGCAGCGGTGGGATGGGTTAGTACTTGAATGGGTGACCGCTCGGTCCGCTACAAAGTGGTGGCAGCCAGAAAGGGATGTTATTCATCCTGGAGCCTCCGAAGAGTGAAGCTTTCGATAACTGATAAAGAGTAGAGCCTGCAGGGAAATGGAAAAAAAGCCGATCGATAAATATGCCCCCCTTGAAGTTCAGTAGGAAGATGTCCCCTTAAAGAATAGCAAAAAGATAGTAAGGTAGTAGATGTGTGGCGGTTAACCCACAGCTGTAAGGGCATACGAGGCCAATGTGGTACGGTGTCCCAGAAGTCTGCAAATGTGGGGGAGCAGCCAGGTGTCAACTGACGGTGCAGTTGGTGTGGAGAGGGAAAAGTTGTCACGGGCAAGCCCGTCACATCTTCTGCTGCTTCCAAACTATCAAAAAGGCACGGTGTTCACCCTGGCCACTGGCTCGAGCTTTTGACTACGGTTTAGAACACTTGTCCCTTTAACGGAGCAGCTTTGGGACGGGTTACAACTTGGATGGGTGGCAGCTCGGTCCACTACATATTCACTAAATGCTGTATGTTATCTTTCATGTAACTTAGTACTACAACTACGTTATGAGGGTACTTTTCCCGGAAACATTGATAATGCTTCAAATGGAAATAAGCGGATTAAGCTACCGCAACAGTCTTGCGTACTTGAGTATGCACAGTGAGTATTTTAGCATTAGCAAGCAGCTTTATTTGATGCTAAGCAGCAGTAATAAAAATAATTTAAAAGAATTAGCTAATTTGTTATTTGATGTAATACTGTTTTCAAAAGTTATCTAAAATATAATAATGAATGCGCGATACATCTTCACTTTTAGTAAGTAATAATGCGATAAACTGTATGAGTGAAAGCGAATTACATTCCAAAGAAATTCATGGAAGGTCGTTTAAAAATTAGATACCTTTCATATTTATAGAGAAAACTGGTGAAAGCATTTCAAGGGTTACCCTCTTAAATAGAAAGCCTCCCAGGAAGGTATGTCATTCGAAAACATTCGGTTTTCATGTTTAAATATTGATATTTGGCAAGTCTCAATAAGTCTCAGTCCTGAAGTTTCTATTTTGTGCTCTCCAGTTCCATATCAAAAACAATAATGTAAAAACTCTGTCCCTCTGAATGTATTCGGATTCGAAGTATAATGCTTCAGTATATATTTTAATGTCTGTTACAGGAACAAAATATACCAGGAGAAGATACCTCAAGGTAGCACATGTGGTTATGTATATGATGATAACTCTTGTAACTTTACCAAATTTGATTGTTGATAACATGTTTTTAAATTTACAGTTACAATGAATTCTGCATAATTTATGTTGGCGTTTTCCTCATATTGCAATTTAATTTATTATGGTAATGCATTATGAGCAATACCCATTCATTTTTGGTTACATTTTTCTGGTATGTATTTCAACACGTTCAAGTGTTATCCTAATACAACTCATTCTGTTGAATCCAGGAAAGTGAAATGTCCGAAATGTAGCCACGTGACATCTAAACAGCTTCTGGGTTGGCACATGACTGCGAATCACGCCGGTAACTATAGAAAATGTGTAACTTATAAGGAAAAATATAAGCACTTATGAGGCTATTCTTGCTGCGATTTATCCGAGCTAATGAAGAACTTAAGATGTTAGTTGATATTTCTTGGTTGTAATATTTCGGTAACACATCTTCAACAAGCGATTGCAAATTTAAGAGTCTGAAACATGGAATAGAATCATATTTAGTTATAACACTGTAGAGAGTTTTTGTTTGGGTTTTAGGAAAACAGATTAGCGGGACAATGAAACGAAGACGGTTTGAAACGGTATTAACAATTATGTCTGGCATGGATTATTCTAGAATGGATAAAATGCGGACCCAGGATTTGCATATCATACCTTAAAAATATGTGGTTTCTTGACGGTGTGAGTGACAAAATACATATAACTGAAACAATCAGCGTGTTGAAAACAAAATACCTTTCTATTCAGGGCTCGATATGATTTTGATTCGGTGGTTTTTCCTTTTCGACCAGTTGATGCTTGAAGGCACGCTCTGAACTCAAACTGAGATCTCCTACCAATGCATGATTTGCTTCCTGTCATCGAAATCCCTATGCTAAGACAAAACATCTAGAATGCTACAACTCATTATCTCAGCGATATGACTGATTGACTTGATCCGTTTGAAAATGGGCGGACGCTATGCCATGGCTCAAATAGCATTTTCTGCTCGGGTCTTAAGTACACGATGCTTATAAATGGGTTCGCCTGAGGCTATAATAAGAACGCAGCTGGTTAATTATCAAAATTGCTGCTTAAACAAATGATATATATGAAATCACACTTAAAACAGTGCGATATTTTATGCCGCGATTCCGCAAACAAGGGGGTCATATTTTTTGTACAAAAGCGGAGTGTTAGATCACCCGCTCTGGCATAATCTGGCATAAAGGTTTCGGCAATTGTAACAAAAGGTTTGTTCTGCTTTCTATATAAAAGCTACAGAAAGACACTGTAATTTAGCAATGTTGATTAATGCGGTCCGAACAAAAATGCCTTTGATTTGTTCCATATATAATCGACTGATTTCGTGGCTCAATGCTACTATGTAACTTTTTATATACGCAGGAAAGCGACATTTCCAGGTAGTAAACTTTAGCTATTAAGTTAGTAAAAATCCATCTGAACCTGCAGGTTTACCTTTTCAATTAATTACTTTTCTACTTCGGCAAGAGGCACTATGTGTTTATCCTCCACGGTAAGTTACAGGCGCGTGTATATTGTTTTCCTGTTTTATAACACCTGAAACACTTTATATATTGGTCTAATTCTGTCCAACTTGTGTTTTTGAGGGCATGAACAAGTAGAATTTTATTCATTTTTTTCCAGATGCCCTTTTCAATTTTTGTTTTTTATGCATTTTGTAAGTTAAGATTGCCGATTCAGTATTTATTTGTGTTGAGGTTTGACTTCTGATGATACATAACAAGGTTTCCTGTGCAGTAAATAAAGCCATCTATGGCAAGATATGTAGCCAAGTTTTAACATAACTAATGACAAAATATAGAATAATAAATATTCATTATTTAATGTAAAACTTATTAACTTGAGCATTTTATGTACAATCTCATATATTTAGCAAAAGCTATATTTCAACCAATTAAACTAATAACGTGATACAAAAATTCTGAGAATGTAATGTAAAAATTTAACATTGAGGTTATAGAACAGAACTGTTACACTAAATAGATTGTGCATTGTTTTAATAGTGACAGTGATTATAGTGGCTGTAGTAGTGATGGATCAGACAGTGAATCGGAATACGAGTACAAAAAGAAAACAAAAAAGGGTAAGGAAATACAATTTATTTTGAAAATGTAGACTATTTCAGTTTATACTTGTACTTTGTGTACCAATATTTTTTAAAAATCGGGTATCAAATGCCAAGTTTAATACTGAATTTACTGAATGTCACTAAAGTCGGACCTTATGGTGGTGAATAGGTTGATATTATTTAAGTGTAAATTTTAATTTATACAGAGATCACTTAACGAAAAAGAGATGCGGCTAAAACTTGAATACGGCTAAAATTTAAATACGTAATAACTGTCTGGGGAATAATATAGACAAGACCTAATGTCTTTAAGAGCCGTTGCTATTATCAATTTGTCAATATTTATGTTTTTCCAAAGGAAAACTATCTCCACTTCTGACAGAAGCTGTTAAGAAATCAAAGACTAAATCAACTGATGATGCAAGTTTTGATAAGAATAGAACGACGTCCAAAAAAGGTTTGTCAGAAAGAAAAAAAAGTATTTCAAGAACAAATCTAAGTTACCAAGCCATTAGGTTCAAATAGTTTTTTAACTCAGCCGACTTGGCGGACTGGGTTAGTCGTATCACTATAGGGGGCTTGAATGTATGTGCGTATGTTTTAAAATGCTACTCCTCCTACAGTTTTTCTCCAATTGTTTCGATATTACGCAGGAATGTATCCTGGATGTTTCCCCAGGATGGCTATTACTTTTTTTGACGATTGACGGAAACATAACAAAATTACGACACCTTTTGTGCCCGTTTTGACCCATTTCTAAAATGCTACTCCTGCAGTTTTACTCCAACCGTTTAGATGTTATGCAGGAATGTGTTCACCAAAACTGCCGAAATTGCACATTTTTGAAGTTTGGCAAAAACTGGAGTAAATGGTTATAAATTACTGAATTGTCAAATCATTTATTTCATGTCAGAATCCAACCTGTCCAACCATCTTTCGTTCCTTGTTCTCTTTTCTTTTTCACAACGAAAACTCAATGCTGCTGAAGGCAAAAATAAGCAGGTTTTTTTCTTGTAATAATGCATGCATCAGTAACTAGGCTGGGGTCATGTCCTTGGGCATGCTTGTTATGTGTTTCGTAACAAGTTAAGATAAACAAAGCCACCCAACGTCATTTATTATAATATCAAAACCTTTCAATGTAGGCAACTAGAAAAACATTAAACTGTAAAGTGCGAATTGCAAAATATTTGCATTATTTATTTTCTGAGCTAAAAGTTGCAATACCAGATAAGATTTGGATTTATCCATGATTATAATGGCAAATATAAAAACTCTGAACGTCCTATGTTGTCTTTTAAGTAATTACTTTTGGTGTTTTATGTGTCAAATAATATTTTTTGTTATTATTTACGTAATGATCGCGAACTTCAGGGGTATTGAAACACACTCCATGCATAAAAATATGCCAGGTAACATGTTGTGCATTGGTGCCTTGTGCAATAAAAATTAACTTCAACACATAATAATGTGAATTCATTTTGTTTTGATTTCAGACGGTAATGAAAAGCATTCTAAAGTTGGGGGTTCAAACACATGTCAGGCGTCTAAATCCAAACAAGCAATGGAAAGGCAGCGAGTAGCGAAGTGTCGCATTGGATCTGCCAAACGTAAGTCTTAAATCATGCTAGCCTAAGGCTGTCACGAAGTCATCCACTTACATGTATGAAGGGATCGAAGCGAATAATTATTCGAATGTGTATTCTCTGATGGGAATTTGAAACACTTGAAAGAACAAGTCGTGCCAAATTTTCCACATGAAACTGTTATATGAGGAACCAATGTAGTGATTATTCCAGAGCGAGGAATTTATTTTATCGTACCCTTTCGTCAAAAATGCTTTACGATTTGAGACAATAAAACTTCATTTAACCTTTCGAAAGGTAACCTATAAATAGCACTGACTTTTTTAAAAATCTCCCACTATACTTTGAGATAACACAGTTAAATGTGGATGCGAGATATTTAACTCCATGTTTTGTTTCCTAATGACTGAAGTTGCTTTAAACGTGTAGTTTAAAACATAGTGAGCAGTAAAAAGCACTTATATGCTTAGAAGTAGTAAAACGTCACACATTAAATTCCTTCACAAAAGAGAAGTACGTAAGATGAGAAATATAGAGTAATATAAGCAAGTTTTATCGTTGACTTCATTTGAATCGACTCTAATTATTTCTGTCGCTGGTATAGATATATAGGTGTAGAATCGATCTGGTTTTAACAGTCAAAGTCTCACCAGACGTGTTTTAAATAATTATGTATATGTATTAATTTTTACAGTTAAGCGATCGGGACTTTGCCCGAACTGTGGTCAGTACCGATCAAATGTAAAGCGACATTTACCAAAATGCAAAGGCAAAGATGCTAAACACAGTCGTCCCGCAAGGCAATGTCCGTTATGTGATGAACGCGAAAACAAAATTGTGCGTTTACGTTTTCACTTAAGGAATTTTCACGGTAGACGTACAAAAAATGATCTTGATCGCTTAATGGAACTTGAGCGTTGTAAACGTTTGGGTTTGCCAGTGAATTGTGGAGAAAATGGCGCCATTGCAACAGAAAATGCAAAAGACGATGCCCAAATTGACCACAATATTACAAAGGTGTTGTCAGAAATTAACTGTTATGATTACGTAAGGGACAGGAAAGACAATGGTAAAACAGAGCAAAATTCAAGGGCTGCCCTCCAGCAGGTAAAAGATATTTTCACAATTTGCGATATTACAAGTTTTACACAACTGACGGAAGTTGATGTTATGAATAAAATAAGAAGTCGCTTGGTTGTTAATGCCGTTGCTGAAGGGAAATATGCACCATCAACTGTGAAACTCTGGGTGTGGAACCTGCGGGATGTTACAGAATTTTATTGTGACACCGTGAATTCCAATATGAACATGTCACTGCTCTTACGCAACGTGAAGAAATGGGCACGAAAACTGCTTCGCAATGACACAAAACTTCGCGCAGAACGACAGCTGGAAAAACAACGTAAGTTTGGGATTATTTAGTTGTTTTCTGGGGAAAAATCTTTTTATATTATCTTTTTGATAAATGAATGTACAATGGGTTTCAATCGCTTTAGGCTTATTTTTCCATTTTCTTTGTTTATGGATCATGTACCTCCCTTTAACTATAAGTATGTAACATATTCTTGCGTGTTTATATAACCCGTTATGAAAGACGTTGCATAATTTACTGTATTTGTCTAGTCTTTAAAATATAACAGATTAAAAATAGCATTGTCATTGCTTAAAAAAATAGGACCATATTTTTCTTATGCATAATAATGTTTCCCAAAAATTATATAGTATATAGATTTTTCTCCTTTTTACGTCATCAGTGCAGTTGCAAATTATTTTTACAATATGCTCATTCAATTATTTCAGACATGTTCAAGGATAACAAACTAGATTTTCTTTCGGCGTTCCATGAGTCACCTTTTGTAGAACAGGCAATAAAGGTGCTAAACAGCAAAAAGAGGTTAGACAGGAACACGCACTCCCTTATAAGAGGTATCTTTTAACATTCAAATTACATTTACATCTTTCCAATCAATTAAATCAACAATGAACCAAACACATCTTTAATTAATCTAATCTAACTTTAACAGCAATTGAGATTATAGTGTCGAATATTGCAATACAATAAGTGCTTATTTATTTCAGATTACTTGATGATTGAAATTCTGCTATCAAATGCAAATAGGAGCGGAGGAATAACAAATTTGCAACGCTCGTCAGTACTGAAGGCAAGACAAGTCGATGTGGATGGTAGCTTCGTTATAACGGTCAGTAGCTATTATGTACAATAAACGATATACATGGTTTTTCTTTAAACCATTCAATTTTTACACGAAGCAAGTTAAAAAAATACAAATAGCACTTTTGTGCAACAGACGATTTATTTTGGGGTACAAAAGGGGGTAATTTTAGGTTTTCTTAATTCCTGACCATAATGAGTCCCCATACAATTCAACCAGATTTTAAAAAGAATTTTGCTGAAATGAAAATCATAAAAATAAAAACAAGAAAGATTATAAGGTCCGTTTGCAATTTCAATCTTTCAGGTACTCGAACATAAGACAGCAGTCTCAGAAGGACCTTTAGAGTTGTCACTTCCAGGGGATGTGTACACTCGTCTTTTAAGTTACGACTCATTAACTTCTGAGCTCAGGCAAGAGTGGGAGTCACAATCGACAGCATTTTTTAGTGTCTGGGGTGGGGGGTCTATTGATGCTTCCTATCTGTCAGTGATCATTGGCAGAAGATTCGCTGAACTTCCAGATGCCCCAGATCATAACATCACAACGACGGAGTTAAGACATTTTGCGTCGTCATTGGTAAGAATATTTCCTAATTATGAAAGCATATACAAATTTCAAATTATGACTTGATTTGGTGTAAGGGCATTTCATAGCAATAAAAGTAAAACATCTAGTTGCTGATGAGTTGAATCAATTTAATAGATGTATTGTAATAAACTTACATTCTTCGTTATTCGTCATGAAAACTTGCAAGTATCCTTAATCAGTGTATGCGATGGAGCGGAATTGTTCCAGTTTTACCATTAAAACTGTTCGTTCAGCAGGCGAGCATATAGCAGTTAACTGAAATTCTTTCTTAACTTTCAAAAGAAATGGTTCAGACATTTTGAAATTCTATTCTTATTAACCGTATTTATTTCACATGTACTATTGACTTTTCTGTATATCGACGAAAATATATAATACTGAATATATATTCTAGAATTTTTGTTTTTTTATGTTCTAGGTATTTAAAGTTCTTGACGGAAATCCGAGACTTAGGCGCCACATTGCATCGCATATGAAACATTCGGTGACCACCCAGGCAAAGTATTACAACGACTTTACGTCAGATAAACGAGCCGCTGGGGCATCTAATCTCATCCGCAAACTGTTATTACAGCAGAAAATTATTGCTTCAGACTTGACTGTCTTTGGTGAGTTGTACATTATTACTTTTTAAAAAGTATATAACACTCTTCTTGTCAAATAAAAGAGCTTAAAGAAATGCATCTGTTTCCTGTAAATAAACCAGTGTTTTTGGTGTCCTAGACGGAAATGAAGAAGATGTGATACACGGTCTGCACTTAATGGAGGAAGAAGCAAAAAATGTGGAAAGCAGTGAAGAAAGTTCTTCCGAAAGTGATCTAGAGGAAGTTTCTACAACCAAAACGGTTACAAAACTACGAGAAGTTTGTTCAGCGAAAACACTTACAAAACCAAGGGAAGTTTCCTCACCAAATACGATTATAAAACCAAGAGAAGTTTCTTCAACGAACACGGTTACAAAGCCAAAAATAGTTTGTTCAACGGAAACGGTTACAAAACTAAACGAAACTGCACAGCAAACAAAACCAAAGAACAATTACGTTGTTCCAGACTGTGGCATGTTCAAATGTGTCTACTGTGGAAAAAAGTTCACTGTGAAATGTAACGCACAAAATCATGTCAAAAATATTCATCTGAATATCAAAGAATTTTCGTGTCGGTTTTGTAGCAAAACTTTCAGCGTGAAATGCAATATGCAAGTACATGAGAGAAAATGTGGTTCAAAGTTTAAAATGCTTTAGTTACTGATCCAAACTTTAGGAAGTCCTGGGATAATTAATTAAATCTACATCATCTGCGCGCCCCGTTTTGAAGAAAAGCAGTGTTTGTGTATTGGGCCTTGATAAAAAATAAAATAACCTTGTTTCTCATCCCAGTACATTTAATTTTTATGAATATCACAACGACAGGTTGGGTGATTCATACTTATTGATAGGCCAAGATGGTTGTTCATTGTAAACATACCAAATCTTTAGAGAGTATAGTGTTTGGAACAATTCTGCATCACACATTCTACGCCATCACAGTGATGAAAAATTCTTTATTGCCTAGCAGCATCTACGCGGACTACTTTTTGACCCTATACTAAAGAATGTGCTGCTTTTAAAAACGTTCGAAAATATTGGGTAATTCAAGTGTACCTGTATACTTTTTCGGTCATCCTTAATGGTAGGTGAATGGAAAAAATGTTTATACTTCATCTGACATTTTGTACATTGTTGCTATGTTCTTGCTTTTGAGAGTGTTTCTAGTATACATTCAGAGTCCCTGTTTTTATATTCCCCACAGTAAGCTGTGGGCAATAGATGCGTTCGACCGTGTTCGTCGGTTTGTCTGTTGGTTGGTCTATCATCAAACCCTTTTAACACGATATCTCAAGAATGACTAAAGATTTTAATCAAACTTGGTGTATAGCTTCTATGGGCACTAAAAAGGCTCGGTATTGTAAATGGACCAGGTTGGCCCAAGGAAAAAGGACCAAGTGGACTTTGAAAATTTATCAAACATTGTCAACACGATATTTAAAGAACTACTGAGAGCTAAGGACATTAGTGAAACTTGGTGTTGAGCTTCTATGGACACTAAGCCCATTTTTACTGATGGCGGTATTCAAGCGTACCTGTGTACTTGTTTTGGTCACCCCTTAATTCTGGATATAAATGTTATAGAAACATGTTCAACCCTTGAGTGCGACCCCTTGATGCATGTATAACATGAACTGAGTTTTATTTTGTAATAATAGTGATGTTAAATTATGCAGGATACGCAGATTACATAATTTTTGTATATCAAGTAGGAAGTAAGTATTCTGTACAGAATTAAAATTACTACATTTTGATCTATGTGGCTGTTATATGTGCTGGAATATAGGGTGATTTCAAGCGTACCAGTGTTCTTGTTTTGGTTACCCTAAATTCTGGATATACATATTATAGAAACATGTTTTTTTTTTCTTTGAAAAGAAAGCAATTGTTTATTGTATGAAATCTTCTGTCAGAATTTTGTGCAGAAAATGGTAATTTTGTTTTTAATTTCAGACGGAATCAGTTGTATTGATTTCTAATGTGCACTGACGAAAAGAAATATGTCTTGTATAAATTGTAAAAAGTGTAAGTGATGAGTTGGAGAAAGTACATCATGATTTGCATAGCGTATTTGTTATCTAAATAATGACTTCACCAAAACATGTTGAAATGCATTTTGTGTTATTGTTTTGTCAACAACAATCTATTTAGGTTACCTTTCCTTATCCTACTAGTGACTTTAGTGAAACTTGGTGTCGAGCTTCTATGGACACTAAGTCCCTTTTTACTGATGGCCGTGTTCACTGATGGGGGCCTGTGGGAAATATGTGGGCTCTGCATACTACTCTAGTTTTATGCGAACGTTTTTGACACGCAACGATTTGAAAGTTTGACAGTCAAGGAGAAAATTTGAGAATTTTTATAATAATTTTACGTTGTACGTAAAGAAAATCGCCTTTCACGTCAAGATTTAAAAATTTTGCGTACAAAACGCAAAATTTTCTACCCTCGAGTGGGAACCTCTTATACCTGAACTGATAACGAACCGGTTTTTCTTTTGTAATGATCGTGATGTATAATTATATAGGATACATATATCACATAATGTTTGTTTTTGTAAATGCGGAGTGAGTATTCTGTGCAGAATTAAAAATTACTAAACTTGGATCCGTGTTGGTGTTCCGAGATAAGTGTGGAATATGTTGGTGATTTCAAGCGTACCTGTGTGCTTATTTTGGTCACCCCTTAATTCTGGATATAAATGTTATAGAAACATGTTCAACCCTTGAATGCGACCACTTGTTACATGTATAACATGAACTGAGTTTTCTTTTATAATAATAGTGATGTTAAATTATGCAGGATACGCAGATTACATAATTTTTGTCCATCAAGTACGAAGTAAGTATTCTGTACAGAATTAAAATTACTACATTTTGATCTGTGTGGCTGTTATATGTGCTGGAATATAGGGTGATTTCAAGCGTACCAGTGTTCTTGTTTTGGTTACCCTAAATTCTGGATATACATATTATAGAAACATGTTTTTTTTCTTTGAAAAGAAAGCAATTGTTTATTGTATGAAATCTTCTGTCAGAATTTTTCTGCAGAAAATGGTAATTTTGTTTTTAATTTCAGACGGAATCAGTTATACTGATTTCTAATGTGCACTGACGAAAAGAAATATGTCTTGTATAAATTGTAAAAAGTGTAAGTGATGAGTTGGAGAAAGTACATCATGATTTGCATAGCGTAATTGTCCATAAGCGTGTTATCTAAATAATGACTTCACCAAAACATGTTGAAATGCATTTTGTGTTATTGTTTTGTCAACAACAATCTATTTAGGTTACCTTTCCTTATCCTACTAGTGACTTTAGTGAAACTTGGTGTCGAGCTTCTATGGACACTAAGTCCCTTTTTACTGATGGCCGTGTTCACTGATGGGGGCCTGTGGGAAATATGTGGGCTCTGCATACTACTCTAGTTTTATGCGAACGTTTTTGACACGCAACGATTTGAAAGTTTGACAGTCAAGGAGAAAATTTGAGAATTTTTATAATAATTTTACGTTGTACGTAAAGAAAATCGCCTTTCACGTCAAGATTTAAAAATTTTGCGTACAAAACGCAAAATTTTCTACCCTCGAGTGGGAACCTCTTATACCTGAACTGATAACGAACCGGTTTTTCTTTTGTAATGATCGTGATGTATAATTATATAGGATACATATATCACATAATGTTTGTTTTTGTAAATGCGGAGTGAGTATTCTGTGCAGAATTAAAAATTACTAAACTTGGATCCGTGTTGGTGTTCCGAGATAAGTGTGGAATATGTTGGTGATTTCAAGCGTACCTGTGTGCTTATTTTGGTCACCCCTTAATTCTGGATATAAATGTTATAGAAACATGTTCAACCCTTGAATGCGACCACTTGTTACATGTATAACATGAACTGAGTTTTCTTTTATAATAATAGTGATGTTAAATTATGCAGGATACGCAGATTACATAATTTTTGTCCATCAAGTACGAAGTAAGTATTCTGTACAGAATTAAAATTACTACATTTTGATCTGTGTGGCTGTTATATGTGCTGGAATATAGGGTGATTTCAAGCGTACCAGTGTTCTTGTTTTGGTTACCCTAAATTCTGGATATACATATTATAGAAACATGTTTTTTTTCTTTGAAAAGAAAGCAATTGTTTATTGTATGAAATCTTCTGTCAGAATTTTTCTGCAGAAAATGGTAATTTTGTTTTTAATTTCAGACGGAATCAGTTATACTGATTTCTAATGTGCACTGACGAAAAGAAATATGTCTTGTATAAATTGTAAAAAGTGTAAGTGATGAGTTGGAGAAAGTACATCATGATTTGCATAGCGTAATTGTCCATAAGCGTGTTATCTAAATAATGACTTCACCAAAACATGTTGAAATGCATTTTGTGTTATTGTTTTGTCAACAACAATCTATTTAGGTTACCTTTCCTTATCCTACTAGTGACTTTAGTGAAACTTGGTGTCGAGCTTCTATGGACACTAAGTCCCTTTTTACTGATGGCCGTGTTCACTGATGGGGGCCTGTGGGAAATATGTGGGCTCTGCATACTACTCTAGTTTTATGCGAACGTTTTTGACACGCAACGATTTGAAAGTTTGACAGTCAAGGAGAAAATTTGAGAATTTTTATAATAATTTTACGTTGTACGTAAAGAAAATCGCCTTTCACGTCAAGATTTAAAAATTTTGCGTACAAAACGCAAAATTTTCTACCCTCGAGTGGGAACCTCTTATACCTGAACTGATAACGAACCGGTTTTTCTTTTGTAATGATCGTGATGTATAATTATATAGGATACATATATCACATAATGTTTGTTTTTGTAAATGCGGAGTGAGTATTCTGTGCAGAATTAAAAATTACTAAACTTGGATCCGTGTTGGTGTTCCGAGATAAGTGTGGAATATGTTGGTGATTTCAAGCGTACCTGTGTGCTTATTTTGGTCACCCCTTAATTCTGGATATAAATGTTATAGAAACATGTTCAACCCTTGAATGCGACCACTTGTTACATGTATAACATGAACTGAGTTTTCTTTTATAATAATAGTGATGTTAAATTATGCAGGATACGCAGATTACATAATTTTTGTCCTTCAAGTACGAAGTAAGTATTCTGTACAGAATTAAAATTACTACATTTTGATCTGTGTGGCTGTTATATGTGCTGGAATATAGGGTGATTTCAAGCGTACCAGTGTACTTGTTTTGGTTACCCTAAATTCTGGATATACATATTATAGAAACATGTTTTTTTTTCTTTGAAAAGAAAGCAATTGTTTATTGTATGAAATCTTCTGTCAGAATTTTTCTGCAGAAAATGGTAATTTTGTTTCTAATTTCAGACGGAATCAGTTATACTGATTTCTAATGTGCACTGACGAAAAGAAATATGTCTTGTATAAATTGTAAAAAGTGTAAGTGATGAGTTGGAGAAAGTACATCATGATTTGCATAGCGTAATTGTCCATAAGCGTGTTATCTAAATAATGACTTCACCAAAACATGTTGAAATGCATTTTGTGTTATTGTTTTTTCAACAACAATCTATTTAGGTTACCTTTCCTTATCCTACTAGTGACTTTAGTGAAACTTGGTGTCGAGCTTCTATGGACACTAAGTCCCTTTTTACTGATGGCCGTGTTCACTGATGGGGGCCTGTGGGAAATATGTGGGCTCTGCATACTACTCTAGTTTTATGCGAACGTTTTTGACACGCAACGATTTGAAAGTTTGACAGTCAAGGAGAAAATTTGAGAATTTTTATAATAATTTTACGTTGTACATAAAGAAAATCGCCTTTCACGTCAAGATTTAAAAATTTTGCGTACAAAACGCAAAATTTTCTACCCTCGAGTGGGAACCTCTTATACCTGAACTGATAACGAACCGGTTTTTCTTTTGTAATGATCGTGATGTATAATTATATAGGATACATATATCACATAATGTTTGTTTTTGTAAATGCGGAGTGAGTATTCTGTGCAGAATTAAAAATTACTAAACTTGGATCCGTGTTGGTGTTCCGAGATAAGTGTGGAATATGTTGGTGATTTCAAGCGTACCTGTGTGCTTATTTTGGTCACCCCTTAATTCTGGATATAAATGTTATAGAAACATGTTCAACCCTTGAATGCGACCACTTGTTACATGTATAACATGAACTGAGTTTTCTTTTATAATAATAGTGATGTTAAATTATGCAGGATACGCAGATTACATAATTTTTGTCCATCAAGTACGAAGTAAGTATTCTGTACAGAATTAAAATTACTACATTTTGATCTGTGTGGCTGTTATATGTGCTGGAATATAGGGTGATTTCAAGCGTACCAGTGTTCTTGTTTTGGTTACCCTAAATTCTGGATATACATATTATAGAAACATGTTTTTTTTCTTTGAAAAGAAAGCAATTGTTTATTGTATGAAATCTTCTGTCAGAATTTTTCTGCAGAAAATGGTAATTTTGTTTTTAATTTCAGACGGAATCAGTTATACTGATTTCTAATGTGCACTGACGAAAAGAAATATGTCTTGTATAAATTGTAAAAAGTGTAAGTGATGAGTTGGATAGGTTACCTTTCCTTATACTACTAAAACAAAATACATTACTCATGCATAAACGTCTTTACGATGCTTTTTATAGCCTTTTTGCGAATATATTTGAATCAAATATATTTTGTGTAGATGTTTCCTCAAATTTAAATTTCGTAACCCAATTTATTGATATATATTGTCGTCATTACTTACTAAATAACTTTATTTACAATATTTAGAAATGTAAATTTGTCGAATCAACTTGAGCCTAATTTGGAGCAGACATCATGATTAGGGATTATGAAGGTATTCGTTCACCAAATTGCCAGTTTCACAAATTGACTAACAATGTTACATAATGATCATATTACATAGTGACCATGCTAATTAATGCCCCTCAAAATAAATGTTAATTTCAATTAGCACATTTATTATAATTGGTTTTAAGATATATGAGTATGGGTGCATGTTGACCAGGCTAGACGGTTTCCCGTTATTTTATTTATAGTTAGTCTAAAACTGAGCATTGCTGCGCATCAGTTCGTTGATTTATATAGGGACAATCTTATTGGATTAACTTCAAAAGTCCACACACGTCTATGAAAATGAATACTTTGATGAAATCATTGAAACTGCAAAGTATTTATGTACCTCAGTGATGAACACAAACTCTAGTTACCGTTTGCCTTTGAAATAGTCTACACGATAAGTTGATAAATGGTCATTTTGTCGAGTATATTTTCACAAAATATCTGATCTTCACAACTAACAGAATACGTCAATGAGTGTATTATTTTTTATGGTCCACCGACTTTATTTAGAGTCATATTACCTTAATCGCCAAGCTTTGGCATCTCAAGTTTGTGTAACGCACTCTTCTTTCGCTTAAGATTTTCTGCTTATTAACCCCAACACTATTTGAAATGATTTTATGCATGTAGATTGAAGATATGCATCTCCCTTTTAGGCCAAAGCGGTCTGTAGTATGTTTGTGGTGAGTGAACTTCTGATATTTCCAATGTCATACTCGAAGTTTTGTGCAATGAACTTGTCCCAGAGATTTCTCAATTTTACCCAGTTTTCAACTGAACAGAAGCACATATGACACCACAGTAATCTACATCCTGAATTTAATAGAACAAGTAGAAGCAATAGTGTTCGACATGAGATCAAATCACACAAATTAATATTAACTGTATATTTTATATTCGATATTCCTGGACTACGACTGAAGTTATAGTCTTTATATGTTTAAATTTATATGTACAACATGTTATTGAATATTTGTGTATTCGTTATGTTAAGACCAGGTGACATGGTTCCTGGTTATTCACTATAAAGTTACATTGATACGTAGTGCCCAGATATGTTGCATACAGTCCGGTTATTTGTTACATAGTGACCATGTTAAATATTGTCTGTGTATTGTAATGCATGATAGAATATGTAACTGGAGACCGACAGACAACAGACCGACAAGAAGTGACAGGTCAGTACTATTAGTCAACACCAAATAAGTTTAATTAAAATTCAATTAAATTTATTTGCAAAAAAAATCCAAGTTCAATACAGGCGTGCTATACACACGACTGAATACGCCTCAAACAATATCAGTTACGATTCCCAACTGATCACATACACACGATGCATAAATCATATACCAAACCATGTACAAAGTCTGCATGACACCTGAGTGCCATACACTAAGTTGGTACAACACCATGCACTATGTACAAGTTAGCATAACACACTAGTACTGCATACGAAGTTGCGTGAAACATAAGCACTATACACCAAGTTGGTACAACACACAAGTACCATACACATGGTTGGCATAACGCACAAGTACTATGCACTAAGTTGACTGAAAGTCCGTGTAGAATAATAAAAGAAAATCGAGAACCAGGAAGTGAATTCTTATACACCCAATAACAGCTTTACACAACCGGAAATAGAACCTAGAATCCGGAAATAAATTCTTGAACACCCGAAAATAATTTTACACAACCGGAAATAGAAGCTAGAATCCGGAAGTGAATTCTTGTATGCCTGATAATAGTTTCACCTAACTCTAAGTAGATTACATACAACCGGAAGTAGATTTCTTACTACCGTAAATGCAATGAAATGATCAAAAAATAGTTTAAGTACGTAAGTGAAATTATACCACCATAAATAATTTTTATGTATTCCGAAGTTGTATGACAGGAAGTAGTTTACTGTACACAGGGATTTGCTCAAGCCACATTAAAATGCTCTTAAATAGTGTGCACTGTAATAAGATTTCTAAATCTGATTACAGTGTTTAAGATTTACTACTGAAAATTCCAAACCTATAAATCTTTATCTACTTTTAGACCCAAGTTACTGTATTCAAATTTCCCCACTTAATAACCGAAACAGGTCTTTTGACTACTTAAAGAACCAAAATTTCACTACTTAATGACCAAAGAATGTATGACTGTTTAAGAGGCTTTTACTGTACTTCTAATTTCAAATTTAAAATATTCAAATTTTACCACTGGACAACCGAAACCTGTAAAAAGAAAGTTGTTAAAAAAATTTACCTCCAATTACGCTTAAATCCCACACAAATAATATCCATATGTTTAACAATACTAAACACTGCTGCTCCCTTCGTGTAGAATCTCAGAGTATAAACACTATATATATATATATATATATATATATATATATTCTGCTGTTCCTTGTATGCCGAAATGAGTGATGATACGTGCATACGCGTGCGAACGATGATTGTCCATTCGAGTTTCCAGAGCAGGCAATATCCACTACTCTGTGATTGTCATAGTTCCTTTATCGCTGAGTAACGGTTCGTGCTCCGTAATTGCAGGCGCGAGGTAACAGATCAGTTTAGAATACAGACACTGTACGGGATGCTAGCGACATTATCCCACATGCGATAGTGAATGAAGGACATTTTGTGCGCCGTAAACAACAGCAAGGCGTACAAAACTGGCGTAAACAGCAAGAAAAGTGTAGAACACAGGCGTGACCATCAGCCTCAAGCAGTCATGGAAAAAGGTACCGTTTCTTATTGACAAGGATTGCACAGCGGTGCACTGCAGTGACTCGACAGCACATAAACATCCTATAGAATCGCAGTGTATATGCATGAAAGAAAGGTTCATTTCTAAGCATCGACACCAGCTTCTTTTCTTTGCACACCAATTTTAACTATTTATTATTTAAAATCATAAGCCTTTAAAATCAATTCAGATTCCGAAAACACATCACTTTAAAAGTCGCAATATTAGATTACGCAAGATTATAGGTTTTAAAGTAAGATACCAAAACCAGACTCACCCAGGATAATATCCAATAACACATAGAATCTACAGATACTTTACAATTTACTCGGATCCAGAGACTTGCCACACAACCAATAACACATAGAATATACAGATTCTTTACAATTTACTCCGGTCCAGAGACTTGCCACACAACAGACCAGTAGCAGAAAACCAAACAAGACAAGTCTCATGAAAACAATACATCTTTTTCATTCAAAGTCTGGCGCAATTATGAAAAATTCACCCACAGATTCTGCACACGTGTAAAACTTAGCAGATATCCATAGTAAATTCTACTTCCGAAACAATTATTGACACAATATTTCAAGACCTAGGACTTTAAATGGTCATAAATTGTCTATTCTGAAACAATGACTACATGCTGTAACCCCAAGCATGTTTTGCATGGTGACAAACTAAAATTATGGGCCTGGCGTAACATTAAATATTAAATACAACCAAGTAGCCTAAACATGGCCTAAATATGGTCACAAACTAATGGGCTGTGTGTAGTGGATGAAATATTAAATACAATCACACAAAGCCAGTACGCTAGGTACATTTACGAACGTCACAGGACATTATGCACTGTTAAATCTTAATTGAAAAAAAAACATGACAGTCTGATTATTTGTAACATGACCAATTTTATTATGATAGAGTTGCATTTGGTGCATCTTTCTTCGTTTTCAGTATATTCAATGAATGCATAAAAGTTCTTAATATGTTATACAAAGTTTTTTCATAAATGTTGATCTCTAATAAATTATACATAAAATACCTTATTAAGATTATTTTGATTTATATAACATAAATCATAATAATCTTATGAAGATTATTATGACTTATGTTACATACTTTCACATCTTTGTTACATACTAACCCGTTTTGTTACATACTGACCAGTTATTGTGTTGCATACAGACCATGATGTTACATACAGACCATCTTATGTTACATACTGACCATTCCATGTTACATACGGACCAGTTATTTGTTACATACTGACCTTGTCATATTATTATTATTATTATTATTATTATTATTATTATTATTATTATTATTATTATTATTATTATTATTATTATTATTATTATTATTATTATTATTATTATTATTATTATTATTATTATTATTATTATTATTTAGTAATTTATTGTTGAGGTTATTGATAGTGTTATTATTATGTTATTGTTATTACTATTACAAAGAATGTTATGTATAATTAGTTTTTAATAATTGTTTTCCAAGTTCATAGCTACTTAGAAATAATTAATTCGGAAAATTAATTATCACTTCCCACTCTTCATAAAGTAAAGTAAGAAATAACAAAAAAAATCAAGAAGGAGAGTTTGATTTGCATGGCACCTACTGACACACAGAATGTTTTTGCTTCTTATATGCCCAGGTGACAGGTTCATACATTTATTGCTACGGTATGAACAGCAATGAGCCAAGCGAGTACCTCACGTTACCGAGAGGTTCGGACGAGAATTACTCATTCACGGTCAAGAGCGGAGACTGCACCTATGGCACGGTGAAATATCAAAAGATAGGCCTAGACCTCACGGTGTGTCATTTTTGATGACAAAACATCAGTGTAATTGTTGTTGTTAAGTGTGTTGAAAGAAGTGAAACAGGGTACGTGCAAATGCACTGAAATAGTAAACACACTGAGGGAGAGGGGTTCTAAGAATTACCCATAACCTCCCACACCCCTCTCCCCACACACACACACACCCTGTCCCGGAAAATTTGTTTCATAACATTTGGAGCATTGAGACTTTGGGATAAATGCGAACACGAATCTCACAATGCACTATTACCTTCCGCCTCCATCACAGATCCATATCCACAACCATTAGTGTTATTTTGTGTTCCACAATTTGCACATGACATAATATTTGTTGTTTATAACAAGAACATGGTGGTGAAATCATGGGATAGCACATTCACCCTCCAGACATTCACCAATGTGGGCAATGACTGCGACTGTGTTCCAATCTTCGGGAGGGCATTTGCCTGTCCTAACCCTGTTGGAAGGACAAAAATAGACCTGAGGGACACCGGATTTTACATTTCGGATGAGGTAATCTTTTAACTACAAGGTCCAGGGACAAAATGGCATGGCAATGCGGATACAATGGACCGATCAAACAACAATTTTAAAGCTATCACTCTTAATAGATCAATACTGTACCTTAAGCTTGTGTTTTCTTCTTCTTTTAAAATCTTTTTTGTCATATTGTACGTTTTAATGCACAAACGTCAGACGAATATTTATTATGTTATTTTGCATATGTTTTCTAAATTTAGACATATTTTCCGTGATGCCATCTATTCCGTTTATTCCATTCTGTTGAATAATGGACCACAACGTCTTGAAAATACGGGCAGCAGTAGAAGCCATCGATAAAGAACTTAACGCAAAATAAACTGTCGCAGCGACATCCATCCCACAAACGGGGAATATGACGTCATCTAATGACCATACATTTGCGAACACAAAAACCTCGATCCCTCTCTATCCTCAGATAAGCTTGACGCATATAATGCAATGTGTAAGCCCATTCGCACTTTCATATCTTTCTGATGGAGGTGTCGTGCCAACTGCACTTTTTTGGAAAAATCAAAAAATAAACTATTAGGGAAAAATATTAAATTCTCATTTTCTTTTACCACACACACTTTCGAATTAAAAAAAAACCATCACATAATTTCAAAACCCATTTCACGTACTGTTCAGCCCCTTTAATAAGTATTGTGTTTCTCACAAAATGGAGTTTTATTAGTTTTGCCAGTTTTTATCCTATTATTTCTTTATACCTTTATCCTAACCAAATTCAGTCAAAACGCAAAATCTATGCGTTAAAATATAAGTACAAATGCATTTATTGTAGGTCACATGGAGACTGTATGGATATCAACCAAGCAGCCCGGTCATGAGTCGCACGTTACAGACTCTGTATGCGGAATGTACGGGAGGATGTGGAGGTAATTCAGCCAAAATGGTGTACATGTTTTTATTTTTAGGTGTGACGTTCCAGCCATGAGTTGCTATATCCAGGAAAACGAACTCCAAACAAACACAGCAGTATTCATATTTGTGCAATATTTTAGATTTCTGTGATGTGTAACAGTTGTTTGAATGTTCATGGGTATGACATTTGTCTTAAAATAGCTCTCCAAAGATGTGATGCTAGCATGTAAACATGAATTATTGAAGATTACAGCACATTGCAGAGCTGCACGACCCATAAATGGAAAATATAATATTTTACAGGCTGCGAACCCACTGGCGGGGCTAACGGTGGGTCGTATTTTAGCTCGCAAATCACAGATCGGGTCATGGCGATTGCATATGACGCAGCACTCGGTAAACGTTCTCCGCCTTAATTGGAGAAAATTGTAATAGTATTAGAACAATGAAAACGTTATAAATAGGCATGTTGTCACATTGCTCAGAGCAACTATATCACTGGAAAATGGAGCTTTATTTCTTGAAAGGATGGGTAACTATTTTCAAGTTTGGTGAGAGAAACGAGACTATACAATATGTCCACAGATTAAACCATTTTGTTTATGCGAGCAATTTATACGAGCAACCTTCTTGTGTGTTTCTTATTTAGATACGAATAGTTGTCTGTTGTAAGTTGAAAAACTCACCCTTGAGCCAACAGAAGCGTTTCCAAACTGTCCAACCAAAAGGAAATTTGGACAAATTTGAACCAAGATGATGCACCAACACACCGTAACCAATAAAATGCACAGACATATATCACCCAACAGGAGACGCCAACACATTTTAACCAATGGGATGCACCAACGTACCGTTACCTATGGGATGACCTTAAAAATAGGATGCACTGACACGTATTAACCAGCAGTATATCTAGATATTTCCTTACCAAAAGAATCTGCTAATATGGGCAAATAATTTGAACTACACAAATTAATGAATAAACAAGATGCATGCATATAATCTGCAAATTATATTAACTACAGTAAAAGGTTCAGAAACTGTGATACGGCTTGGTAACTCTGTGAGGCCTTAAGATATTTATATGATAATTCTGTCATGCTGGTGATTTGTTTATTTTGTATATTTGTATACTTGCCGTTAGAATCGATTTCTATCATGACATACATGGAAAAGAAAATTTACATCTGTAAATCTCCAAAGTCCTTCAAATATGTTTATCTCAAACTACGACATCAGCAAGCGAATTCTCCATGCAGACCATGTGGGGCAGGACGATGTTTGAATAACTGTAAGCTGTATATATGCTTAAGCTTCAGTTTCATGAATCCAGTCAGGCTTAAATCCGCGCAGAAACTGACTTAGAATGAAGTAATTTATGATTCGCAATTTTACACAAATTTCGGCTTCCGTTACCAAGGACTTTTTGTCGAGAGGTGACCGCGGTCTTCGCCAGCTGTCATGTGTGTTCCGCATGTGGATGCGATGTGCTAGGGCGGGGGAGGCTCGAGATTTCCCTCTGACCTCCAAAGAAATTGGCATTAATTTTTCAGTCCCTTCGCTCCGAACAAATACATCTGCATTTGAAAAGGGAATAACCTTTACTCATAATTGGACCTGCGTGTGAGATTTTTTCAGAGACTATATGGACAATGGCGTCAACCTTTTTGCCCTTTTTGTGCATTGCTGTGTTGGGTACGGCCATGCGATAAATACTAACTGAGAGAAAGTGTTGTTAAAATAACCAGGTAGTTTAAATTCACCGCTGTTTTCTGAATGAGAACATTATCTTATTATATGATCTCAATCCATTCAGCCAAAACACTTTTGTGACACAAATTATCCGCTGGAGCGTTATTTTTTGTGAAAACCTTATAATGTAGCAAGCTACAGTAAAACTACCATAATGACGTCATATGCACAGTATTTGCAGTATTTTATACTTTATATTTTATTGAATGCGCCCTTTGTGGCTACAAGGCAAGACTTCTTTTGATTCATAATTAATTCTTTGTCACTTAAGTAAGCGAAATAACCTATGTGTCGATTTGGGCACTAAAAATTTTGATTTTTTAAATCCAAACTGAGAAAGCTGAGCAATTAATCTATGATTTTTCTCAGAACTGAGACTGACTGTTGAGATTTATTTATTAAACCTATCCTATGACAAAGGCAGTATGAAACAAGTACTAAGCTGTCGGTGACTATCAAGTGGAACATGCCATTCTCTGTATATTTAATTACATTTAACTGTCAAACAAGTTATCGAAATTAATAAGTTTGGTAAACTCGCATTAGTCTCATCATGGCAATCACATTCACACATAAACTCTTTTTCAAAAAGAAACACTGCTGATTGACAGAACAATGAAAGATATTTTCTTAATAAATTGCCCGATATATGCTGTTGTTTTACAACGCACGACGATAGACAGACCACATAAATGCAGCAAACATCATTAAATCAGTTCTTCCAAAAAGGTGTATGCACAAAAGAAATAGAACAACATGCTTAACACTTTTATATACCAAAAACTCTATTGTGTCATTTACAGAGCATAGAATGTTTTACAATTTACAATAGTTAGGAAAAGTTAAGGAACAGGTTTTATACCGGTTTAAAGGCGCCAAAGTTGCCTTGTAGGACGCAGTTAGCCTCCAAATATTGATGGCGTAGCAGTTCACATGGCATTACTTGTTATGTTGTTGCATTTTCTATACAAAATAGTCTGTTCTGATTGTTTGAGAGATATTTCACAAATCTGGCTGAGACATAGTTAACAAATACTAACTGTTATGCGGTCCGACGTGCCGTAATTTTTCTCTTGTAAATGGAGTCGAAAGTGACGTGTCTGGTCCATAAAAATTTCGGAAGATGTGAGATGTTGATAAATATACTATAAACATTCTTTTTACCTTAAAAATGTCTGGTTTCGTTGAATATCCGACATCTTTAGACAGTTGGCGAATTGTCAAAGATTCCAAAGCTGTTTTTAAACTTTGCTTTCAATGTCTCAATTTAATAATAACTTAAAATATGAAAACATTCGGTTTACAAGCTCGAGGCGGTATTTACAATGCACGAAGGGCACAGAGAGTATTTGCTATCGACGTCCGTAAGTGCTCAAGGTCATAATGAAAGCCAGCGACGTGGTGCGCGTTACAAATGTTTGACAAAAAATGTCACAAATTCGTTAATTCGAGATTTTGCGGCTACAACAAATGGAACAAAACCCAGGGTTAGAATAAAACATGAGGTTTCGCGTCGTGTAACAACCACCCTTCGGGTTAACAAAACTGCATGTCATCCTTCCAACTATATCATATATATTTTATGCTGCCAGTTTTCTCATTTATCTCTGTCACGCTATTACTAGATCCAATACTAGGTGAAATTCTTTAAGAATACTGTAAAGTGATACATTAAGTCAGTGACTCTATGAAAACACAAATCGGAGAATTTACCAAATTCATACGTTCTCGCACAAGCATTTCGCATTCGATGTGTACGGTAGCTATAGGTACCATTTAAATATAATTCATGTACACTTGGGACTTGGGAATGTGCTATGAAGTACCATACTATTAAACCTTGGTTAAAGCGTTTAATTTGCTTTAAAACGTATGTTCACAGCTTTGTGACATATAGTGACGATTTTCAGTGGCATATTATTCTTCATCATCCGAACGCCAGTCAGGATCTTCCTGAAATCTTGCACATCTAAAACATATGAGCAATTTGAATCGTATTTGTGCTTCACTATTATGTTGATCCCTTCAATAAATATTAAATCGTGCTTAAAATCATACAGAAGTATAAAGTAAGAATCCAGACACAATCGCGTAATATTTCTTCCAACAAATGCAGATTACACCATCCATAATTTATCTGATATATTGAAACTATCAATTATCAAATGCAGATTACAATATCTATAATTTATCTGATATGTTTTAACTATCAAAATTTCACAAAGGACTGAAGCTCTTCTTCACTAAAAAGGTTAAGATCTATTTGTGTTACTTCAATGAATGCATGGAAACATTAAATGGCACACGATAATCTATTTCGTATGCTCTGTGACATTCTCTGCCTTAAATGTATCTTGTTAGTTTTTTAAACCATTAGTAACTTGCCGGTTTCTATTACCTGTCTATAACTTCTTTGGCTAAATGACGTACTGTGTCACAGTGGGTAACGTTTTGTGATACTCTCTCGAGCAGTTCCAACCCGCCTTCCTGTTCCACCATGGGACAGTACTTACTTCCTGTTTAGCAATAATATCACTGTGTCATGATGACATAGTCATTTATATTGATAATACGAGCCACCAATAATTCTAAAGACTAAAAGAGATGTATTAAATTATACACTGCAGACGACTACTTTATTCTAAATTGTTATTGTAAAATTGCTTCAAAACTATGTAAACTTCATGTAAGCGCATTTGATTTGAATACCTGTTTGGTAAACGTAGGAAACATTTCAATAAAACATGTTTATACACTATAAATGTTAATATGAGCTACTATAAACCGCTGTATGAGATAGAAGTTTCACTAGTAATATGTGACGAATTATTGTCTTACGTGCGTTTATTGTGAGATTGCATATCGCCCATACAACACAGTGATGTGAATGCAAATCACTTCCGGGTTTTAATAAACGAAGGAATGGCTCTAGTGAGCTATAATGAAAATACATTTAGTTAAAAAATGTACTGGTACTAAAGTAAAAAGACAGGATGTAATAATGGCACGACTAAATATCGGTACAATGAAATTATACTATGATTAAATAATAGCACGACTAAATAAGAGCAAGACTAAATGCTTTAGGTGTTCTAAATCTCTCTCTTCGTAAGATAAACAGCCGCTATTGTGGCAATGGAGATTAACCCTTCTTATGATGCGGCGTACTGATTTTGAATGCAATTCTCGGAACCAATCATATAATGTGTTTGCAATAAGTCGTGCTATTAATTTAATGTTATAAACAACAGACTAACTTTAATATAATATCTAACAGAATAAACCTCATCCTGTACATTAAGTACAAAAACATAGACAGAATTAGGTATGCATGAAAGCAATACAAAATGGTAGTTTTACATTGTAACATTATTCTAAGCTATGGACTTTAACTCATA
Source organism: Protula sp. h YS-2021 (assembly GCA_949752745.1). Taxonomy (NCBI): domain Eukaryota; kingdom Metazoa; phylum Annelida; class Polychaeta; order Sabellida; family Serpulidae; genus Protula; species Protula sp. h YS-2021. Next base: position 28,981,805 of record OX457033.1, on the reverse strand, counting down.
TGGTCTATATATTTGTATAGAACACGTATAAATAGCTGACGATTAATGTATTCCCATTGGTCTTGCGATGTGGAAGTAAACTAAACAGCTATATTTTACCTATAATATGCACGAAGTCTGGCTTTGAGATGCCATCTATTGATGGCTGTGGTCATCTCTTTCAGCACACTTTCTCGTGTAGGTGTCTCAATAGTCCACGCCGATGGGCCGTCACTAATCATGTGGGCCAGGGTTGTACATGTAAAGTACGAGATTTCTATAGTGTCATCACCGACACCCAACATGTGGCTGAAAGAAAATGCATTGGATCAGCTGAGGTAGCCGTTATCCATACATATCAGCTCGATTTTATCAAAAGGTTTTCAATCAACTCCTGCGACGTTTCACCTAATTTTGTTTTGTCCAAAATAGCAATGGGCCAGGGAAAACAACATTTTTGTCAGACTCCCAAAAACTTATACTTTTTAGATGACAACATCCAGAAACATTCTGTGAAATACCTATAAAAGATTTTTGTAAAACATAATCAAATAGATTTTAAAATGGTTTCTTCAATTTAAATAACTTTTTGAAAAGAAAAAACAAGGTATACTGCCAAAATACTTCCTAAAAATAATGTTCACCTGAGTATGCACAAACTAGAGTTCGTAACTGTGCCGGCATTTCGATTCAGTGCTTGTATTTTTGCAGACAAAAAGCCCTTTCGAAAACTTGTTGTAGCAGTATTTCCTTCTTGCTATATCCATCCCCTCACGCCACCCCCCCCCCCCCCCCCACATACACATACACCTGTTTATGCCCAATCATGTATAAAATTCATTTTAGTTTTGCGTCGCACAATAAGATATTTTTCTTTACATTTAGAGCTTTTGTTTTTAAAATCTCATATTCAGTCTCTCAAACAACAAATCGCATGTCACATCAGTAAGTGCCACTTTTTTCAAACAATGAGTGGCCTTTTCAGCGCACACACGTGAAACCCTGCGTTCGAGAGGACATTAATTATGCGCAACGCATGTTTTGAAAAGCAGCTAATTTATTTTACTTCAAGCAATTGTATGATTGACAGCATAATCACAATAGCAAGATACGTGATATCACTGAACATACACCGTGTATTTCTTTTTGTGGAAACTCAAAACCAAGCACATAAATAATTCTAGCGATTATCGAATATTCAGAAGTCTGAGTCTGTTATTAATAAACATAAATTCCAAAACAAGTTTAACAAGCAAAAACGGGTTTATGTTTGTTTTCCACATGTTTAAAAATATTTTTAAATGAGGGCGAGTTTATTGATGTCATTTGAATCTCTCTCTCTCTCTCTCTCTCTCTCTCTCTCTCTCTCTCTCTCTCTCTCTCTCTCTCTCTCTCTCTCTCTCTCTCTCTCTCTCTCTCTCTCTATTTCTCTCCTTCTCTCTCTCTTTCTATCTGTTTTTGTCACTCTGTCTCCCTCACTGTCTCTGTCATTCTCTCTTTCACCCTTCTTCTCCCTCTCTCCCATTCCCTTTAAAAAAGTATATCCTTTATTCTAAAAACTTCGGCTTCGTAAATTTTATGATCCCAAGTGTAATTGTTGGCTATTCCCTGGTGAAAATGGTTTAGTTATATCACTATTTGTATCATTGTATTAAAAATATGTTATTACTGCTATTATTATTTGAAATAAACATTCTTATGTATCTTTTTCAATAATTGCCACGATTATAGTTCTTTAGAATATTTAATTCGGAAAATTAATTATCACACCCACTCTTCAAAACTAATTAAGAAATAACATTTAATTGATTGAAGGACAGTGATGTATGCATGGCATTTATTGATGCACTAAAAGTTGTTAGTTGCAATATAAGCAGGTGGCAGCTTCATACATTTACTGCCACCGCATAAACAGCAATGAACCTAGCGAGTACCTCACGTTACCACGAGAGCTCAGAGACGGGAGCTCAGCCTTCACAGTCAACGCCGGGGACTACACCAGTGATATAGAAAAATATAAGCCTAGATATCAGGATGTGTGTTATAGTTTGTTACATGATATAACATTTGCTTTATGAAAAGAACATGGTAATGAAATCATGGACACCTGGGAAATATTTTAAAATTAGGGAATGTTTATTGCTGTCACTTGACGAAGTAAGTGTATAACTTTTGCTCTCTCTCCCCTCTCTCCCTCTCTCTCTCTCTCTCTCTCTCTCTCTCTCTCTCTCTCTCTCTCTCTCTCTCTCTCTCTCTCTCTCTCTCCCCTTCTCCTCCCTCATGTGTTATGTTATTGGAACCAGAGTGGAGACAGGTAATGTCTGTAAGTTTTTAAAAAGCTCTGACTCTTTCATTTGCAAACCAGACCGACATACCTAAAAGCTGTTACGTATTTGGATGTCACCAAATGAGATCTCAAAGCAGGATTCTCCGCTACGTTACTTAACACACCCGCCAAAAGCTCTAATAACTTGTTTGTAGCAGGAAATGTCTACAAAGCAACGAAAATATAACACCTGTAGCACTGTATCATTGTTTACAAAATAGAATAATTGTTCCAAAAAATACACGTGTGACCATAACTGAAAGAAAATCTAAAGGGGAAAGCGTTTCTCAAGCTCTACTGAAATAACTGAAAAATCTTACTGTTTAATCCATTATACTGCGATGTTAATTTAAGTGTCTCTGTTAATAAAAAGGTTTAAAACCTTTTAAATAGATAAAGCATATACACATATACACAAATGTGCAGAAAATTACCTGATAGCATTGGTAAAATATCTTCATGCCTTCATTGTCCACAAAGCGTTGCGAAGTGGTCCAATTTTCGTCTGCAAGCCAACAACACATTGTGATCTTTGGAAAAATTAAAATGTGTCAGCATATTGATATTATACTCATTTGTTCAGCAATGTTCGCTTCATTTGTGACATGTAACACAATATTATCTGATTTTCCTCTGCAAGCCAGCATCATAATGTGATCGGAAAAGTAAAAAGTGTCTACTCTCTGCTTCTAGTATAATGAATTTTATACTTATTTATTCAAAGATCTTCGTTTAATTTGTAACAAGAAACACAAAATTCTTACACAAATTGAGCAGTATGGTTGGCGTTTTAAACAATGCAACCCAAATTCCTGCTTTGAGATCTCATTTGATAATCGAATACAGCTTTTAGGTACATTGGCTTGGGTTTACAAACGGAACAATCAAAATATATATTGCAGAACATTCTCGTTTAAAACAAGAATATCAGAAGATATTGCATCCACTCATTTCTACCAAGGTACTAATGCAAAAGGGCAGGAAATATCTAAATGAGCCTTTTCAAAAATGGTACCTCGGTAGCCCTATTTCGCTACGTTAGTTTCACTGCCAAATAAATACAATATACAAAACTAAATGCTGAAGCCAAACAGTGACCCATTTTTGACAATTTTTATTCTTCACCAAAACATGGAACAAACCTGGTAGCAATATTCTGTCAAATTTGAAATCAGTCAACCAACCATGTTATGAATGTGTTAATGAATTGTGGTGAATTAGCAATGAATACATTTCTGCAAAAAGTAGTTAAATTGTCATACAGGTCCTGCACAATAAAACACATACAGATATAAAGATAATGTACAGTATAAACCTGTAGTGTGCCATAATATTCTCCACGCTGTTGTCATAACATAGTCGCACACCTTATCTGTTACCAGTTCTTTAATCACTTTCAGCAAGACCTAAAATATACAAGAACGTTTTAATATGCAACAAGAAGAAAAATAGTCTTGTTTATCATCCAATTTTTTGGTTTGTTCCGGCTCGATAACCTTTAGACACAATATTTTGAAAAAGAAAAGGCAGAGTGTTTTTTCGGAAACTTTGGTGATCTTTGATGTCTTTTGTTTTCAATGGTTCAACGATTTCTATAAAGTTAAAGCGTTTGAAGTTTTTATTTGTTTGGAAAGGGCAAACAGCGATAAATTTCTCCTCTGGAAGCCCATGCTCAGAATTTCACGCCTTCCGGATGATATTCTATTTTATTTTATAAACCGGGCCTGTCAACTTCGTTCCTTTTTGCTTAAAATATTTAGAGATCGTGGGTCACTATTTTATTGCGATGTTAGCAACCAGTGAAATAAAAGGTTTTTCTCGCAAGAAGAACACAGTCACTTGCTACTGTACCAAACCAGCAATACTCATAAATACTTATGACAAACAAAAACGCAAGCACACCAATCATTCTTACAGTGTTGTTTATGATAACAACACTGCATTGAAAATGTTGAATACGATTTAAAATCAAAACTGATAAAAATTATCCACTTACATTAAACAACAATTTTGTTTACGTGGCTTAACTGAAAGCTTGCAAAGACATTTTTAATTGTCTGTGTTATTTATGTAAATTATTTAAACATGCAGTTCGGTTTTTTAGTATCATATTTAAGTAAGTTCTTTGTATTATATGTTCACATTTGATTTGGCTTTTCTACAGGAAAATACATCATTGGTCTTCTGTTTAATAATAATAATAATAATAAAGAATATTTATATAGCCCCCTATCAACATTAGCTCAAAGGGCTTTACAATATAATACTGGATACAATACAATACTGTTAAATAGAAACTATAACACATGAAATCATTTAGCAACAGTATGACTAGATTACAATAAAATTAGACTAGAAATTAAAATATATCAAAAATATTAAAATATATCACAAATACGCTTGTCTAAAAAGATATGTTTTGAGACTCTTTTTAAATAAATGAATCGACTGGCAATTCTGAATTTCTGGGGGCAGGGCATTCCACAGTTTTGGACCAGCATTTGAGAAAGCTCTATTTCCATAAGTAGATTTGACCAGTTTTTGACTTAGCAATTTGTTTGCTGTTGACCTAGTGACTCTTTCATGTTTTTTAAAACTGACTAGATTACACAAATACTGCGGTGCTCGGTTCTTAATAACATTAAAAATAATCACTAAAATTTTGTATTCAATTCGTTTATTGACTGGCAACCAATGTAATTCTCGGAGAACTGGCCGAATATGGTTTCTTTTGTCAATACGGCATATTAGTCTGGCAGATCGATTTTGGACAAGTTGTAGTTTAGTCCGCAATTCCTGCGAAACACCGAACAAAAGAGAATTACAATAATCCAAACGTGAAATCACATAGGCTTGAACTAATGCCTGGGTAGCGTCTTGTGTGAGAAATTTGCGTATTTTCCCTATTGATTTCAGATAAAAAAGACAGGTTGATATTTTCTTGTTCACAAATTTTGACATGCTCAGTCTCTGGTCAAAAACTGCCCCTAGTGACACAACAGATTCACCGGACAAGATTGACTGATCCCCGACACGTACCGAAATAGATGAACAGGATTTCAGACTATGTGATGATCCAAATAGAATAACTTCAGTTTTGTCATCATTTAGCTGCAAATAGTTGGCTATCATCCAGTCTCTCATATTGCCTATGCATGAATTCAGCACGTCTAGACTGTCAGCATTATCCAGCGCAAGGTATAGCTGGGCGTCGTCTGCATAAAAGCTATGACCAATTGAATGGTTCCGTGCGATGTCACCCAGTGGAGCCGTATATAGAATAAAAAGGATCGGCCCAAGGATGGATCCTTGTGGTACTCCAAAAAGAAGGGTAGCTTTATTTGACTTTTGATTGTCAATAAAAACAGTTTGTTGTCTGGCATCCAAATAGCTTTCTATCCAGGCTAGTGCATTTCCTTGAATACCATATCGCTTTTTGAGTCTATTGAGAAGGGTTTTATGATCTATAGTATCAAAAGCGGCCGAAAGGTCAAGTAAAACAAGAGCTGATTGCTTTTTATTATCAAGATTATAAAGAAGATCATTTTGAATTTTGATTAGGGCAGTCTCTGTGGAGTGAAATTTCCGATATGCCGATTGCATAGGCTCACATAAGTTATGTTTTAATAAGTGAGATTCAAGACGTATGAATACTGCTTTTTCACATAGTTTTGATACAAAAGATAAGTTTGAAACAGGTCTATAATTTTTCAAAATTTCGGGATCCAAGGTAGATTTTTTCAATAAAGGTTTGACTATGGCTTCTTTTAAAGCGGGTGGTACGTTAGCATTTGCTAAAGAAGTGTTGACAATTGAGGTCAGTGGTTTGACAATTTCGTCAATACACTGTTTTAATAGGTTTGTAGGAATGGGGTCTAGATCACAGGTTGCATTTGACATTTGCAAAACAAGCTTTTTAATCTCATCTTCGCTCGCCGGTTCGAATATTTGCAGGCACGAGGGCTGTTCTAATGATAGAATATCAGGTCGTAAGGATTCAATGTTAGTAAGAGTATCCTGTTTTTCCCCGATTACCTGCCGAATTTTAACTATTTTATCTATGAAAAAGTCTGAAAATTGATTAGGCAGGTTCACAATACTACTAGGATAAACAGCTTCTTGTTTCCAATTCAAAATTTGCTTTGCCAGGTCGAAAAGTTTCTTTTTATCGCCGATGGATTCTAACACTTGTTCAGATAAAAATTTAGCTTTGACCTCCGTTATTAATGAGTTGTAGTATTGGCATTGTTTTTTGTATTCCGCTTTATCCGATTCACGGCCTGATTTTGTATATTTACCGTTCTAATCTTCTTTTGATGACTTTTTGGCGACGACAATGGTCATTAAACCACTTGCTGTTTGGCCTGATAATCACAGTTTTTTCCACTATTGGGGCGTGTTCGTCTAAAATAGATTTTAAGGTGGAATCATAGTTCTCTACGTGGCAATCTAGTGATGCAAAATCATCCGAAAACCAGTTGCGCTTTTTGATGTCAAATTTAAAGTCTGAAATGTTTAGTTTCCAAACGCTTAAAACAATTACCTCAGTTGTTGCTAATCCTGCAATGATTTGCATTTCTTTGTCATTCAATTGATATATGATGAATTCAAGCGTGTAAATACACTCATTCCGCGTGGTACTCTCTTTATGCAGCAATAAAGCGCCCAATAATACCTAATAATTACAGAAAGTGCTACATATAATTAAAATTTGGTTTAAGATTGCATAAGTCCATTCAAAGTTACGTTTGCGATATTTATTGAAAAAAAAAACAGGGCTCACTTTGGACTAGATATAGAAAACCTTTTAATATATCTTGTTTCGTTATTATGTTTTATATCCAATGAAATTCTTGACTTTGCATGCGCATTCGAAACCGTGTACTGACTTATTGGTTTATTATACTTGTTGTAAGATTCAACTAGATTTAACTTTTCATTTAAGTTTCATATATGAATTTTAAATCTGTATATTTTTGCGTGTACAGGTTAAAATTGAAATTTTCGACAATAAAAATCTGAGAAGATTTAGTTAATTTTACAGCTCTACAGGATTTTCTGACTTAAAAATCAATTTATAAAAAAACGTGACTATAGTTTGATCTAAGCCATAACAATACCCTCTGACTTTTTTACCTGAACGAATCTGTGCAAGAGGGGAAGAGCATCTTTTGGAAAGTACATATATTGGATGATTCGGCTGCTATTTCTGAAAATCTATCCACAAAACACATCAAATGTCATATCACACACCATCACAGGGTTCATTAGAGAATAGAGAAAAAGGTATAACCGCATTATAACTTTAATTTTTCACTCTAACTGGTTTCGATATCTTTTTCTGCTTTAATTACTTTCATATAATAAAATGGAAAATGCTCTCTTAAAGTAGTTATCGTAGATTGTGTATTGTTAACCGTTTAACACGGGAATAACTGTGCTTGATTCCCTCACAAAAATAGAAATTGGACCAAATGATCCAAACATAAAGCCAGATCAAAACTGAAATAATAATTATTTAATAGTGTACTTGCTCCTTGTTTGTCATTGTGTGTTTCCATGGCAGCAATCAAAACCCGCACAATTCTTCTATGTAAGTGTGTGTTTTGGCAACGAAACGTCAGGTCACTAACGATATTAAACAAACAAACGCTGCCATTTATTTGAATGCCGCTGTCCATGGGATGCCTAGTCAACGCATTGAGTAGGGTCTGTATAAACAAAAAAAATAATAAAATCATTTCTATCACAGCTTACAGACCTAAAGCTACCTAGCTTGCAACACAATTCAGAACGCCCAACACATAGCACAGCCCAAAATACCCGGCTCACAGCACATCCCAAAAGGCTAGGCTTCAAGCACAGCCCAAAAACGCACAGCTCATGGCACATTTCAGGATGCCGAGCTCATGGCACAACCCAGAACGCCCATCTCACAACCCACCCCAGAACGCCCAGCTAATAGCACAGCCAGAAGGCGTGTCTCATAGCACGCCTCAGAACGCACAGCTCATAGCACAGCCCATAACGCCCAGCTCATGGCACACCTCAAAACGCCCAGCTCATAGCAAAGCTCATACAACCCAGCTCATGGCACACCTCAAAACGCACAGCTCATAGCACAGCCCATAACGCCCAGCTCATGGCCCACCTTAGAACGCCCAGCTCACAGCACAGCCCATAATTCCCAGCTCATGGGCACAGCTCAGAACGCCCAGCTTATGGCATAGCACAGAACACAAAGTTCATAACACGTCCAGTAACGAGCACGACTGTTATTGATAGTATTGAAATTTAACACAAAATTTGATAACAATAAAAACAACAGTAGTAATAATAATTATAATTATAATTATAATACAAAGTGACTTTTAATAGTAAGTTAAAACAGGTCTGCTGTGGAATAAATGGTGTAACTTTTGCAAGCAAGCAGCTGTAATGGGACAAAGAAAGTACTCCAATACATTTTTATAAATTGTGCTAAAAAATTCAAAGGTCATCCGACTTTGACTTTTATAATATGTGATCTAACCTACTGCACTCAAGACCAACGCAAATCATTAAACCGCTTTTAAACAGCAGACCGTGATATAATCACAATAACGCTTATACCATTTTAGTGACCGTTCAGGTTAATTGAATTGACTATTCGATGACCTTAATTCGTTCGTCTTCTGCGACAACAACCTTCCAAAACATTAACAGTGCTTGATTCGTTTGTCGTTTGTGACAACAACCTTCCTGAACCTTGTTAGTACCTAAACCTTGTTATTCGTTTGATTTCTGCAGCAATAAGCTTCCATAACCTTGAACTTAACAGTACGTAATTATTTCGTCTGCTTAGACAAGCCTTCGACACCTTGACAGTGCTTAATTCGTTTATCTTTTGCAAGGTGCCGCTATGCGGCAATAACCTTTCAAAAATTAACATTGCTTCATTTATCACGGTTCTGTTAAGTGCAACAGTGCTAAAGTATACATTGTATCAAACACATCGTAAAAATAACGCATGCTCGTAAAACTCAATCAAGGAAAAAGATAGAAGTGTCATGCGATGCTACACAATTTAAAGGTTTTTGTCCAACCAATTACTCTCGTAAAGGATAAGCTGTCATGAATTTGCTGAATGCTGAGCTTTCTTCTATATTTTAACGTGAAAAGAATTGACTTACATAGAGTTCTCGTTGCATATTATGGCCTGTTCCATGACTCGATAGTTCGAATAAGTTATGTAGTGCTTCACTCAGTAGGTGTCCCCCTCGATCTGTGTATGTTTGTACTGACAGTAGTACCTGCTCTTCTGTGAAATGACCTGTTATCTGATATATTGAGTAGAAATATGTAATAAATGTCAATATTTATTCAAAGAATTCGATTTTCGACATACACTGCTGTGCATATTTATATTTCATATTATTACAATTTTACGTAAAGCACACTGGCGGATCCAAGCGGGTTGCGGGATTGCACATCCCCGCCCTATTCGAAAAACTAGAGTGTTAACTTTGTGTCCTCACAAACATTTGTTGATTGACAATACTTGTATTACTCTGATGTGTCAATGGGATGTCAATTAAAACTGCCTATTCGTATTTAAGTACAAAAAAAGAAAATCTATTCAGACATAACAGTATATGTCAATAATTATGTAAGTGTAATGAAAATAATTAAACTATTCACAATTCTGCAGTGCATATTATTACATCACCAAAACACTAACCAAAGCTGCCGGAATAATGCAAAGAATGTTCATTATGTTTTCTCCAGCAACAATTAGCTCATTTCAAATTATTGTAAAGTTCTGTTTGGATACTTTTGGAGTGCTTGTTTCTTTCGCACTGGCTTAGAATATTTAATATTGCATTCATGTGCAACGTCTGTAAAAGAACCTATTCTCAGGATTTGGTCGAAGGTTGGAGGAGCAAGGCCAGAGGTCAACGGTGAATTACAAATATCAAATTTCAGTCTGTTACTGTTATTATATCCACAAATATTTGTTCATTTACTGAATGTACTGTCCTTAATTAACTGTCACAGCGAATCAAGCCAATGTCCGTAAAAGATGCAAAGGGTAAAAGTCTTTTGTATTGTTCATACTGCTAAGGAATGTGATTTTTCGCCTAAAATGTATCAACCAAATTAAGACCCCATGTATTTATAACGTTTGGTATTTCTATTAAATTTATCAGCAGTTTCCATAAACACATTAACTGAATTTTTGCGTTATAAATAATCTGAAAAAGTTGATGCAGGACTATATTGAACCTGAAAAAGTTGATGCAGGACTATATTGAACTTCAGAAGAAACATAAGTTAGCGAACAACCAAATCTAGCACCTCAGATAAAAGCACATTAACCTTTATAACAGCATAATTTTCAAGTGCCGTGCATAATTTCCAAGTGCCGTAAGATTTTTTTCAGTTCTATCTGTTTAATTACTACGTATATGATTTTACTGACCATATTAGCAGGTATGTTTGTGCGTTCACAGGGATTATCTTGGCAATTCATTAGGCCGAGAAAGTTCAAATGTCTTTCTTCTAATCCCGGAATGCCGCACTTTCTAAAACATAAATACGTAGATTCATTTATAAAGCAAATTACAGAGTTGTTTCATATAAATCAAAATTTTGTTTTATGTTAAACAATCAGCAATTGACCAACAAATTGATGGTGCAAAAGTGTTGTTCCATGCAAAGATAAATCAAGGTGTTGCCTATTTTATATTTTATTGTGTATTCTGCGATTGGATAAGGGATATTTCTCGGTAAATATGTCGATTCACGGTTTCGTCTACGGATTTTATGGCAGGTAACACGGGTCTAGTTTTTAGGTGGAAAGCGGATGAGCGTTAATGGAAACAGTATATAAAACCACTTTGAGTTTGTGTTGAGCTAAAAAATTATTATGATGAGGCCATGGATAAATTTTCGTCTAGCCTAGTAATGGTTTAGCACCTGATAAACCGGTCATGATAGAGAAAAGCAAGACCTTCAATTGATTTTCGATATTCGTTTATTTGTTTTATCCCTACTGGAATTCTGCAAATTTCCTCAAGGGAGCACATGCACCCGAAAACGTGGGTTAGCTTATTCGTCACACCTGCTGACGTCACTTGCTGCATGGCTTGACACGCCATCATCAATGTCATCACGATTCCCACAGCCTGCTAGATTTGTTCCCGAGATATCCAAATGTGTTAAGAGAGGCAAATTCTCTAAAAGATTTCGCATATTCACCCCGGGATTGTCATATAAATATGGACCTTCTTCATTTGCCACACTCAGATCTAGAAGCCTATAAAACAAAAACTTTAAGTATTTAAAATATACTCATATTTTGACAAACGTTAAAATATTTTTGACAAGCACTCGATATAGTGTATACGGTTGAACTCTGTTTTATTGATAATCATTAAATGCTTGTATAGTTTAAAAATGAAATAATGGCCTTTGACCCACACTTATGACCAGCTCAATCAATTACGACCGACTTCTGACCAGAAGGATCACTTGTAACCAATAGCAGAGATTGCTTTAATCTCGAAATCACAATACATTTTTATTTACCAACAGCCATTACGGTCATCGCCAGAAAGTTTTCAGCATCGTAGTTTTTTAATATTCAAAAAACGGTAAATTTAAATCACACAAAAACCAGGTAATAACTGCGTGAAGGAAGATATTTTATCACGCTTTCTTACTTCTTGAACTCTTTGGTGTTTGATATTTTTGGGCTGTAGCTGTTTATTGTTAATATAATTGAGAGCTTACCTTAAATTATTCAGTCTTGAAATGGCCTTAACTGCATCAGAAAGCTGTTGTTTGTTTATATAAACACCGTGTAATATAAGGCTCCGTACATTGTGTAGCTTTGAAAAGTCACATGCCGCAAAATTGATATCACAAAATGAGAAATCTAAATGGACAAGTTGATGGCCAAGTGATGCAATATCCTCAAGTAAACAAACCAATCTATGTGGATTATCTGTTGCCTTCAGGCATGCACCTTTATTTACATGGCGCAGTCCTAAGCTCCGGAGTTTTGGAAACTTGAAATAAAGGGAAGTATAATTTAACCAGATTCTGCATTACACTTGCATAGTTTATATCAGGAGACTATCGGCCTACTGCATATTTTTAACAACCATCTTATATATTCTCTTATCTACTGTTATTTCATCCCTTCCGTATGACGTCACTACCTAAAGCCTATGCTGTAACTTTGCATTGTTTACAAAAAATATCATGCCAGTACGTTTTGAGACATTATTTTGAGGAATTTACATTTCACTTAATTTGCACCTTATTGCTGCTATCTATACACCAATCAGTCAAACAAAGGGCAAGAATTAACAAGGAAAATGTCTAGTACTTTACATAGTGGAATTATTTTAACAAGGAATGCTGTCTTCTGTTTCATTTCTATAATATCTAGCCGTTTCGATAATCCTTTGTTTTAGAACATTCAGATAATCAATCGCCAACATGGTCATCATGTGCACACGATATGTCATGATAATCGATCCATCAAGTCCATTTATTTCATCTTACTTAACTAGATCTCAACCATATAGTGTACTTTTGTACTTTAAGCCATGATTAATAAAACGTTATAAAACCCAGAATCAACGAAGTGAAAACAAAACGATCAGCAGTTGCCCTTGGATTATTTTGACCCTGAGATAGCAAGAGTAATATTTATCAACTTCCAAAAGTAACTTTATGTAATCTTTGGTACAATCGGTCAAACCTGGATAGAATCAGTCATCAATATCATTTGTCCTGTGTTACACCCGAGTACTAGCTGGTAACCAAGCTTGTCCACGACTTTCTAAAATGTTCTTTTGACGCAGAGTGTTAATTTTGAAATGATAACCCAAGTTAAACAAAGTGTAGAATACAGTTCTGAAAGAATTCCTCTTTTTATGGAAAACGCGGAGGACTCAATGCAAATTACACCTCTTTAACGACATTGGTTCTCCGAGGGGGCCGCGCTCGCCCTCAAAATTAGCCCCCCTTTTCTCTACTTTTTTTGGACACGCAGCAACACATAGGATACCTAGCTCCCCTCACCCTGAGCATGGTAACACATAGTGTACCTATTTCCCCCTGCCCTGTGAATTACGTTTTTCGTCAGGTTCGCCAGGTGAGACGCTATGTTAGGGCCAACGCAGAGACTGGTTAAATTATCACTATGGCTGTAGAGTGTTTCTAGTGTTTGCAGAGATGCCTCATCCTTAAATCCCGATATCTTTATTTCGTGTGGTTTATGCTTCAGTAAATCCTACAAAAATAAGCATCAAACGTAATTGTGTGGAAACAGGTTTTCATTACTTTGGAAAATAAATTTTCAAATTATTACGATTATGATTGCTTCTTCTTAATTAAATCAATAATATTTTTTAATTATTTTAGTTACACTTCCTGAACAACCTTTATAATCGATGACACTTTAAACACCATTCGGAAAAATTGCTTTGTAAAGCTCCGGAAAATGTCACAAAAATCTTCGGAAAAGCCTGCAAAACGGTAAAACGAAATAATATTTTAAGAGGAACGGATTAGTTTTTGGCATTATTATAAGGTAAAGCGTAGATAAAATACTCAGACCTGTATAATAGGGTCAGTTACAGTGTCATTTGAGCATAATTCGCTTAGATTCAAGCATTTCAATCGCGTTCTCGAGTTGTCTCGGAACAACGAGATTGTTTCGACTGTTAGCATCATCATCTCGTGTAGTCCTTGCATTAGCTTTTCGCAAACCGGGAGCGATAATTTTAAACCTGTGTGTAAAATCATTTAGTCGGAATGTATCGTTAAGCACAGTTCACAGAATAAAACAACAACCCCTAACCCACCACAAACTAAACCAGTGAACTAAACAGAAAATTAATGAACCCTTAAAATAATTTTTTGCGCAGCGTGGGAAAATATTTACTATTAAGTATGTGCAATCTGTATCGCTTTTACAGGTTGTTCATAACAGGATAGATTTTGTCTTTTCGCCGTTTAACCACATACACGTTTACAAGAGTGTTAAGCTCTTCTTGATTCAGGTGATATTCTGCAGAAGTATGACATTCGTTTTTACTCTTCCGCTAAGCTATGTCTCTGTTGCAAGACAGTATTCATAATAGATCCGAAATTAATAATTAATTAATATTTATACTAATTAATATTAATATACTACCGCTTATGGAATCATAAAGTCATGTAGCAATCGTCAGAGAATCTCTATTTTACCCCCAAACTAAAGAAGCAGGGGCTCCAGCAATTGTTAAAGGCATGCGCTTATGTTAGAAAAATACTAGCGAAAAAAATTATTAAACTTCTGTCTGGAACCAAGAATGTTTTCTGGGTGTCTAGAAATTTTGGATAGCGGACACATGTCCATACCTGGTTGTTCCATTTTCTTTGGCGATTCATCAAAAACTGGCTAAAACGTATCATTTTCCAGGATTTCAATTGAAAGAACTTGAAAGTCTAATTGGAGGTAGGAATACTGCCCACTACGTTATTGCTACTTTTTGTAGTTAACTAAACATTTACAAAATATTCACGTACAACCAATGTTTTGTACAAATCATGTCTGGAGCTGGGGTTTTGATCTAAATTTTGGATAACACAGGAGACGTAACTGCCTACGCTTCTTTTCCTTTTTTTGACAATTATAGGCAAAAATCATAAATACTTGCTTTACTAAGACATGAGATGTCGGCGTTTTAGACTGAATACTTGCTTTTTATGAAGGTCATGGACATAGGTGAATACTTATTACGTTTCTTGGTGAAAAATAAATTTCCTGATAATCGTATCCACTTGTGCACTTTTAGTAGAATGTAGTGAAATTTTGAGTGAAACATACATAAACCAACCTAGCTATATCTTAAATATATTTATCTTAAGTATATTTGCTCCGAGAAGAATCGAAGTGTCTTAAGCAGCGTTCAGAGGAAGTTGCGAAAAGTAGTTCATAAAGTAGGATGAACGATAAAACTATTAAACGTCTGTCTGGAACCAGGGGTATAATCTGGGGTCCTAAAAATTTTCATTAAAGTTAGTGAACAATTATCCCCACCTCATTGTCTTTTTTTTTGGCGAATTACTGAAGTGTCGACCAAAAACTAATTCCCCTAAAACATATCTTTTTTTGGGATTTCAATCGACAGGACTTAACAGCGTCCAGAGAAAGTTGCGAAAAATAGCTGGGGTGAGCTATATTACACGAAAGTATTAAATATGCATTAATCTCGATTATTATTGACTCCAGACGAGGAACTCCTTTGACATTTTCACAGGTGAGTGACATTACAAGAATTTTTCAAATATGTATAATTACACATAGAATACTCGGATTTGCAAAACAGTAGCTTTGAGAGGAATCTTGTTCATATTTTGGAGGGTGTGAGATATTGAACGCATTCAATATGCACTTATCTTGCTATTAAAGTGGCAGTAGGAAGCTACAGAGAAAGTTCTTTGACAACCAATCAACCAATGTTTTGATTATTAAGGGACTTAGATTACTTCAAGTAGCTGTAGTTGGCATTTCAACATTGCCAGGCTTATAGAACATTAGTTTATCATGAGTAGTATGCAACTGTAACACTCGAAATGGTTGCAGGAGGCTTTACACAAGAGTTTATCAGCTGTTCCTTTTAGCCACCATGAAGCTTCAGAAGAAATTGTTTGACAACACAAAAAGTGTTTATCAATTATGCCTTTGTCTTAGATATTCATTGAGTTGTTTTGTATTTTTCATCGTAAGGGAGTTCATCGAATACGTCTTATTGTACCACTTAGGCTCAAAGGCAATACGAGGCTTGAGAAAAAAATTTCGGTTGGTGAGCCATATTACGAGATATGTTTTACCTTAAAAGACTCTGAGTTGTAGAGATTTTCTTGAAAGGTTGTTTCTGATATTACTGGGACATATCGAGGTTATGATATTTACAAAATATGCCCTTATCTTTATATTATTACACCTGGTTAATGGCTTCCAACACTCAGATTCCAAATTCTGCCCCCCCCCTCCCCGAGGGGTTAGTAATCTGTTACCTTCACTGGACCATGACCTCGTAAAAGGTCAAATGACTTTTTATTTGAAGCTCTGTCAGAGAGTAGCGATTTTGACTTCATTTTCCGACTCAACAGCCTCTAATGAATTATAAAAGGAGTAACTTCGTTATCTGAACTTTGACCTAGATTTTCTTGAAAATGGTTAGTGATAGTGCAATTTTGACCTCATTTTCGACCCTTTGAGCAAAAAACGTATGTAAGAGGTACTTCGATGATCTTAACCTTCTTGGTTACGGTCAGTGAGTCGAAAACGATTAGAGTTTTTACTGGTAGAGATTAGTGATTTCAAGCTGATTTTCCACCCTTTGGGCGTAGAAGACCTTATATAAGAGGTACCTAGGTCACCTTGACTTGCTTGGTCAAGGTCATGGTCGAACACCGGAAAATTATCTCGAAAATGTTTAGAGATAAAACGAATTTGAACTCATTTTAGACTTTTGTGGTCTAAAATACGTCAGAAGTATATTGGTGACTTTGATTTCTCCTAACATAAGAGATGTTATCTTTATGTGGCTTTTTTGAAAATGAGTCTATGAAAATGAATTTACAATCATAACTCAATATATATATATATATATATATATATATATAGAGAGAGAGAGAGAGAGAGAGAGAGAGAGAGAGAGAGAGAGAGAGTATTAAAAGGCTTACCGAGTTTAAGCTGAAGCTGTGAATCTGTTGATTTGTCCGCAATGTAATCTATATGGGTGAGGACTATTTCGGTGCAGAGCACTTGAAGGGTCGAGGGTGTGTCGATGTCCAGTTCACTTATATCCATTCTGTCTTCTAAAAACGAAATTTACTATTGTAGTAAGCTTTTAATTCTATATCATAGAGGTTTTTTTCTTCAGGCCAGAATGGAAAATATGGCACAAAGGTTCACAGAGTGTCTAGTCGCCAACCGGTAGTGTTTACGGATTAAAAATATCCATGCTTTGCAATTAATGTCAGTGCAATGAAAAATGCATACACTCATATTTTTAACCTACAGCCATAATTTTAAATGCTTACTACAACATGAAACAATACATAAACTCAAAATTGCCATAAATAGAGTCCAATGTATGAGTAAGCTTCTCCGATGATCGATAGTAAAAATGGACTTATAGATTCACAAAGCGTCAATATTTTATTGTACTGGGGGGACTCTACTGCATAAATACGGGATCAGTTATTGGCTCCAGTGGTGTTGGGGAGAGGGGGATTTACTCACATGCTTGTCAATGACTTTTTGAACCAACCCCTAAACGTGGAATGTAACGCAATTGGCAGCCTTCGAGTACCACGTCTGGTCTCAAAAGTGCATCTTTTATCAGCGTTTTTTTTTTGGGATACGCATGGCAATATGTATGGCAACAAGTACTCTCCCCTTGGTCAATAACATTCATTGATATACCAAAGTTGCGAAATCGTGATTTTCGCTGACCTCGATCTTGCCCAAACCAGATGTCAACTTGTGTTTAACTTCAGTGTTTTCCCAGTTGCATATTTCTAAATACACAATAAAAGAAATGTATCTCCACAACTCCATACGTGCTATATAGTTGAAAGCAGACTGGTCAACCCTTTCCCCCTCCTCCCCGGGAGGGGAGTACAATTGGAAACATGACAAAGGGGGATTTTTTTGGCCAGAGTAATACGCTTAGTATATAATTTTCGTTATGTGGGGGAGGGGTCGAATACCAATCGTTTTAAAAGATAATGAATATGTTTGATAACCAATTGGTAGAAAAAATTCCCCTCCTCCTTATCCGGCGGTAGGGATGGGGTGGGGGGGTGGAGAGTTCGACGACGAGTCGTTATGAAAAGTAACGAAAACCAATAAGTAGGTAACCCCATCCAAACCCAACCCTCTCCAGCGGTGGGGTGGGGGGGCTGAATTGAGCCCTTTTCAAAATCTTTTCCCTGAGATTGTACAATCACTGCCTTCCGGCCCTGACGGGTACCCATACTTTGATGGGTGCTTTTTTTATTCCCATCCACCCCTTAGAATTACTCCCTCTCTCCTTTCAAACAGTCCTAAAACGTTTGAAAACATACTACCTTAAGCCATTTCAGGATCAACTCTACGTAAGAAAAATGTCAAATCTCTCAGAAAATAATTGATAACCTGCATTAAAACGTTCGAAATGTTTGCTTTTTACTCACCTGGTGATTCTGCCAGGGTTTAGTATTTTTACATTTCCGTCTCATCTAAAACCCTGTTCCTAGCACACAGTTCTTAGCACTAGTTTTGTCACCAAAACAGTGCATAAATCGGGAAATAATCAAAGGGCTTATATATGAAACGCACTTGGTACCTTAAGTACACAACTTAAGTAAATAACATGTGGTTGATATATTGGTTATTACACGAGTCCTCTGGCCTTATAGCACCGAGACGAGTGTCGATTGTTGCATATACTGATCTAGAATATGCTTAAAAATGCTTGAAAACGTCTTAGTACTTCTGTGCTGCTTGTGTTTGTGTGTGTGTGTGTGTGCGTGTGTGTGTGTATGCGTGTGTGTGTTTTAGTTCTTTTGCGCAGCTGAATCGATGGGGTGAATGGAGGGCAGGGGTGTATGTATGTGGGAGTATGTGTGTGTGAGGGGGTGTGTATGTGAGGGGTGTGTGTGTGTGTGTGTGTGTGTGTGTGTGTGTGTGAAGAGGTGTCTGTGTGTATGTGCTTGTGTGCGTTAGTTCTTTTATGCATCTGAATCGATGGGGTGAAGGGAAGGAGACGGGGTGTGTGGCACAGGAGAAACGAATTCGAAAACCATCACTGATTATGAAGACATTCGGCTAAAGGAAGTTCCTTAAACAGCATTATAGCATTTGGACATGGGGGTTGGAGTAAGATGCTGTTAAGATGCTCTTAAACCTAAAATGGCTAGTTACACACTAACAGGAAATTAACGGTAAGCAAAACAGCAAATCGGTCTTAGTTTTGAGAGTGTGTTTAAACCACGAATTTCATACACTTTTCAAATTCAAGGTGTAAAACAATAATGTTTTATTTTACCCGAAATCATCCTCTTTTGTGGGGGAGGGGGCATTTGAGGTGCCAAGGACAGATATATCTTTCTCTAAGCCAATGTTGTCCCTCTCTATATACACCCAGAATGTTATCCTTTGGGTGGGTGCAGGATTTGTACCTCAGGAAAATTGTCGAGAGGGGGTTAAGGAGACGTTGCCGTTCGTTCCAAAAAATCTTAAGGGCACATTTTTTGTTAACTGTTAGCATGTTACCAGCAATGAGAGTGGTGCAACATGTATATTCGCAATGAGAACGGGGCAGGAGGTATATATATTCGCAATGAGAACGGGGCAGGAGGCATGTATATTCGCAATGCGAGCGGGGCAGGAGGTATGTATATTCGCAATGAGAACGGGGCAGGAGTTATGTATATTCGCAATGAGAACGGGGCAGGAGGCATGTATATTCGCAATGAGAACGGGGCAGGAGGTATGTATATTCGCAATGAGAACGGGGCAGGAGTTATGTATATTCGCAATGAGAACGGGGCAAGAGGCATGTATGTTCGTATACGCTTTATTTGTAATGAGCGCTTCTGTTCCTCCTTTCCAATTTTCAAAATACACATGTTGTGCTCGAAAGTGCCCCCTTCCCACACACACGCCGCGTTGTTCCCTCTAGAATTTACTTCTCCCTTCTTACCGCCAAGTGCTTTCTGCTATTTATCCATCCTTCAAAACGCTTGGTGCCCTCTGAAATTTACCCCTCCCACCCACCGACTAGTGTTATCTAAAGCACCCCCACCTAACACTAACACACAGCCATATATATATATATATATATATATATATATCTCCTAGTGCCCTATTGAATTTGTCCTGTTCACTTGTCGGTCTACATTTTTGGAAGCTGATTGCAAATGCTTGGAAAGGGCTTAGCTATCCACCAATTTCTAAAAAAACAGCTGCCAGAGGGGTCATCTGTCAGACGACCAAATGTCATGAGACCAAATGGCGTGAGATCAAATGACTTCTCAGCAGTACAAAAGAATCTTCATTGCTGATTTTTATATCACAGCCTTACATATATCAAAATGTACATTGTTGGTATTAGAAACAGCTCGATTTACGTAAAGAGAAAAACTGACATCAGCAATTAAAGACCAAACTTTCAAATCAAGGATGAGCGTTTGGTGATAGATGGACGTTTGGTCCCATGTGGCCGTTTGGTCTCACATGGACGTTTAGTGCCATTTGGACGTTTGGTCCAATGTGGACGTTTGGTCCCAGATGGGAGTTTGGTCCTAGATATACGTTTGATCCGAGATGGGCGTTTGGCCTCATATTACACCATCATTTAACACATTAAATAAACAAATAAATGATTAATAATCACTATTTTAATGACATAAAAATCGAAGAAAATTTGAGTTAAAATATAATAAATGACAACCCACCACTCTTACCCAAAGAAAAAACGACTATCAGTAACCAAGTAAACAAGCAAAATTGCATTAAGGCTGGAACAAAACTTGGTGATCCGATTTCTGTCGGGATTGGTTATGCGATTCAAGCAACATCTATTTTCCGTTGTTGAGCAGACGTCAGAAAAGTAACGTTAGAGATCAGGAAAGCAACGTTGTAGAGACATTACGAGAGCGACGTCATGTAGACGTTAAGAAAGCGACGTTTTATAGGACGGCGAGGTTTCATGAACGTCTTGAGAGTAATATATGTATGGGACTATGTTTGCAAGCCATGAGTCATCCACAGCATTTTTCATCCCATGAATAATGTATGTAAACCAGACTGATTTCGATAGTTAAATCTCACAATTGGAAGGACAAAATCACTATAACAAAGGCCTCTAAGTATAGTATTCCACTTAAAACTTTTTCAGAAGTAATGCCGCCATAACAATTGAATGAAAAAAAAAATCGAAAATAAAATCGGAACTTGACCCATTTCTTAAAAACTTTCACAGATTAGTAGAAAGAGACAGCTTTTTAGCAAAAGAAGTTTAGGATTCGCCAGACTGCAGACTGAGGAAATTTTGGATGAATTTGCCTTTATAAAACAATATCTCTCGTCCCTGCTAAATCGTACCAACCTGAATGGGCAGTTCATCTGCAAAACTTCATTGTGATCAATGGAAATCTGTTGGAGATTACATACGGATGGATAGAGAGAGAGGCCAATAGATTTTCAATCCTATTATTAAAACCGCAATTTAGTTTTGACGAACTTAGTAAACATAACTACACTCCAGTTCTAAATTGTTTCAACAGAAAGGCACCGCAAATTTAAACCGCCATGTACTCCGTGAGCCGAGAACCGAGTGCTCTTAAGGACAGTGCAGTCTTATTGTAGTATTGATCCTGCATATGCTATGCGGGATACTCAAGTCCAGCATAGCTGTGATATTGTTTAAGCGCGATATACAGGCGCTCTCTGATTATATGTGCCAAGTAGGTTTGGGTGGTTTGGAAACATGTTTTGAGGGAGGCTAGGGCTTCAAAGCCTTCTTCAAAGCCTTCTGTACACAGCTTGAAATCCCGCATTAAAACAGCTAATAGCAATAAATTAAAAATTGACGTCATGGTGATGGCAGGTCACCGCAATGTTTCTTGCAGAAAAAGTAGTCTCATGACGTATTCTATTGCAAAACTATATCAGCATATAACCTATTGAAACATTCATGACGTCATAAGACAAGACAGATCTTTGTGGCTGCAGCTGCATCGCGCTTAAGCAATATTTCAGCTGACACATAGGACAATCCGTGACACAATATGACATCGAAATGAGAGTGCAAATTTACACCTCAACCGCTTGTCTTATGAAGGGTTGTTGAGTATCAACCGGATGTTGGGCGAATGAGGTGGGAGAGGGGGGGCTGAGGCAATGCAAAGCCGTTCAGAAGTAAGCAGGTGACCGAGTGGGGTTTGATCCGGGGTCGGGAAGGGGCAGGGTAAGCGGCAGCTTTGTTAAACAGTGCGCGGCTTGCTGGACATAGCATGGCACAGAACTTTCTATGGGCTTCTCTTTCATAGTTGTATTTGCACGGCTCTGCGGGAATGTCTGTAGATTTTACTGTGCTGACAAGAAAGCTGTTTTCCCTGTCAAACTATTCCATATATGGGAACAGTTATGTAACATTTGCTTGTAGTACCTGGAAATATGGTAATAAGTTATAGTGATGTTTACTATCGCTCTGTGACAATGTAAAGTCCCTAACATTTGTAGTGGCTGTATAACGTCACCCATTGTAAGTCTCCAAGATATGAGAGATTCACTTAAATCAATCTAAATTTTATCGAGTTAGATTTCTTTAATTTATATTTGTACAAAGGGTTATTCGTGTTTGCCGTTGTGGTTGTACAGAATTGCACCTTCACGTTTCACGTGTTTGTGTTTGTTTCACGAAATAAGTGTTAAGTTTTTGTCGCAATGACGGCGCTGTAGAATGCGCTGCTATTAATCTCTGGAATTACAATTGAAGGGGTCCATGCATAAACTTGATAACTTCACTTCGCAGGAAAATGCACTATTACCACCACGGTATTTCCTGGCCTCTGTTCTATCACATATGTAAGTCTTACACCTCAAAACCGATTAGAAGTGGGCATTTTTGAGAAAAATGCGATGGGAAAAACCTATGTTTGTTACTAAAATTTCAAACTTTAAAGGCGTTTTTCTCCACTGCTGCTAACTGCAGTTATCAAGTTTATGCATGGACCCCTTCAATTGTGATAGCTTGGCCGTTACATTTTTCAAGTCATTACCAGTTGGGGGACACTCTGAACTGTGACGGTATTAATGTGACCTTTGTGATATTGCGACCCTTTAACTGCTGCTCAGATCAACCTAAATCCCATCGTCTCATTGAAGTACAGCTCGTAAATATTAACAAGTTTGTAACAATATAAGGTTTTTTGGTGTTTATCAATAAAACGAGTTAGCCGTAGATCAATTTCGGCATTAAGTTTCCTTGAATAAAACAAGTTACAATATAAACAATTATTTATAATAGCTGTAAATATTTCTAGCTCAAATAAAAGGCAGGATTCAGAGAGATTTTGAACAACAATAGTAATAAAGCAAGTATTTTCAAATTTTGAAATTCTGCAGTAACGAGAACCAATTTCACAAATATTAAGCACTTTGCCAAAAGATAATCTTTCAAATATCACTTTTGAGAAGAAGTCTGAAATCTTTTCAGCATTTTGATTTGATTTTCTTTTACAGACAAGACCATGTTTTTTTCATATTCCAAAAATTTTCTAAGAAACTTTTTTTACCAGCTCAAAACTTTTCTAGAAAAATATAACTTTGTTACTTACTCTATGAAACGACTTACCCCCCCCCCCCCACCCAACACCAAGAATAGTGAGTAGTTGAAGATGATAATTTATTCAGCATCTCTAAAATGACCAGGTAAGATTTTGCACCCACTCACCGTTCTTATAAAACCAATACGCATTTCTCTATGCACAACATATTTGCCTTATGCAGATAAAGCACACATCATATCTATAATACAGTGTAGCTGTTAGCAGATGCAATGGGTTTGTGTGCAAATAATTATCCTCGAACATACCAAAAAGCGAACGACACATGTTCTCGTCCTATTTTTTGTTGTCGATGTGATCCCATATATATCCCCGTTTTACATTTTGATGTCTCGCAACTTTGTGATAAATATAAGAGTTCCAAAGAAAAATCGAGGAGTACTGATACATTCTATAAACTCATATGACTGTGCTATAAACTATATCTACAATCTCGCGACGCACCAACACCTGTTTTAAGTCATTACGTCAAAGATGCTATGTCATATATTTTATCTTTTGAATTCGATCCTTGTTTCGGTCACGAATGCCTATCTTTCAGGCTCTGTTTGGTCTTTCAGCAAAGTTATACTTCAAGGCCATTGCCTCAAACTGACGTCAGAAAACGTCATGGATAACATGCAAACAATGGCAGACTTCACCCAGGAACTCTGTTAATTACTGTATTCATAGCTATGCTAACAACAGACACAAATACTGCACATGATATTATCATTCATCACACCCATCAGTGTCTATCAACAAGTTTACCAATTTGAGATTTCTGCCTCATATTCAACGCGGATACGATTTGCTACCTCTGTGTGTGTGTGTTTTTGTGTGTGCGTATAAGGGTTTGTGTTTGTGTGTGTGTTTGTGTGAGGGTGTGTGCTGTGACCTCATAGGTGACCTCACAAACCCCCAAAACAAGCGAAACATTTGCCAACAACGAAAACGTACTAATTTTACAGTCAATATCAATTCATCATGAGGATGCATCATGTGAAGCATGGATGCTACGGTTAGTGATGTAAATGATCTGATGAATATGAGAAATTCTGAACAACAAAAGATTCTAAAACAGCAGTTTCTGCAACACCAGATTCTACAAGACCGATCAGAAGCTAAATCGGTTCTCTTCTTTGGTAAGTGACAAATGCTTTAATTAATCGCACGAATATCACTGAGTCATCATATCGTTAATATTTTCCCTCCCGTTTGAAAAATCAACATGTGGTGACGTAAAATTTCTACAGCTTAGCAGTAAAATGCCATTTTTAGATCTGAGTTTGTGGCCAAGGGTTCTGCCTTCTGGTTTTCGTATTGGTCTCCATTGCAATTACCAGCACTCGCACTATTACTCACCCACACTTGCTACTCGCTACTCACTGACTATCGCTACTCATTACTAGCTCACTCCCGCTTCTCGCTGATTCTCGCTTCTGGCTACTATTATCATTATTATCATTATTATCATTATTATTATTATTATTAGTATTATTATTATTATTATTATTATCATTTAATACTTCATGGTCTGATTATTGATAGTGTTATTGTTATCATATTGGTTTTTTTTCAATAACTGCTTTTCGAGTTTAGAGATCTTCAGCAATGTTTAATTCGGAAATTAGCTATCACATCCTACTCTTCAAAATGTAATTTCAGAAACAACTTTTAATTGGTTTGAAGGAGAGCTTGATTTGCATGGCACGTACTGATGAACACAATATTGTTGCCTCTTATATACTCAGATAGTAGGTTCATGCATTTATTGCCACGATATGAACAGCAATGAGCCTAGCGAGTACCTCACGTTACCGAGAGATTCAGACGAGAATTACTCGGTGAAATATTAAAAGATAGGCCTAGACCTCACGGTGTATCATTTTTAGTGACAAAACATCAGTGTAATTGTTGTTGTCAAGTGCGTTGAAAGAAGTGAAACAAGGTACGTGCAAATGCACACAATGACGGAGAGGGGTTCTAAGGATGACCTATAACCTCCCATTCCCCTTCCTACACAGCCTCTCGCCGAAAATTTGTTTGATAACATTTGGAGCGTTGAGACTTTGGGATAAATGCGAACACAAATCTCGCAACACATTACCTACCGCCCAATGACAGATCCATATCGAAAAGCATAAGTGTTATTTTGTGGTCCACAATATGCACTTGACATTCCTTTTGTTGTCCACAATTTGCACTTGACATACCATTTGTTGTTTATAACAAGAACATAGTGGTGAAATCATGGGATAGCACATTCACCCTCCAGATATTCACCAATGTGGGCAGTGACTACGACTGTGTTCCAATTTTCGGGAGGGCATTGGCCTGTCCTAACCCTGTTGGAAGGACAAAAATAGACCCGGGAGACAGCGGACTTTACATTCCGGATGAGGTAATCTTTTAACCACAAGATCCAGGGACAAAATGGCATGGTAATACGGGTAAAACGGACCGATCAAACAACTATTTTAAAGCTATCGCTATTAATAAATCAATACTTCACCTTAAGCTTGTATTTTTTTATTCTTTTTAAATCTTTTTGGTCATGTTGAAGGTTTTAATGTATAAAAGTCAGACGAATATTTATTATGTTATTTTGCATATGTTTTATAAACTTGGACATATTTTCCGTGATGCCATCTATTCTGTTTATTCCATTCTGTTCCATAATGGACCACAACGTCTAGAAAACACGGGCAGCAGTAGAAACCATCGATAATGAATTAAACGCAAAATAAACTGTCGCAGCGACTTTCAAACCACAAACGGGGAATAGGACGTCATCTAATGACCCTAACATTTGCGGACACAAAAACTTCGATCCCTCCCTATCCTCAGATAAGCTTGACGCATATAATGCAATGTGTAAGCCCATTCGTACTTTTATATCTTTCTGATGGAGGATTTTTTTTTAAAAATCATAAATAAACTACTAGGGAAAATATTAAATACTATTTTTTTCACCACGCCCATTTTTGAAATAAAAAAAACACACATAATTTCAAAACCTATTTTGCGTACTGTTCAGCCTTTAAATAAGTAACTTATGAATGTGTTTCTCGCAAAATGGAGTTTTATTAGTTTTGTCAGTTTTTATCCTATTATTTCTTTATACCTTTATCCTAACCAAATTCAGTCAAAACGCAAAATCTATGCGTTAAAATGTAACTACAAATCCATTTATTATAGGTCACATCGAGACTATGGATATCAATCAAGCAGCCCGGTCATGAGTCGCACGGTTCAGACTCTGTATGCGGAATGTACGGGAGGATGTGGAGGTAATTCAGCCAAAATGGTGTCCATGTTTTTGTTTTTAGGTGTGACGTTCCAGCCATGAGTTTGCTATATCCAGGAAAACGGCCTCCAAACAAACACAGCAGTATTCATATTTGTGCAATATTTTAGATTTCTTTGATGTGTAACAGTTGTTTGAATGTTCATGGGTATGACATTTGTCTTAAAATAGCTCTCCAAAGATGTGATGCTAGCATGTAAACATGAATTATTGAAGATTATAGCACATTGCAGAGCTGCACGACCCATAAATGGAAAATATAATATTTTACAGGCTGCGAACCCACTGGCGGGGCTAACGGTGGGTCGTATTTTAGCTCGCAAATCACAGACCGGGTCATGGCGATTGCATATGACGCAGCACTCGGTAAACGTTCTCCGCCTTAATTGGAGAAAATTGTAATAGTATTAGAACAATGAAAACGTTATAAATAGGCATGTTGTCACATTGCTCAGAGCAACTATATCACTGGAAAATGGAGCTTTATTTCTTGAAAGGATGGGTAACTATTTTCAAGTTTGGTGAGAGAAACGAGACTATACAATATGTCCACAGATTAAACCATTTTGTTTATGCGAGCAATTTATACGAGCAACCTTCTTGTGTGTTTCTTATTTAGATACGAATAGTTGTCTGTTGTAAGTTGAAAAACTCACCCTTGAGCCAACAGAAGCGTTTCCAAACTGTCCAGCCAAAAGGAAATTTGGACAAATTTGAACCAAGATGATGCACCAACACAACCGTAACCAATAAAATGCACAGACATATATCACCCAATAGGAGACGCCAACACATTTTAACCAATGGGATGCACTGACACGTATTAACCAACAGTATATCTAGATATTTCCTTACCAAAACAATCTGCTAATAGTGGCAAATAATTCGAACTACACAAATTAATGAATAAACAAGATGCATGCATATAATCTGCAAATTATATTAACTACAGTAAAAGGTTCAGAAAACTTTGATACGGCTTGGTAGCTCTGTGAGGCCTTAAGATATTTATATGATAATTCTGTCATGCTGGTGATTTGTTTATTTTGTATATTTGTATACTTGCCGTTAGAATCGATTTCTATCATGACATACATGGAAAAGAAAATTTACATCTGTAAATCTCCAAAGTCCTTCAAATATGTTTATCTCAAACTATGACATCAGCAAGCGAATTCTCCATGCAGACCATGTGGGGCAGGACGATGTTTGAATAACTGTAAGCTGTATATATGCTTAAGCTTCAGTTTCATGAATCCAGTCAGGCGTAAATCCGCGCAGAAACTGGCTTAGAATGAAGTAATTTACGATTCTCAATTTTACACCGATTTCGACTTCCGTTACCAAGGACTTTTTGTCGAGAGGTGACCGCGGTCTTCGCCAGCTGTCATGTGTGTTCCGCATGTGGATGCGATGTGCTAGGGCGGGGAAGGCTCGAGATTTCCCTCTGCGCTCCAAAGAAATTGGCATGAATTTTTCAGTCCCCTCGCTCCGAACAAATACATCTGCATTTGAAAAGGGAATAACCTTTACTCATAATTGGACCTGCGTGTGAGATTTTTTCAGAGACTATAGGGACAATGGCGTCAACCTTTTTGCCCTTTTTGTGCATTGCTGTGTTGGGTACGGCCATGGGATAAATACTAACTTCACCGCTGTTTTCTGAATGAGAACATTATCTTATTATATGATCTCAATCCATTCAGCCAAAACACTTTTGTGACACAAATTATCCGCTGGAGCGTTATCTTTTGTGAATACCTTATAATGTAGCAAGCTACAGTAAAACTACCATAATGACGTCATATGCACAGTATTTGCAGTATTTTATACTTTATATTTTATTGAATGCGCCCTTTGTGGCTACAAGGCAAGACTTCTTTTGATTCATAATTAATTCTTTGTCACTTAAGTAAGCGAAATAACCTATGTGTCGATTTGGGCACTAAAAATTTTGATTTTTTAAATCCAAACTGAGAAAGCTGAGCAATTAATCTATGATTTTTCTCAGAACCTATCCTATGACAAAGGCAGTATGAAACAAGTACTAAGCTGTCGGTGACTATCAAGTGGAACATGCCATTCTCTGTATATTTAATTACATTTAACTGTCAAACAAGTTATCGAAATTAATAAGTTTGGTAAACTCGCATTAGTCTCATCATGGCAATCTCATTCACACATAAACTCTTTTTCAAAAAGAAACACTGCTGATTGACAGAACAATGAAAGATATTTTCTTAATAAATTGCCCGATATATGCTGTTGTTTTACAACGCACGACAATAGACAGACCACATAAATGCAGCAAACATCATTAAATCAGTTCTTCCAAAAAGGTGTATGCACAAAAGAAATAGAACAACATGCTTAACACTTTTATATACCAAAAACTCTATTGTGTCATTTACAGAGCATAGAATGTTTTACACATATTTGTTACAATTTACAATAGTTAGGAAAAGTTAAGGAACAGGTTTTATACCGGTTTAAAGGCGCCAAAGTTGCCTTGTAGGACGCAGTTAGCCTCCAAATATTGATGGCGTAGCAGTTCACATGGCATTACTTGTTATGTTGTTGCATTTTGTATACAAAATAGTCTGTTCTGATTGTTTGAGAGATATTTCACAAATCTGGCTGAGACATAGTTAACAAATACTAACTGTTATGCGGTCCGACGTGCCGTAATTTTTCTCTTGTAAATGGAGTCGAAAGTGACGTGTCTGGTCCATAAAAATTTCGGAAGATGTGAGATGTTGATAAATATACTATAAACATTCTTTTTACCTTAAAAATGTCTGGTTTCGTTGAACATCCGACATCTTTAGACAGTTGGCGAATTGTCAAAGATTCCAAAGCTGTTTTTAAACTTTGCTTTCAATGTCTCAATTTAATAATAAATTAAAATATGAAAACAATCGGTTTACAAGCTCGAGGCGTTGTTTACAATGCACGAAGGGCACAGAGAGTATTTGCTATCGACGTCCGTAAGTGCTCAAGGTCATAATGAAAGCCAGCGACGTGGTGCGCGTTACAAATGTTTGACAAAAAATGTCACAAATTCGTTAATTCGAGATTTTGCGGCTACAACAAATGGAACAAAACCCAGGGTTAGAATAAAACATGAGGTTTCGCGTCGTGTAACAACCACCCTTCGGGTTAACAAAACTGCATGTCATCCTTCCAACTATATCATATATATTTTATGCTGCCAGTGTTCTCATTTATCTCTGTCACGCTATTACTAGATCCAATACTAGGTGAAATTCTTTAAGAATACTGTAAAGTGATACATTAAGTCAGTGACTCTATGAAAACACAAATCGGAGAATTTACCAAATTCATACGTTCTCGCACAAGCATTTCGCATTCGATGTGTACGGTAGCTATAGGTACCATTTAAATATAATTCATGTACACTTGGGACTTGGGAATGTGCTATGAAGTACCATACTATTAAACCTTGGTTAAAGCGTTTAATTTGCTTTAAAACGTATGTTCACAGCTTTGTGACATATAGTGACGATTTTCAGTGGCATATTATTCTTCATCATCCGAACGCCAGTCAGGATCTTCCTGAAATCTTGCACATCTAAAACATATGAGCAATTTGAATCGTATTTGTGCTTCACTATTATGTTGATCCCTTCAATAAATATTAAATCGTGCTTAAAATCATACAGAAGTATAAAGTAAGAATCCAGACACAATCGCGTAATATTTCTTCCAACAAATGTAGATTACACCATCCATAATTTATCTGATATATTGAAACTATCAATTATCAAATGCAGATTACAATATCTATAATTTATCTGATATGTTTTAACTATCAAAATTTCACAAAGGACTGAAGCTCTACTTATCTAAAAAGGTTAAGATCTATTTGTGTTACTTCAATGAATGCATGGAAACATTAAATGGCACACGATAATCTATTTCGTATGCTCTGTGACATTCTCTGCCTTAAATGTATCTTGTTAGTTTTTTAAACCATTAGTAACTTGCCGGTTTCTATTACCTGTCTATGACTTCTTTGGCTAAATGACGTACTGTGTCACAGTGGGTAACGTTTTTTGATACTCTCTCGAGCAGTTCCAACCCGCCTTCCTGTTCCACCATGGGACAGTACTTACTTCCTGTTTAGCAATAATATCACTGTGTCATGATGACATAGTCATTTATATTGATAATACGAGCCACCAATAATTCTAAAGACTAAAAGAGATGTATTAAATTATACACTGCAGACGACTATTTTATTCTAAATTGTTATTGTAAAATTGCTTCAAAACTATGTAAACTTCATGTAAGCGCATTTGATTTGAATACCTGTTTAGTAAACATTTGGACAAGGAAAACATTTCAATAAAACATGTTTATACACTATAAATGTTAACATTATGAGCTACTATAAACCGCTGTATGAGATAGAAGTTTCACTAGTAATATGTGACGAATTATTGTCTTACGTGCGTTTATTGTGAGATTGCATATCGCCCATACAACACAGTGATGTGAATGCAAATCACTTCCGGGTTTTAATAAACGAAGGAATGGCTCTAGTGAGCTATAATGAAAATACATTTAGTTAAAAAATGTACTGGTACTAAAGTAAAAAGACAGGATGTAATAATAGCACGACTAAATATCGGTACAATGAAATTATACTAAGATTAAATATTAGCACGACTAAATAAGAGCAAGACTAAATGCTTTAGGTGTTCTGAATCTCTCTCTTCGTAAGATAAACAGCCGCTATTGTGGCAATGGAGATTAACCCTTCTTATGATGCAGCGTACTGATTTTGAATGCAATTCTCGGAACCAATCATATAATGTGTTTTCAATAAGTCGTGCTATTAATTTAATGTTATAAACAACAGACTAACTTTAATATAATATCTAACAGAATAAACCTCGTCCTGTACATTAAGTACAAAAACATAGACAGAATAAGGTATGTATGAAAGCAATACAAAATGGTAGTTTTACATTGTAACATTATTCTAAGCTATGGACTTTAACTCATATGATCTATATATTTGTATAGAACACGTATAAATAGCTGACGATTAATGTATTCCCATTGGTGTTGCGATGTGGAAGTAAACTAAACAGCTACATTTTACCTATAATATGCACGAAGTCTGGCTTTGAGCTGCCATCTATTGATGGCTGTGGTCATCTCTTTCAGCACACTTTCTCGTGTAGGTGTCTCAATAGTCCACGCCGATGGGCCGTCACTAATCATGTGGGCCAGGGTTGTACATGTAAGGTACGAGATTTCTATTCTGTCATCAACGACACCCAACATGTGGCTGAAAGAAAATGCATTGGATCAGCTGACGTAGCCGTTATCCATACATATCAGCTCGATTTTATCAAAAGGTTTTCAATCAACTCTTGCGACTTTTCACCTAATTTTGTTTTGTCCAAAATAGCAATGGGCCAGGGAAAACAACATTTTTGTCAGACTCCCAAAAACTTATACTTTTTAGATGACAACATCCAGAAACATTCTGTGAAATACCTATAAAAGATTTTGTAAACATAATCAAATAGTTTTTTAAATGGTTTCTTCAATTTAAATAACCTTTTGAAAAGAAAAAACAAGGTATACTGCCAAAATACTTCCTAAAAATAATGTTCACCTGAGTATGCACAAACTAGAGTTCGTAACTGTGCCGGCATTTTCGATTCAGTGCTTGTATTTTTGCAGACAAAAAGCCCTTTCGAAAACTTGTTGTAGCAGTATTTCCTTCTTGCTATATCCATCCCCTCACGCCACCCCCCCCCCCCCCCACATACACATACACCTGTTTATGCCCAATCATGCATAAAATTCATTTTAGTTTTGCGTCGCACAATAAGATATTTTTCTTTACATTTAGAGCTTTTGTTTTTTAAAATGGCATATTCAGTCTCTCAAACAACAAATCGTACGTCACATCAGTAAGTGCCACTTTTTTTAAACAATGAGTGGCCCTTTCAGCGCACACACGTGAAACCCTGCGTTCGAGAGGACATTAATTATGCGTAACGCATGTTTTGAAAAGCAGCTAATTTATTTTACTTCAAGCAATTGTATGATTGACAGCATAATAACAATAGCAAGATACGTGATATCACTGAACATACACCGTGTATTTCTTTTTGTGGAAACTCAAAACCAAGCACATAAATAATTCTAGCGATTATCGAATATTCAGAAGTCTGAGTCTGTTATTAATAAACATAAATTCCAAGACAAGTGTAACAAGCAAAAACGGGTTTATGTTTGTTTTCCACATGTTTAAAAATATTTTTAAATGAGGGCGAGTTTATTGATGTCATTTGAATCTCTCTCTCTCTCTCTCTCTCTCTCTCTCTCTCTCTCTCTCTCTCTCTCTCTCTCTCTCTCTATTTCTCTCCTTCTCTCTCTCTTTCTGTCTGTTTCTGTCACTCTCTCTCCCTCACTGTCTCTGTCATTCTCTCTTTCACCCTTCTTCTCCCTTTCTCCCATTCCCTTTAAAAAAAGTATAGCCTTAATTCTAAAAACTTCGGCTTCGTAAATTTTATGATCCCAAGTGTAATTGTTGGCTATTCCCTGGTGAAAATGGTTTAGTTATATCACTATTTGTATCATTGTATTAATAAAATGTTATTACTGCTATTATTATTTGAAATAAACATTCTTATGTATCTTTTTCAATAATTGCCACGATTATAGTTCTTTAGAATATTTAATTCGGAAAATTAATTATCACACCGACTCTTCAAAACTAATTAAGAAATAACATTTAATTGATCTGAAGGACAGTGATGTATGCATGGCATTTATTGATGCACTAAAAGTTGTTGCTTGCCATATAAGCAGGTGGCAGCTTCATACATTTACCGCCACGGCATGAACAGCAATGAACCTAGCGAGTACCTCACGTTACCACGAGAGCTCAGAGCCGGGAGCTCAGCCTTCACAGTCAACGCCGGAGACTACACCAGTGATATAACAAAATATAAGCCTAGATCTCAGGATGTGTGTTATAGTTTGTTACATGACATAACATTTGCTTTATGAAAAGAACATGGTAATGAAATCATGGACACCTGGGAAATATTTTAAAATTAGGGAATGTTTATTGCTGTCACTTGACGAAGTAAATGTATAACTTTTGCTCTCTCTCTCTCCCTCTCTCCCCTCTCTCCCTCCCCCCCCTCTCTCTCTCTCTCTCTCTCTCTCTCTCTCTCTCTCTCTCTCTCTCTCTCTCTCTCTCTCTCTCTCTCTCTCTCTCTCTGTCTCTCTCCCCTTCTCCTCCCTCATGTGTTATGTTATTGGAACCAGAGTGGAGACAGGTAATGTCTGTAAGTTTTTAAAAAGCTCTGACTCTTTCATTTGCAAACCAGACCGACATACCTTAAAGCTGTTACGTATTTGGATGTCACCAAATGAGATCTCACAGCAGGATTCTCCGCTACGTTACTTAACACACCCGCCATAAGCTCTAATAACGTGTTTGTAGCAGGAAATGTCTACAAAGCAACGATAATATAACACCTGTAGCACTGTATCATTGTTTACAAAATAGAATAATTGTTGCAAAAAATATACGTGTGACCATAACTGAAAGAAAATCTAAAGGGGAAAGCGTTTCTCAAGCTCTACTGAAATAACTGAAAAATCTTACTGTTTAATCCATTATACTGCGATGTTAATTTAAGTGTCTCTGTTAATAAAAAGGTTTAAAACCTTTTAAATAGATAAAGCAGATACACATATACACAAATGTGCAGAAAATTACCTGATAGCATTGGTAAAATATCTTCATGCCTTCATTGTCCACAAAGCGTTGCGAAGTGGTCCAATTTTCGTCTGCAAGCCAACAACACATTGTGATCTTTGGAAAAAGTAAAATGTGTCGGCATATTGATATTATACTCATTTGTTCAGCAATGGTCGCTTCATTTGTGACATGTAACACAATATTATCTGATTTTACTGTGCAAGCCAGCATCATATTGTGATCGGAAAAGTAAAAAGTGTCTACTCTCTGCTTCTAGTATATTGATTTTATACTTATTTATTCAAAGATCTTCGTTTAATTTGTAACAAGAAACACAAAATTCTTACACAAATTGAGCAATATGGTTGGCGTTTTAAACAATGCAACCAAAATTCCTGCTTTGAGATCTCATTTGATAATCGAATACAGCTTTTAGGTACATTGGCTTGGGTTTACAAACGGAACAATCAAAATATATATTGCAGAACATTCTCGTTTAAAACAAGAATATCAGAAGATATTGCATCCACTCATTTCTACCAAGGTACTAATGCAAAAAGGCAGGAAAAATCTAAATGAGCCTTTTCAAAAATGGTAACTCGGTAGCCCTATTTCGCTACGTTAGTTTCACTGCCAAATAAATACAAAAAACAAAACTAAATGCTGAAGCCAAACAGTGACCTATTTTTGACAATTTTTATTCTTCACCAAAACAAGGACAAACCTGGTAGCAATATTCTGTCAAATTTGAAATCAGTCAACCAACCATGTTATGAATGTGTTAATCAATTGTGGTGAATTAGCAATGAATGCATTTCTGCAAAAAGTAGTTAAATTGTCATACAGGTCCTGCACAATAAAACACACACAGATATAAAGATAATGTACAGTATAAACCTGTAGTGTGCCATAATATACTCCATGCTGTTGTCATAACATAGTCGCACACCTTATCTGTTACCAGTTCTTTAATCACTTTCAGCAAGACCTAAAATATACAAGAACGTTTTAATATGCAAAAAGAAGAAAAATAGTCTTGGTTATCATCCAATTTTTTGGTTTGTTCCGGCTCGATAACCTTTAGACACAATATTTTGAAAAAGAAAAGGCAGAGTGTTTTTTCGGAAATTTGGTGATCTAGCATTGACCAAAATATGTCTTTTGTTTTCAATGGTTCAACGATTTCTATAAAGTTAAAGCGTTTGAAGTTGTTATTTGTTTGGAAAGGGCAAACAGCGATAAATTTCTCCTCTGGAAGCCCATGCTCAGAATTTCACGCCTTCCGGATGATATTCTATTTTATTTCATAAACCGGGCCTGTCAACTTCGTTCCTTTTTGCTTAAAATATTTAGAGATCGTGGGTCACTATTTTATTGCGATGTTAGCAACCAGTGAAATAAAAGGTTTTTCTCGCAAGAAGAACACAGTCACTTGCTACTGTACCAAACCAGCAATTCTCATAAATACTTATGACAAACAAAAACGCAAGCACACCAATCATTCTTACAGTCTGCGCTTTTTTATGATAACAACACTGCATTGAAAATATTGAATACGATTTGAAATCAAAACTGATAAAAATTATCCACTTATATTAAACAAAAATTTTGTTTACGTGGCTTAACTGAAAGCTTGCAAAGACATTTTTAATTGTCTGTGTTATTTATGTAAATTATTTAAACATGCAGTTCGGTTTTTTAGTATCATATTTAAGTAAGTTCTTTGTATTATATGTTCACATTTGATTTGGCTTTTCTACAGGAAAATACATCATTGGTCTTCTGTTTAGTTTCCAAACGCTTAAAACAATTACCTCAGTTGTTGCTAATCCTGCAATGATTTGCTTTTCTTTGTCATTCAATTGATATATGACGAATTCAAGCGTGTAAATACACTCCTCCCGCGTGGTACTCTCTGCATCTTTATGCAGCAATAAAGCGCCCAATAATACCTAATAATTACAGAAACTGCTACATATAATTACAAATTGGTTTAAGATTGCATAAGTCCATTCAAAGTTACGTTTGCGATATTTATTGAAAAAAAACAGGGCTCACTTTGAACTAGATATAGAAAAACCTTTTAATATATCTTGTTTCGTTATGTTTTATATCCAATGAAATTCTTCGCTTTGCATGCGCGTTCGAAACCGTGTACTGACTTATTGGTTTATTATACTTGTTGTAAGATTCAACTAGATTTAACTTTTCATTTAAGTTTCATATATGAATTTTAAATCTGTATATTTTTGCGTGTACAGGTTAAAATTGAAATTTTTGACAATAAAAATGTTAGAAGATTTAGTTAATTTTACAGCTATACAGGATTTTCTGACTTAAAAATCAATTTATAAAAAAACGTGACTATAGTTTGATCTAAGCCATAACAATACCCTCTGACTTTTTTACCTGAACGAATCTGTGCAAGAGGGTAAGAGCATCTTTTGGAAAGTACAAATATTGGATGATTCGGCTGCTATTTCTGAAAATCTATCCACAAAACACATCAAATGTGATATCACACACCATCACAGGGTTCATTAGTCCGCAATAGAGAAAAAGATATAACCGCATTATAACTTCAATTTTTAACTCTAACTGGTTTCGATATCTTTTTCTGTTTTAATTACTTTCATATAATAAAATGGAAAATGCTCTCTTAAAGTAGTTATCGTAGACTGTGTATTGTTAATCGTTTAACACGGGAATAACTGTGCTTGATTCCCTCACAAAAATAGAAATTGGACCAAATGATCCAAACATAAAGCCAGATCAAAACTGGAATAATAAATATTTAAAAGTGTACTTGCTTCTTCTTTATCATTGTGTTTTTCCATGGCAGCAAGCAAAACCCGCACAATTCTTCTCTGTAAGTGTGTGTTTTGGCAACGAAACGTCAAGTCACTAACGATATTAAACAAACAAACGCTGCCATTAATCTGAATGCCGCTGTCCATGGGATGCCTAGTCAACGCATTGAGTAGGGTCTGTATAAACAAAAAAATAATAAAATCATTTCTATCACAGCTTACAGGCCTAAAGCTACCCAGCTTGCAACACAATTCAGAACGCCCAACACATAGCACAGCCCAAAATACCCGGCTCACAGCACATCCCAAAAGGCTAGGCTTCAAGCACAGCCCAAAAACGCACAGCTCATGGCACATTTCAGGATGCCGAGCTCATGGCACAACCCAGAACGCCCATCTCATAACCCACCCCAGAACGCCCAGCTAATAGCACAGCCAGAAGGCGTGTCTCATAGCACGCCTCAGAACGCACAGCTCATAGCACAGCCCATAACGCCCAGCTCATGGCACACCTCAAAACGCCCAGCTCATAGCAAAGCTCATACAACCCAGCTCGTGGCACACCTCAAAACGCCCAGCTCATAGCAAAGCTCATACAACCCAGCTCATGGCACACCTCAGAACGCCCAGCTCATAGCACAGCCCATAATTCCTAGCTCATGGGCACAGCTCAGAACACCCAGCTTATGGCACAGCACAGAACATAAAGTTCATAGCACAGTCAAGAAACGAGCACGGCTGTTATTGATAGTATTGGAATTTAACACAAAATTTGATAACAATAAAAACAACAGTAGTAATAATAATTATAATTATAATGACAATACAAAGTGACTTTTAATAGTAAGTTAAAACAGGTCTGCTGTGGAATAAATGTTGTAACTTTTACAAGCAAGCAGCTCTAATGGAACAAAGAAAGTATTCCAATACATCTTTTTTATAAATTGTGCTAAAAATTCAAAGGTCATCCGACTTTGAATTTTATAATAGGTGATCGACCCTACTGCATTAAAGGCCAACGCAAATCACTAAACCGCTTTTAAACAGCAGACCGTGATATATTGACTATTCGATGACCTTAATTCGTTCGTATTCTGCGACAACAACCTTCCAAAACATTAACAGTGCTTAATTCGTTTGTCGTTTGTGACAACCTTCCTGATCCTTGTTAATGCCTAAACCTTGTTGTTCGTTTGATTTCTGCAACAATAACCTTCCATAACCTTGACCTTAACAGTACTTAATTATTTCGTCTTCTGTGACAAGCCTTCGACACCTTGACAGTGCTTAATTCGTTTATCTTTTGCCAGGTGCCGCTATGCGGCAATAACATTTCGAAAATTAACATTGCTTCATTCATCACGGTTCTGTTAAGTGCAACAGTGCTAAAGTATACATTGTATCAAACACATCGTAAAAATAACGCATGCTCGTAACTCAGTTAAGGAAAAGGATAGAAGTGGCATGCGATGCTACACAATTTAAAGGTTTTTGTCCAACCAATTACTCTCGTAAAGGATAAGCTGTCATGAATTTGCTGAATGTTGAGCTGTCTTATTTTAACGTGAAAAGAATTGACTCACATAGAGTGCTCGTTCCATATTATGGCCTGTTCCATGACTTGATAGTTCGAATAAGTTATGTAGTGCTTCACTCAGTAGGTGTCCCCCTCGATCTGTGTATGTTTGTACTGACAGTAGCACCTGCTCTTCTGTGAAATGACCTGTTATCTGATATATTGGGTAGAAATATCTCATAAATATAAATATTTATTCAAAGAATTCGATTTTCGACATAGACTGCTGTGCATATTTATATTTCATATCATTACAATTTTACGTAAAGCACACTGGCGAATCCAAGTGGGTTGCGGGATTGTACATCCCCGCCCTATTCGAAAAACTAGAGTGTTAAACTTTGTCACAAACATTTGTTGATTGGCAATACTTGTGTTACCATGACGTGTCAATGTGATGCCAATTAAAACTGCCTATTCATATTTAAGTACAAAGAAAATAAAGAAAATCTATTCAGACATAACAGTATATTTCAATTATTATGTAAATGTAACGAAAATAATTAAACTATTCACAATTCTGCAGTGCATATTATTACATCACCAAAACACTAATCAAAGCTGCCAGAATAATGCAAAGAAAGTTCATTATGATTTCTCCAGCAGCAATTAGCTCATTTCAAATTATTCTTAAGTTCTGTTTGGATCCTTTTAGAGTGCTTGTTTCTTTCGCACAGGCTTAGAATATTTAATATTGCATTCATGTGCAACGCCTATGAAAGAACCTATTCTCAGGATTTGATCGAAGGTTGGAGGAGCAAGGCCAGAGGTCAACGGTGAATTACAAATATCAAAGTTCAGTCTCTCACTGTTGTTATATCCACAAATATTTGTTCATTTGCTGAATGTAATGTTAGCATCTGGAAAGAGGGACGCTTAATTTGACTTGTCCTTAATTAACTTCCACAGCGAATCAAGCCAATGTCCGTAAAAGATGCAAAGGGTAAAAGTCTTTTGTATTGTTCATACTGCTAAGGCATGTGATTTTTCGCCTAAAATGTATCAACCAAATTAAGACCCCATGTATTTATAACGTTTGGTATTTCTATTAAATTTATCAGCAGTTTCCATAAACACATTAACTGAATTTTTGCGTTATAAATAACCTGAAAAAGTTGATGCAGGACTATATTGAACCTGAAAAAGTTGATGCAGGACTATATTGAACTTCAGAAGAAACATAAGTTAGTGAACAACCAAATCTAGCACCTCAGATAAAAGCACATTAACCTTTATAACAGCATAATTTTCAAGTGCCGTGCATAATTTCCAAGTGCCGTAAGATTTTTTTCAGTTCTATCTGTTTAATGACTACGTATATGATTTTACTGACCATATTAGCAGGTATGTTTGTGCGTTCACAGGGATTATCTTGGCAATTCATTAGGCCGAGAAAGTTCAAATGTCTTTCTTCTAATCCCGGAATGCCGCACTTTCTAAAACATAAATACGTAGATTCATTTATAAAGCAAATTACAGAGTTGTTTCATATAAATCAAAATTTTGTTTTATGTTAAACAATCAGCAATTGACCAACAAATTGATGGTGCAAAAGTGTTGTTCCATGCAAAGATAAATCAAGGTGTTGCCTATTTTATATTTTATTGTGTATTCTGCGATTGGATAAGGGATATTTCTCGGTAAATATGTCGATTCACGGTTTCGTCTACGGATTTTATGGAAGGTAACACGGGTCTAGTTTTTAGGTGGAAAGCGCATGAGCGTTAATGGAAACAGTATCAAAACCACTTTGAGTTTGTGTTGAGCTAAAAAATTATTATGATGGGGCCATGGATAAATTTTCGTCTAGCCTAGTAATGGTTTAGCACCTGATAAACCGGTCATGATAGAGAAAAGCAAGACTTTCCATTGATTTTCGATATTCGTTTATTTGTTTTATCCCTACTGGAATTCTGCAAATTTCCTCAAGGGAGCACATGCACCCGAAAACGTGGGTTAGCTTATTCGTCACACCTGCTGACGTCACTTGCTGCATGGCTTGACACGCCATCATCAATGTCATCACGATTCCCACAGCCTGCTAGATTTGTTCCCGACATATCCAAATGTGTTAAGAGAGGCAAATTCTCTAAAAGATTTCGCATATTCACCCCGGGATTGTCATATAAATATGGACCTTCTTCATTTGCCACACTCAGATCTAGAAGCCTATAAAACAAAAACTTTAAGTATTTAAAATATACTCATATTTTGACAAACGTTGAAATATTTTTTGACAAGCACTCGATATAGTGTATACGGTTGAACTCTGTTTTATTGATAATCATTAAATGCTTGTATAGTTTAAAAATGAAATAATGGCCTTTGACCCACACTTATGACCAGCTCAATCAATTACGACCGACTTCTGACCAGAAGGATCACTTGTAACCAATAGCAGAGATTGCTTTAATCTCGAAATCACAATACAATTTTATTTACCAACAGCCATTACGGTCATCGCCAGAAAGTTTTCAGCATCGTAGTTTTTTAATATTCAAAAAACGGTAAATTTAAATCACACAAAAACCAGGTAATAACTGCGTGAAGGAAGATATTTTATCACGCTTTCTTACTTCTTGAACTCTTTGGTGTTTGATATTTTTGGGCTGTAGCTGTTTATTGTTAATATAATTGAGAGCTTACCTTAAATTATTCAGTCTTGAAATGGCCTTAACTGCATCAGAAAGCTGTTGTTTGTTTATATAAACACCGTGTAATATAAGGCTCCGTACATTGTGTAGCTTTGAAAAGTCACATGCCGCAAACTTGATATCACAAAATGAGAAATCTAAATGGACAAGTTGATGGCCAAGTGATGCAATATCCTCAAGTAAACAAACCAATCTATGTGGATTATCTGTTGCCTTCAGGCATGCACCTTTATTTACATGGCGCAGTCCTAAGCTCCGGAGTTTTGGAAACTTGAAATAAAGGGAAGTATAATTTAACCAGATTCTGCATTACACTTGCATAGTTTATATCAGGAGACTATCGGCCTACTGCATATTTTTAACAACCATCTTATATATTCTCTTATCTACTGTTATTTCATCCCTTCCGTATGACGTCACTACCTAAAGCCTATGCTGTAACTTTGCATTGTTTACAAAAAATATCATGCCAGTACGTTTTGAGACATTATTTTGAGGAATTTACATTTCACTTAATTTGCACCTTATTGCTGCTATCTAAACACCAATCAGTCAAACAAAGGGCAAGAATTAACAAGGAAAATGTCTAGTACTTTACATAGTGGAATTATTTTAACAAGGAATGCTGTCTTCTGTTTCATTTCTATAATATCTAGCCGTTTCGATAATCCTTTGTTTTAGAACATTCAGATAATCAATCGCCAACATGGT
Source organism: Protula sp. h YS-2021 (assembly GCA_949752745.1). Classification (NCBI taxonomy): domain Eukaryota; kingdom Metazoa; phylum Annelida; class Polychaeta; order Sabellida; family Serpulidae; genus Protula; species Protula sp. h YS-2021. Next base: position 28,939,308 of record OX457033.1, on the reverse strand, counting down.
CATCATGTGCACACGATATGTCATGATAATCGATCCATCAAGTTCATATATTTCATCTTACTTAACTAGATCTCAACCATATAGTGTACTTTTGTACTTTAAGCCATGATTAATAAAACGTTATAAAACCCAGAATCAACGAAGTGAAAACAAAACGATCAGCAGTTGCCCTTGGATTATTTTGACCCTGAGATAGCAAGAGTAATATTTATCAACTTCCAAGAGTAACTTTATGTAATCTTTGGTACAATCGGTCAAACCTGGATAGAATCAGACATCAATATCATTTGTCCTGTGTTACACCCGAGTACTAGCTGGTTACCAAGCTTGTCCACGACTTTCTAAAATGTTCTTTTGACGCAGAGTGCTAATTTTGAAATGATAACCCAAGTTAAACAAAGTGTGGAATACAGTTCTGAAAGAATTCCTCTTTTTATGGAAAACGCGGAGGACTCAATGCAAATTACACCTTTTTAACGACATTGGTTCTCCGAGGGGGCCGCGCTCGCCCTCAAAATTAGCCCCCCTTTTCTCTACTTTTTTTGGACACGCAGCAACACATAGGATACCTAGCTCCCCTCACCCTGAGCATGGTAACACATAGTGTACCTATTTCCCCCTGCCCTGTGTATTACGTTTTTCGTCAGGTTCGCCAGGTGAGACGCTATGTTAGGGCCAACGCAGAGACTGGTTAAATTATCACTATGGCTGTAGAGTGTTTCTAGTGTTTGCAGAGATGCCTCATCCTCAAATCCCGATATCTTTATTTCGTGTGGTTTATGCTTCAGTAAATCCTACAAAAATAAGCATCAAACGTAATTGTGTGGAAACAGGTTTTCACTACTTTGGAAAATAAATTTTCAAATTATTACGATTATGATTGCTTCTTCTTAATTAAATCAATAATATTTTTTAATTATTTTAGTTACACTTCCTGAACAACCTTTATAATCGATGACACTTTAAACACCATTCGGAAAAATTGCTTTGTAAAGCTCCGGAAAATGTCACAAAAATCTTCGGAAGAGCCTGCAAAACGGTAAAACGAAATAATATTTTAAGAGGAACGGATTAGTTTTTGACATTATTATAAGGTAAAGCGTAGCATAAAATACTCAGACCTGTATAATAGGGTCAGTTACAGCGTCATTAGAGCATAATTCGCTAAGATTCAAGCATTTCAATCGCGTTCTCGTGTTGTCTCGGAACAATGAGAGTGTTTCGACTGTTAGCATCATCATCTCGTGTAGTCCTTGCATTAGTTTTTCGCAAAGCGGGAGAGATAATTTTAAACCTGTGTGTAAAATCATTTAATCGGAATGTATCGTTAAGCACAGTTCACAGAATAAAACAACAACCCCCTAACCCACCACAAACTAAACCAGTGAACTAAACAGAAAGTTAATGAACCTTTATAATCATTTTTTGCGCAGCGTGGGAAAATATTTACTATTAAGTATGTGCAATCTGTATCGCTTTTACAGGTTGTTCATAACAGGACAGATTTTGTCTTTTCGCCGTTTAACCACATACACGTTTACAAGAGTGTTAAGCTCTTCTTGATTCAGGTGATATTCTGCAGAAGTATGACATTCGTTTTTACTCTTCCGCTAAGCTATGTCTCTGTTGTAAGACAGTATTCATAATAGATCCGAAATTAATAATTAATTAATATTAATACTAATTAATATTAATATACTACCGCTTATGGAATCATAAAGTCATGTGGCAATCGTCAGAGAATCTCTATTTTACCCCCAAACTAAAGAAGCAGGGGCTCCAGCAATTGTTAAAGGCATGCGCTTATGTTAGAAAAATACTAGCGAAAAAAATTATTAAACTTCTGTCTGGAACCAAGAATGTTTTCTGGGTGTCTAGAAATTTTGGATAGCAGACACATGTCCATACCTGGTTGTTCCATTTTCTTTGGCGATTCATCAAAAACTGGCTAAAACGTATCATTTTCCAGGATTTCAATTGAAAGAACTTAAACGTCTAATTGGAGGTAGGAATACTGCCCACTACGTTATTGCTACTTTTTGTAGTTAACTAAACATTTACAAAATATTCACGTACAACCAATGTTTTGTGCAAATCATGTCTGGAGTTGGGGTTTTAATCTAAATTTTGGATAACACAGAAGACGTAACTGCCTGCGCTTCATTTCCTTTTTTTTTGACAATTATAGGCAAAAATCATAAATACTTGCTTTACTAAGACATGAGTTGTCGGTGTTTTAGACTGAATGCTTGCTTTTTTATGAAGGCCATGGACATTAGTGAATACCTATTAAGCTTCTTGGTAGAAAGTAGGTGAAAAATAAATTTCCTTATAATAGTATCCACTGTAGAAATCTGCCGTTGTCCGATTTCTACAGTGACCAAGAACTGATCATGGACGTTCATTACACCTGAAATTTAATTTTACAGATACCTTGCCATATTTTGCCGTGATCTACTAAGTGACAAAATAGCAAATGTTGTACAGTCTTCGCGATACTCGGTTCGTTACACAAGCGACTGAAACGGCTAGTTTGTGATACGTTGCCCTCGCAACCAGCGCAACACTCACTCTAATTGTACAGTGGATACAATAAGACCTTTAAGTGAACAATAGTATCCACTTGTCGAAAACAATTAGAGTTTTTAGTGGTAGAAGTTAGTGATTTCCAGCTGATTTTCCACTTCTTTGGGCGTAGAAGACCTTATATAAGAGGTACCTAGGTCACCTTGACTTTCTTGGCCAAAGGTCATGGTCGAACACCGGAAAATTAAGTCGAAATTGGTTAGAGATAAAACGAGTTTGAGCTCATTTTAGACTTTTGTGGCCTAAAAGACGTCATCTAAGAAGCATATTGGGGACCTTGACTTTGTCCTAACATAAGAGATGTTATGTTTTTGTGGCTTTCTTTCAAAATGAGTAATTCCGCTCTGTAGAGCAATTGGGTCTAGTTTTTTTATTAAAATACAACTGAATTTACAATCATAACTATATATATATATATATATATATATATATATATATATATATATATATATATATATATATATATATATATATATATATATATATATATATATATATATATATATGGAGTATTAAAAGGCTTACCGGGTTTAAGCTGAAGCTGTGAATCTGTTGATTTGTCCGCAATGTAATCTATGTGGGTGAGGACTATTTCAGTGCAGAGCACTTGAAGGGTCGAGGGTGTGTCGATGTCCAGTTCAGTTATATCCATTCTGTCTTCTAAAAAAGAAATTTATTATTGTAGTAAGCTTTTAATTATATACCATAGAGGCTTTTTCTTCAGGCCAGACTGGAAAATATGGCACAAAGTTTCACCGAGTGTCGAGTCGCCAACCAGTATTGTTTACGGATTAAAAATATCCATGCTTTGCAATTGCTTTAAAAATGTGAGTGCAATAAAAAAATGCACACACTTATATTTTTAACCTACAGCCATAATTTTGAATGCTTAGTACAAAATAAAACAGTATATAAACTCCAAATTGCCATAAATAGAGTCCACTGTTTTGGTCTCACCTTTCTGCACGTGTATGAGTAAGCTTCTCCGATGATCGATAGTACAAATGTACTTATAGATTCACAAAGCGTCAATATTTTATTGTACTGGGAGGACTCTACTGCATAAATACGGGATCAGTTATTGGCTCCAGTGGTTCGGGAGAGGGCGATTTACTCACATGCTTGTCCATGACTTTTTGAATCAACCCCTAAACGTGGAATGTAACGCAATTGGCAGCCTTTGAGTACCACGTCTGGTCTCAAAAGTACATCTTTTTTCAGCGTTTTTTTTTTTTTTTTTTTTTTTTGGATACGCATGGCAATATTTATGTCAACAAGTACTCTCCCGTTGGTCAATAACATTCATTGATATACCAAAGTTGCGAAATCGTGATTTTCGCTGACCTCGATCTTGTCCAAACCAGATGTCAACTTGTGTTTAACTTCAGTGTTTTCCCAGGTACATATTTCTTAAAACACAATAAAAGAAATGTATCTCCACAATTCCATACCTGCTATATAGTTGAAAGCAGACTGGTCAACCCTTTTCACCTCCTTTCTGGGAGGGGGAGTACAATTGGAAACATGACTAAGCTGTTTTTTGTTAGCCAGAGTAATGCGCTTAGTATAAATTTTTCGTTATGTGGGGGAGGTATTGAATATCAATCGTTTAAAAAAGGTAATGGATACGTTTGATAACCAATTAGTAGGAAAATTCCCCTCCTCCTTCTCCGGCGGTTGGGAAGAGGTGGGGTGGGGGTAGAGAGTTCGACGACGATTCGTTATGAAAAGTAACGAAAACCAATTAGTAGGTAATTCCACCCAAACCCCACCCTTTCCGGCTGTGGGGTGGGGGCTGAATTGAGAGAATTCGATGCAGCCCTTTTCAAAATCTTTTCCCTGAAGTTGCGCAGTCACTGCCTTCCGGTCCAGACTGATGGGTACTTTTTTTTATTCCCGTCCACCCCTCAGCATTGGCTCTCCTACTCCCTCGATCCTTTCAAACAGTCCTAAAACGTTTGAAAACATACTATCTTGAGCCATTTCATGAACAACTCTACGTAAGAAAAATGTCAAATCTCTCAGGAAATAATTGATAACCTGCATTAAAACGTTCGAAATGTTTGCTTTTTACTCACCTGGTGATTCTGCCGGGGTTAGTTTTTTTTTTTTTTTTACATTTCCGTCTCTTCTAAAACCTTGGGGTTTGCACACAATTCTCAGCACTGGTTTTGTCACCAAAACAGTGCATAAATCGAGAAATAATCAAAGGGCTTATATATGAAACGCACTTGGTACCTTAAGTACACAGCTTAAGTAAATAACATATATAAATAACATATGATATATTGGTTATTACACGAGTCTCCTGGTTTTATAGTACTTAGACGAATGTCGATTGTTTCATATACTGATCCAGAATAGGCTTGAAAATGCCTGAAAACGTGTTAGTACTTCTGTGCTGTTTGTGTTTGTGTGTATGCGTGTGTGCGTTTTAGTTGTTTTGCGCAGCTGAATCGATGGGGTGAAGGGAAGGGGGAGGGGTGTATGAGTGTGGGAGTATGTATGTGTGAGGGGTGTGTATGTGAGGGGTGTGGTAGTGTGTATGTGTGTATATATGTGTGTGAAGGTGTGTGTGTGAGGGAGTGTATGTCTGTGTATGTGCTTGCATGTGTGTTAGTTCTTTTGTGCATCTGAATCCATGGGGTGAAGGGAGGGAGACGGGGTGTATGGCACAGGAGAAACGAATTCGAAAACCGTCACTGATCACGAAGACATTCGGCTAAAAGAAGTTCCTTAAACAGCATTATAGCATTTGGACATCGGGGTTGGAGTAAGATGCTGTTAAGATGCTCTCAAACCTAAAATGGCTAGTTATACAATAACAGGAAATTAACGGTAAGCAAAACAGCAAATCGGTCTTAGTTTTGAGCGTGTGTTTAAACCACGAATTTCATACACGTTCAAATTCAAGCTGTAAAATAATGATGTTTTATTTTACCCGAATTCATCCTCTTTTGTTGGGGAGGGGGCACTTGAGGGGCCAAGACCAGATATATCTTTCTCTAAGCCAATGTTGCCCTCTGTAGTTACACCCAGGATGTTATCCTTCGGTGGGTGCAGGATTTTATACCTCGCGAAAATTGTCGAGAGGGCGTTGCGGAGACGTTGCCATTCCCTCCAAAAAATCTTAAGGACACATTATTTGTAAATTGTTAGCATGTTAGCGGCAATGAGAGCGTGGAGCAACATGTATATTCGCAAAGAGAACGGGGCAGTAGGCACGTATATTCACAATAAGAGCGGGACAGAAGACATGTATATACGCAATGAGAGCTGTGCAGGAGGCATGTATGTTCGTATTCGCTTTATTTCTAATGAACGCTTCTGTTCCTCCTTTCCAATTTTCAAAATACAAATGTTGTACTCGACAGCGCCCCCTTCCCGCACACACGCCGCCTTGTTCACTCTAGAATTTACTTCTCCCCTCTTACCGCCCAGTGCTTTCTGGAATTTACCCCTCTCTCAAAACGCTTGGTGCCCTCTGAAATTTACCCCTCCCACCCACCGACTAGTGTTATCTAAAGTACCCCCCACCTAACACTAATACACAGCCATATATATATATAGAGGGATCATCTGTCAGGCGACCAAATGTCATGAGACTAAATGTCTCACATGGACGTTTAGTGCCATTTGGACGTTTGGTCCCAGATGGACGTTTAGTCCCATTTGGACGTTTGGTCCCATATGGACGTTTGGTCCCAGATGGGAGTTTGGTCCTAGATAGACGTTTGATCCGAGATGGGCGTTTGGCCTCATATTACACCATCATTTAACACTTAAAATAAACAAATAAATGATTAAAAATCACCATTTTAATGACATAAAAATCGAAGAAAATTGAGTTAAAAATACGATAAATAACTATCCATTGTAGGATTCAAGCAACATCTATTTTCCGTTGTTGAGCAGACGTTAGGGATCAGGAAAGCGACGTTGCAGAGACATTACGACAGCGACGTCGTGTAGACGTTAGGAAAGCGACGTTAAATACACATTAGGACAGCGAGATTTCATAAACGTCTTGAGAGTAATATATGTATGGGACAATGTATGCACGCTTTGAGTCATCCCCAGCATTTTTCATCCCATGAATAATGTATGTAAAATTTCTGACTGATTTCGATAGTGAAATTTTACAATGGGGAGCACAAAATTACTATAATAAAGGCTTTTAAGTATAGTGTTCCACTTAAAACTTTTTAAAAAGTAATGCCACCATAACAATTACATGAAAAAAATCGGAAATAAAATCGAACAAATCTTTTTGCCTCGGATCTTGACCATTTTCTTACAAAATATATACCGGATTAGCAGAAAGAGACAGCTTCGTAGCAAAAGAACTTTAGGATTCGCCAGGCTGCAGGCCCAGGAAATTTTGGATTTTGTCTTAATAAAATAATAGGATGGTCTTATCTCCCGCCCCTGCACCATCGTACTACCTGAATGGGCAGTCTATTCGCAAAACTTTATTGTGATCAACAGAAATCTGTTGGAGATATAGCATTTATTCAAAGCTTACATATGGATGGATAGAGACAGTGGCCAATAGAGTTTCAATCATATTATTAAAAGCGCAATTGAGTTTTCAAGAACATAGAAAACATAACTATTTTGCACTCCAGTTCTAAACTATTTCAACAGAATGTCACGCAAATTTAAATCGCCATGTATTCCTTGTATGGCGGTATATTTGAACAAAAAATCAAAACGTACATGTTGTATATTTTATTTTTTCTCCCGTTCATTGGATGGCCTCTCGGCAATTTTCTCAGCCGCGCAACATTTACATTTCATATGTTATTTGACTATTTATTTCGCGCTCTTTAATTTCGCCATAATTTTATCCCGCACCATAATTAAACGTCTTGTGTTTTTAAGAACGTTTGTCTGGCGATGCGCTTTATCACGTAATGTAATTTCTTAATTTTGGAACGCGAAAAGTGAATTATAGGGCGAGATAAATGGAATTCATTCCATTATTTATTTTTTTAATAATAAAAAACCACGTGCAGAAATAAATAGTGACCTGGATAACATAAAAACGGTTCGCGAAAGAATTAAATATTTTCTCATCTATTAATTGCACATAAATACCATTGCGATCAAAAATAAATGTTGGAGCGCGAACGCCATGAAATTGTTGTACAAATATACCGCCATATCCTTGAGCCGCGAACCGAGTGCTCTTAAGGACAGTGCAGTCTTATTGTAGTATTGATCCTGCATATGCTATGCGGGATACTCAAGTCCAGCATAGCTGTGATATTGTTGAAGCGCGATACAGGCGCTCTCTGGTTATATGTGCCAAGTAGGTTTGGGTGGTTTGGAAACATGTTTTGAGGGAGGCTGGGGCTTCAAAACCTTCTTCAAAGCCTTCTCTACACAGTCACTTGAAATCCCGCATTAAAACAGTTAATAAGTAATAAATTAAAAATTGATGTCACGGTGATGGCACGGATCAAAATGCGTCAGCGCAATGTTTCTAGGAAAAAAGTAATCTCATGGCGTGTTTTGTTCCAAAACTACATCAGCAGGCGTTTTAGAGATATTTCCTTTTGAAATATTCATGACGTCATAAAACAAGTTGGATCAACCTCAGTCTTCGTGGCTGCAGCTGCTTCGTAACTGACACATATAGGACGGGTCTAGGAAATTTCCCCCAGACAACTCCCCTCCCCCCCCCCCCTGCGACGTGGTGGCTCGGGCAAGCGGCCACCCATAATTTAACAAGGTGCACCGTGAACATCACGGCGGATCCGACCGATGTACATGTAAAAAAACCGTTTTTGCTGGCACTGAGGTGGCCAACTTAAAGTTCATTGATTTGGATAAGGCATGTAAATTGCAATTGCGACAATGTTGAAATGAAAGGACAATTACACCATCTCCAGTTAGAAGATAAAAGGGCAACAATTTGTAAAAAAAAAATAGATAAAAAAATAGAGAGAGAGAGAGAGAGAAAAAAAAATACAAAGAAAATAAAAAATAAGAAAAATAAAAATGAATGGGGGGGAATAGTCCTCGAGGGGAATTGTCCTACGGGGGAATTGTTCGGGGGGGAATTGTCGGGGGGGATTGACTGGGGGAATTGTCTGGGGGGAATTGTCCTGTTCCCATACAGGACAACGCATGACGCGATATGACATCAAAATGAGAGTGCAAATTTACACCTCAACCGCTTCTCTTATGAAGGGATGTGCAGTATCAACCAGATAGATGGGCAAATGAGGTGGGAGGGGGGCTGGGGAAATGCAGAGCCGTTCCGAAGTGAGCAGGTGATCGAGTGGGGTTTTATCCGCGGTTGGGAAGGGGCAGGGTAGGCGGTAGCTTTGTTAAGCAGTGCGCAGGTTCCGCGGCTTGCTGGACATAGCAGGACACAGAATTTTTTGTAGGCTTCTCTTATATAGTTGTATTTGCACGCCTCTGCTGGACTGCCTGTCTTTAGGCGACTCTGTAGATAAATATGTGGTAAAATGGTAATAAGTTACAGTGATGTGTGCTATCGCTCTGTGACAATGTAAAGTCGCTAACATTTGTAGTGGCTCTATAAAGTCACTCATTGTAAGTCTCCAATGTTTCGAGAGATTCACTGAAATCAGTCTAAATTTTATCGAGTTTAGTTTCTTTAATTTTTTGTCGCAATGACGGCACTGCAGAATGCGCTGCTATTAATCTGTGGGATTGCCATTGTGATTGCCTCGCCGTTACATTTTTCATGCCATTACCAGTTGGGGGACACTCTGAACTGTGACGGTATTAATGTGACCTCTGTGATATTGATTAATGTGACCTTCGTGATATTGATTAATGCAACCTTTGTGATATTGATTAATGTGACCTTTGTGATATTGATTAATGTGACCTTTGTAATATTGATTAATGTGACCTTTGTGATATTGATTAATGTGACCTTTGTGATATTGATTAATGTGACCTTTTTGATATTGATTAATGTGACCTTTTTGATATTGATTAATGTGACCCTCGTGATATTGATGAATGTGACCTTTATAATATTGATTAATGTGACCATTGTAATATTGATTGTGACCTTTGTAATATTGATTAATGTGACCTTTGTGATATTGATTAATGTGACCTTTGTGATATTGATTAATGTGACCTTTGTGATATTGATTAATGTGACCTTTGTGATATTGTTTAATGTGACCTTTGTGATATTGATTAATGTGACCTTTGTGATATTGATTAACGTGACCTTTGTGATATTGCGACCCTTTAACTGCCGCTCAGATCAACCTAAATCCCATCGTCCCATTGAAACACAGCTCTTGAATATTAACAAGTTTGTAACAATATAAGGGTTTTTGGTGTTTATCAATAAAACGAGTTAGCCGTAGATCGATTTCGGCATCAAGTTTCCTTGAATAAAACAACTACAATATAAACAATTATTCATAATTTATAATTTTCAAATTTGGAAATTCTGCAGTAACGAGAACCAGTTTCACAAATATTAAGCACTTTGCCAAAAGATATCTATCAAAAATCACTTTCGAGTAGAATTCTGAAATCTTTTCAGCATCTTGAGTTGCTTTTTTTTACAGACAAGACCATTTTTTTTTCATATTCCAAAACTTTTCTAATAAACTTTTTTGCCAGCTCAAAACCTTTCTAGAAAAATATAACTTTGCGACTTACTCTATAAAACGACTTAACCTCCCCCCACCCCCCCTCCTCCCCATCACCAAGAATAGTGAGTAGCTGAAACTGATAATTCAATCAGTGTATCTAAAATGACCAGGTAAGATTTTGGATCCACTCACCGTTCTTACAAAACAAACACAAGCATTTCTCTATGCACAATATATGTGCCTTATGCAAATAAAGCACACATGGTATCTGTAATACAGTGTGGCTATTAGCAGATGCGACGGGCTTGTGTGTAAATAATTATCTTCTAACATACCAAAAAGCGGAACGACACATGTTTTCGTCCTATTTATTGTTTTGGTGATCCTATTCTGGTTCTTTTCGTCGTTGAAGTAATCCCATACATATCCCAGTTTTACATTTTGATGTCTCGCATCTTTGTGATAACTGTAAGAAAAATCGCGGAGTACTGATACATTCTATCAACTCATAGAACTGTGCTATAAAATATATCTACAATCTCGCGACGCACTAACACCAATTTTACGTCATGACGTCAAAGATGTTATGTCATGTATTTTATTTTTTTAATCCGATTCGGTCACGCAGGTCTATCTTTCAGACTATGATAACCAATTTGAGCAAATTCTACTTGAAGAGTAGTCCTTCAAAGTTTATAGTCGAAAAACGTTAAGAAGCTGAAAATTTAACATTTTCATGTACGGACGCCAGAATAGCGTACTAATTTTACAGCTAATATCAATTCATTTTGAGGATGCTTCATGTTAAGTGTTGGTGCCACGGTAAGTGATGTAACTGATCTGATGAATACGAGAAATCGTGAACAACAACAGATTCTGCAACAGTAGTTTTTGTACAACATCACATTCTAGAACAGTAGTTTCTACAACATCACATTCTAGAACAGTAGTTTCTACAACATCACATTCTAGAACAGTAGTTTCTACAACATCACATTCTAGAACAGTAGTTTCTACAACATCACATTCTAGAACAGTAGTTTCTACAACATCACATTCTAGAACAGTAGTTTCTACAACATCACATTCTAGAACAGTAGTTTCTACAACATCACATTCTAGAACAGTAGTTTCTACAACATCACATTCTAGAACAGTAGTTTCTACAACATCACATTCTAGAACAGTAGTTTCTACAACATCACATTCTAGAACAGTAGTTTCTACAACATCACATTCTAGAACAGTAGTTTCTACAACATCACATTCTAGAACAGTAGTTTCTACAACATCACATTCTAGAACAGTAGTTTCTACAACATCACATTCTAGAACAGTAGTTTCTACAACATCACATTCTAGAACAGTAGTTTCTACAACATCACATTCTAGAACAGTAGTTTCTACAACATCACATTCTAGAACAGTAGTTTCTACAACATCACATTCTAGAACACCCAACAGAAGCTAAATAGGTTCCCTACTTTGACAAATGTTTTCATATCATTAATACCCCCCCCCCTCCCGCTTTGGAATATCACCATGTGTGGATGTAACACCACTACAGCTTAGCAGTAGAATACCATTTGTAGATTTGAAATTGTGATTAAGGGTTCTGCCTTCTGGTCTTCGTTTTGGTATCCATTGCAAGTACCATCATTCGCACTATTCTCGTTACACGCCGAATCTCGGTACTCGCTACTCGCCAACACGTGCTTCTCGCTACTTGCCGACTCTCGCTACTCGCTTCTAGCTGACACCCGCTACTCGCTTCTAGCTGAACCCGCTACTCGCTACTAGCTGACTCCCGCTACTCGCTACTAGCTGACACCCGCTACTCGCTACTAGCTCACTCCCGCTATTCGCTACTAGCTCACTCCAGCTTCTCGCTGAATCTCGCTTCTCGCTACTCGCCCACACTTGCTGCTCGCTATTTGCGGACTCCCGCTACTCGTTACACGCCGACTCTCGCTGCGCGCCGACACACGCAACTCGCTGACTCTCGCTTCACGCAACTCGCCCACACTTGCTACTCGCTACCCGCTGACTCTCGCTCCTCACAAGACGAAAGCAGTTATACTATTCCCTACTATATTATTTATGCTATTTGTCTCTCCATGATCGGAACATAAAAATACACAACCCCACCAAAAAAAAGCCTGTCTGAAAGAAAAAAGGAAGACAGTTACGTATTTATATTTTCACGCAATGCGGGTAACATTGACACCATAATCATTTCAAACCCGGGATCATTATAATTTGGGTTATAGGGCTTACAATTTTGAACCACCAACGGTGAATTAATATAGTATGAGCCTATATATGCAAATGAGCTGCTTGATTAGGGGAAAGAACTATAGATATGGCTTTTAAAAATATTGCATGTAAAAACTATCAAGGAAGACCATGAAAAAGTAAGTCTCAAGTACGCCTTGTTTGGGCAAATCGCCAAACAAAATACAAGTTATATCACAGATCTCTGAGTTATGTCTTGCAGGATGAAGTAAACCCCTAACTATTCATATGGTAGCAATTCATGTGATTTTACTTTTTTTTACATTATGAAAAAAACACACTGCAGTTTTGAATTTTCTCGAAAGAATTAATGTTCTCAGTGTTATCCAAACCACTAATCCCTTCAAAGTCAGTTTTATATCTGTGACATTATCACTATATCCAAAATCAAGCGAGTTCAAATCGAAAGTTGCTAAAACTGATGGGAAAAGACACAGGACCATGACCATTAAAGATACTGTAAGGTGATGCAGTAAACCAGTGACACGATGTCAGTTCACCGCGGACTTCACGCAGTGGTAAGCTCGCGCCTTAGCATTTTTAAATAAACATGTACATAAGCTAGCTATAGCTGTGACTAACATTCAACTCATATATGGTCATGTCGACGTAACAGTTTTTTCATAGCCATGACCAAAATTCAGAAAGATAAAACAGATATATTTTCCCACACTGATAATTAAATAATGCTACGTGAAGTTGGCAATGCGAAAATTAATGCGTTATAAAACGCCACATTGCTGACATTAAGTCTTGAGTAAAACGTTTAATTTGCTATTCGTTACTTATAAATAGTTGCACAGCTATTTCAAGGATGCTGACATCTTATTCTTCATCATCTGTTCGCCAGCCAGGATCTTCTTGAAATCTACGACATCTAAAAAATAGAGCAGTTCGAATAGTTTTTGTACTGCATGATAATGTGGAGTGTCACGTAAACACAACCCTGCAAAAAAAAAACTACCGCAATACCGAACTTACCAAAGGCAAAAACTACCGCAGTACCGAGATTACCAAACCCAAAAGCTGCTGTAGTACCGAGCTTACCAAACACAGAAAAGTGTAAATTTCTATAGTTCTTCAAAGCAATGTTTATATTGATAAATTAGAAGTCTACTTTTTAATTCAGCGGGCGGGGGCTTGCTATAACTAAATTTCCTACCCCCCAAATCAGCTGTTGTTGATTTTCATTCGTGTGTAAAATCACATAGAAGGGTAACCTTTGAATCCAAAATAATTTTATATTTGGTCTGACAAATGCATATTGCAATATTTTTAATTTTTCTGCTATATTATAAAGATTAAATGTGCAAAATGAAATAGTGGGGCTAAAATGCTAGAAATAAAGCTGAAATTAAATACAAAGCAGAAGCTTCATTTTAACATTTAAATATAAAAATAAAGCAGCTTGTCGTTGATGAAATGTATCTTGTTGTACAGTTTTGTTGCAATAGCCATGGAACGTGTTGCTAAACAATTTAAGAACAACAGAGGGCTGAAGCTGTTCTTCACAAAAATAATTTCAGATTCGACTAGCTGATGTTACTTCGTTGAATGTATGTAAATATTAAACAATATATGCTGGATATATTTCACATGCTCTGTTAGATTCTCTGCCTTCAATGTATTTTGATGTTCTTTTAAATCATTAGTAAATAGCCCATTTTACATTACCTGTCTATAACTTCTTTGGCTAAATGACGTACTGTTTCACAGTGGGTGACGTTTTGCGATACTGTCTTGAGCAGATCTAGGCCACCTTCCCTTTCCACCATGGGGCAGTATGTACTTCCTGTTCAGTAATTATATCACTGTGCCATGATGACACTGTCAATTGTGTTGATAGCACGAGCAATAAATTATTCTAAACCCTAAACAGATCTCTTAAATTACACAGCTCAGACGACCATACTAAATTAATATTACAAAATTGCTTTAAAACTTCTTCAAGTTTATGTAAGCATATTTGATTGATACATGTTCAATTAACAATTTGACCAGGAAAACTTTTCAATAAGAAACTGTTTTAAACATGTTGATATGAGCTGCTATAAACCGCTTTATAAAATACCGTTTCACTTGTAATATGTGACGAATTATTCCCTTACGTGTGGTTTTTGTGAGATTGCATATCGCCCATACAACAAAGAGATGTGACTGCAAATCACTTTCGGGTTTTAATAAACGAAGAAGTGGCTCTAGTGAACTATAATACAAATACATTAAGTTCAAAATGCTGCTCACCTCACGAGATATGTAGTAATAATAGCACAAATAAATAAAGGTACAACCATATAATTGTACGATAAAATAATAGTTCCACTAAATAATAGTACGACTAAATAATAGCATGATTTAAGATGTTCTGTCTCTCTCATTTTCGGAAAAAAGCCACTATTGTGACAATGGAGAAATACCTTTCTTATGACGCAGCGCACTGATAATGAATATAAGTCTCGGAGCAGATCATGTATCATAGTTTCAATAAGTCGTACTATTAATTTAATGTTATGCATAACGGACTAACTTTAATGTAAAACATAATAGAATAAACCACTTCTTCAAGTATAAAAACACACAGATTGAATCAGGCACGCTTAAAAGCAATATCAAAAGGCAGTTTTGCATTGTCACATTAAACTAAGCTTGAGATTTTAATATATATGATCTATTTATACAGAATATGTATAAACAACTGACTATAAATACATCCTTTCAGTCTTGCGATGTGGAAGCAAAAAAAACATACAGCTGAATTTTACCTATAATTAAAAGTAACTTCGGTTTTGAGCTGCCATTTATTGATAGCTGTGGTCATCTCTTTCAGCACACTTTCTCGTGTAGGTGTCTCAACATTCCACGCCGATGGGCCGTCACTTATAATGTAGGCCAGTGTCGCACAAGTAAGGTACGAGATTTCTATGTCGCCATCATCGACACTCAACATGTGGCTGAACGAAAAAATGCACTGGGTCAGCTGAGTAGCCATTATCCATGTAAGTTCGATTTTATCACAGGGCTTTAGTAAACTCTTTTGACATTACACTTATTTTTTTTTTGTTTCGTCTGTAATGGCGCCTGGAGAATAATTGTTGTTTTGGTATATACCCAAAAGTTATAGTTTTTGGCTAACACCAACCCAAAACCATTATTATAAAATGTCTAAAAAGATTTTCGTAAACACAGTAAAATAGTCTTTAAAATAATTTCTTCAAATAAAATATTCGAAAAGTAGAAACAAGGTATGACGCAAAAAATAAAAATTCTTCCTAAAGAAAAAATATGGTTTTTATCAGTAATAAAACAGAGGCCCACAGCATTTTTATGCACAAAGTAGGGCTTGTAATTTTGCCAAAATTTTCTATTCGGTGATGGCATTTTTGTTCGGTTGTTGCTCGCGGGACTGCGATTTTGCAGACGAAAAGCCCTTTTTCGAGCCCTTTAGCCTCGGTGTAACAGTATTTTCTCCGCGCTATGCCCATTTCCAACCCGCCTCCATACACCTGGCTATGCCTTATGATGTTCTTCGGCGTGGAATTTGTTTTACATCGCAGAACATGATTTTTTGTTTTAAGAAGGCCTATCCAGTCTCTTAAACACAAACTGAATGCTACCTCAGTGAGTGGCAATTTTTGTCAAACCAATGATTGACATTTCTTTGCAAGCCTTTTCGGTGAATTGTCAATCGTAGCCATAATGTAGAAAGAACAACAATAAACAACCAATGAGCAACTTTTTAAAAGGTGTGTTATTCAGCAAGGCAATGATTAATCCCTGTTCGTCTGAGCACATAAACACAATGTCCCAATTGAACTTTCTGTCTCCTGTATTGTACCCCATATCTCTACCTTAATCCTTGTGCATGTTGCGCCAACATAGCACACACGTGAACCCCTGTGTATCAGAAAATACTTATTATGCTTTAACCTGTTGTGAAAAGCAACATGGTTTGGGATCAATTGCAAACTCTTATTATTGGGATTATAATTTATTATAATAACAGTTAATGTACTGCTTCATTCAGTCTTTTGATGGATAACAAGTAGAAGTGATCTGTTGCAATTTAGCCTTTACAATACTAGACCTGCAATATTAATACAGTTGGGACAGATGCGGTTGTTGAGAATTTCACATGGACTTTTGTCTCTCAATTTTGAATTTAATGTTCAAAAGTCAAAGTCTATATTACATTTAATGAACAAATTACAAAACAAGTTCAGCAAGCAAACAAATCAGTTTATGGTAATTGCAATTTTCCAAATTGAGACTTTGAAAATCTCTCTCTCTCTCTCTCTCTCTCTCTCTCTCTCTCTCTCTCTCTCTCTCTCTCTCTCTCTCTCTCTATCTATCTATCTATCTATCTATCTCTCTCACTCTCTCTTCTCCCTCATGTGCCATGCCATTGGAACCAGAGTGGAGACACGTAATACCTTTAAGTTTTAAAGAAAGCTTTGGTTCCTCAATTTGAAAAAGTAGGACAATATACCTTAAAGCTGTTATGTATTCGGATGTCACCAAATAAGATCTCAAAGTAGGAATCTCCGCTACGTTATTTAACACACCCGCCATACTCCTTAATAATGTGTTTGTAGTAGGAAATGTCTACAATGAACGACAATATAACACCAATAGCACCAATTTATTGCTTAGAACATAGTACGTCATAGAATACTTATTCAGCAAAATCTCAGAGAAAATATACGTGCAGCCATAACTAAAACAAATCTAAACAGGAAAGGGTTGCTCAAGTTCTTAAATAGCTAAAATCCTTAAAGCTTAATCCATTACAATACACTGTTATTTTAACTGCGCTTTTTCTTAAATCTCTCTCTATCAACAAAATACAACATACACGTATACACAAATGTGCGAAAAATTACCTGATAGCATTGGTAGAATGTCGTCATTCCTTCATTGTCCACAAAGCGTTGAGAAGTGGTCTGATTTTCGTCTGCAAGCCAACATCATTGAAAAGTAAAATATGTTAATCTCCAGCATAAAATATTGATTTTTTATTAATTTGTTCAGAAATCTTTGCTTAATATGTGACATATAACACAATATTCTTTTAGTTTTGCACAAATTGATGAGTATGGCGGGTGTTTTAAACAACAAAACAAAAATTCCTGCTTTGAGATCTTATTTGACAGCAACCGAATCCGAATACAGCTATTAGATATATTGGCCTGGTTTTGCAAACCGAACAGTCAAAATATATACTGAAGACTAAGAACATTCTAGGTTAGAATAAGAATGTTCGTGGACATTGCACCCACTCGTTTCCACTAAGATACTAACGCTAAGGGCGGGAAATTTCAAAGAGAGCCTTTTTAAAAATGGTAACGTAGTGGCCCATATTTCGCTATTTTAGTTTCAATACCAACATACATGAATAAAAAACTGAACACTGACACGAAATAGTGACCTATTTTTGACAATTTTAATTCTTCACCAAAATAAGCACAAACATGATAGTAATATCATTGTTAAATTTGAAATCAGCCAAACAATCATGTTATGTATGTTCACCAATTGCGATAAATTGGTAAAAGTACATTGTTGCGAAGAGTCGTCAAAATTGTCATACAGTTCTTACATAAACAGACAAACATATAAATATAAAGATACATGTACAGCATAAAGTGATGGAACCTTGCTAAGTAAGATGTTTAAGGTGGGTGACAGCGTACGATACTACCTGTTCCTGTAGCCCACCATAATATCCTCCACGCTATTTCCATAACATGGTCGCACACTTCATTTAATACCAGTTCTTTAATCACTTCCAACAGGACCTAAAATATACAAGAAAATTTTAATATGCAAGGCCAAGAAAAAAATAGCTTGTTTATCATCCATTCTTTTTAGTTTGACTCGAAAATTTTGGTGATCCCGCATTGATCAAACTTCATGTTTCGTTTTCGATGATTCAACGATCTTATAAACGGTTACATAAGCAACTGCTCAGTATTTGAAGCGTTAATTTTTTATGGAAAAGCGCAAAATGCCATAAGTTCTCCTCTGCAAGCCCACATTTAGTATTTCTCGACCTTCCGGGTGATATTTTACTTCTTTTATAAACTCGGCCTCTCAACTTCGTTTTTTATCTCGTCCAACAGGACACATTCACTTGTAACTTAACCAAACAAGAAGAGGAGCAAATAAATGCATAAATACTCATAAGTTACCTGACCAAACACAAACACAAGTATACCAAGCATTCTTGCAAACATGTTCAAAATGATTTAAATTCGAAACTCACAAGAAGTACCCATTTACATTAACCAACAATTTTGTTTAAGTTCTCAGGTAACGGAAAGCTTGGAAAAACATTTTTAATTAATTGTTGGTGTTATTTATGTAATTTATTTCTATCTACAATTTAATTGCTTATTTTACCACATTTAAGATAATCTGTATTATCAGCTACTCATTCTAGCAGAACATTCTCTATGTTATATAAATTACATTTGTCGTAGATTTTCTATAAGAAAAGCACATTATTGGTTTTGTTTTCGGTTTCCATTTTTTTTTTCAATTTTTACCTCAGTTGTTGCTAATTCTACAACCAGTTGCATTTCTTTCACATTCAAACGACATATGATAAACTCAAGTGTGTCAATACACGCCCTCCGTGAGATACCCTCTGCATCATTATGCCGCAATAAAGCATCCAGTAATACCTTATTACAGAAACCATTACAGATGTACATTCTTGTTTAAGAACGCATATGCCAAATCACAGTTTTTTCTACGAGATTTATAAAAAACAGGACTCACTTGACTGAGCATGCGCACTCGAAACCATGAATTAACTTATTGGTTATTTTACTTGTTGTAAGACTTCTTTTCTTTCATTATTAATCTGTATGTGCACAGGTCAAAATTGAGATTTCCCACGATAAACAATTGCAAGTTTTAATCCATTTTACAGCTACACAGAATTTCCTAACTTAAAAATGAATTAAATAAAATGTGACGATATTTTGATCTAAACCATAACAATATCCTCTGGCGTTTTTACCTGAACGAATCTCTGCAAGAGGGAAAGAGCATCTTTTGGGAATTCCAAATATTGTATGATTAGGCTTCCGTTTCTAAGCATCTAAGCACAAGACACATCCAACATATTCTCATATAATACGTGATGTCACACACCAACATAGGGTTCATTAGTCGTCAATAGTGAAAACAAAGTTTAAAGCCATTTTTATTTATATTTCAATGGCACATTAATTGACATATCTTGTTTGGCTTTAATTACTTTCATGTAATAAAGAAAGAAAAAAAGCATGATCTCCTGCACCGTAGATTGTGTATTACTTATTGTTTAACACGGGGACAAATGTACTTCCAAGCAAATCTAACATTCTTTTCCATAACTTTATATTAAGCCTTCACTGTTGTTGTTAATTTTGATTTCCGCCCATTGATAGAAACTAGACAAAACGGTCTAAACATAAAGCCAAAACAAAACTAGAATAATAAACCTTTAACAAGGTACTTGCCTTTTGTTCATCATCGTGTGTTTCCATGGCAGCAATCAAAATCCGCACAATTCTTCTTTGTAAATGAGTATTTCGGTAACAAAACATCTTGTCACTAATGATAAAAAACAAACAGGCGCTGCCACTAATCTGTATTCCGCTGTCCATTGGATGCCTAGCCAATGCATTGACTAGGGTCTGCAAAAAACAATCACATAATATCATCAGTATAGCTGGCAGACCAAAAGCTGCCCAGCTTATAGCATAGCCTAGAATGACTAGCTCATCGCACAGCCCAGAAACGAGCACGACTTTGACTAATAATGGTATGTAAGAACAGGTTTGCTATGGAATAAGTAGTCCAACGCTTTCAAGCAAGCAGGTCTATGAGGGCACAGAAAGTAAAGACGGTTGTGAATGTGTGTAAATTGTGCTCAAAAGAATCAAAGGTTGTCCAATTTTACATTATATAATGTGTGATCTAACCTGATGCATTCAAGACTAATGCAGTCACTGAATCGTTTTTAAACGTGATGTAACGTGAATAACGCTCATTCTATTTTAAATTACTCTAGTATAGAATAAACTGTCATTCTATTTTTTCGTGGAAAGAAGAGTCTCACGTGAAGTGCGCGTCGCAGATCGTGGCATTTTTCATGACGCAATAGTTCGAATAAATTGTGCAGTGCTTTATCCAGCATGTGTCCCCCTCGATCTGTGTATGTTTGTACTGACAGTAATACCTGTTCTTCTGTGAAATGCCCCGTTATCTGATGTATTCAATAGAAATATCTAATCAAAGTAAACATTTATTCAAATACATCTGATGCTCTGCGCAAGACTCCTGTCCATTTTTATACTTCAAGACATAACAACTTTATGGAAAGCACATTGGCGCATCCAAATTGGTTCAGGGGTTGCACCCCCATTCAAAATAAATGGTGCTAAATGCCGTGTTCTTACAAAAAACCCGTTTTACTAGCAGTACGTTGATGTGCCAATCTGGTTTCAATCAAAAGAAACTGCCTACTTGCATTTAAGTGCAAATAAAATAAAGAAAATCTATGCAAACATCACTGTACATTTTAACAATTATATCCGCGTAGTAAATATTAAACTGTTCACAATTCTGCAGTGCAGCAACATGCAAAAAAAAACGAACTGCATGTTAGTACATCAAAAAAATCTAAGGTGCCAAAATAAGGCAAATAAGGTTCATTATATTTCCTGCTGCAAGAACAATCTCATTTCGAATTATTCTAAAGTTCCAGTTTGGTGCTTTTGGTGTGATTGTTTCTTTCGCACTCCCTTAGAATGCTTAATATTGTATTCATATCAGGCGTTTGTGGAATTATACTTTTGACTGAAGGCTGGAGAGCAAGATTAGAGGGCAAGATTAGAGGGCAAGATTAGAGGGCAACAATGAATTACCAGGATCAAGGTTCAGGATCAAGGTTCAGGATCAAGGTTCAGCAATGAATTACCAGGATCAAGGTTCAGGATCAAGGTTCAGCAATGAATTACCAGGATCAAGGTTCAGTCTGTCACAGTTGTTAGATCCACAAATATTTGTTGTTCGATACTGAATGTTAGCACATAAAACGAGGGACACCTATTTTGACCTGGCTTTACTTGATTGTCATAGCGAATCAATCCACTGTCCGTGAAAGATGCAAGGGTTAAAAATCTATTGTACTGTTCATGCTTCCGAGACAGGATTTTTCACTTTAAATGTGTTGATCAAATTAAGACCCCATGTATTTATAAAGTTAAGAATTCCGATTTCAATTAAAACAGTACCCATGAATCCCAAAGAGATTCTGGATTTTGAAAATATTTTAAATAATTGCTGTATTTCTTTGTTGCGTTTCGTCTCACTCATTGCCAAAAACTTATGCTATTTACAGTAAAATAAATACACCCATTGGAATTTTGCATTTAAAAAAGTTGATGCAGGACGAACTATATTGGACTTTAGAGGAAGCCAAAACAAAGTACAAGAGAGCACCTCGGAAATTAAAAAGTACATTAAACTTTATAAATGTGTAATTTTCAAGTGTCGTAAGATACAGTAGAACCTCTGAAATCGGACCACCCTTGGGACCGAATAAAATGTGCCCTATTTCAGAGGTGATCCCATTTGGAAGACTTGGTCCTACTTGGGTAAAATTTTGCGGGTTGACCGCAGATTCAAGTTTGATGCCCAAACACATTAATTATCTCAATTTTATCTTCGAGACTAATGTCTTTTCTTTTTCTATTAACTTTTTCTCTGCTTTCCATTTTGAGAAAGTTTTAACAATCTTTTTTTACTTAAATTATCTTTATGTGCTTAAATTGACATTTAATTGTCATTATGAATTTGAGTCGCCTTAAATACTGAGGAATAGGCACGACATAAGTTAAGATGTCTTGGGTTTGTATATCGTCAGACGCTATTGTTTAGACAAGGCACAAAAGTATAGAAAACAAAACTAAGCCCATGGTTACACACTTGCTACCATAATCCCTAGCAACAAAATATCCCAGACGGCAACATGCTCAGTGTTGTAAGTACTGTGCCGCAAAAAAACAGTGGATTCCCCACTGGCTGACAGTGGTCCGATCTCAGGCATTTTGAGGGCTCGGAACAGTAAAAGGCGGCTCGAAGTGGTCCGATCCGAGGTGGTCCCAATTGTTTTCTTAACTATTAAAGTCTATGGAGCGCATTCGGGACCGAAAAAATGTGTCCTAATTCAGAGGTGGCCCCAAGAGGGATGTGGTCCGATGCCGAGGTTCCACTGTATATTTTTTTAGTTTTATGTCTTTTAATGTCTACAAATGTGTCCTTTTTCACTGACCATATTAGCAGGTAAGTTTGTGCGTTCACAGGCGTGGTCTTTGCAGTTCATTAAGCCCAGAAAATCTAAGTGTCTTCCCTTTAATCCTGGAATGCTGCATTTACTAAAAAAAATAGATAAGCACTTTTATTTTTAAAGCAAATTACGTTGCTCTAAATAAATAAAATTATTGCTTGTAATATTAAGCAATCAGAAATTAAACAACGAATTAAAGGTGCAAATGTTTTAAATGTTTACCAGTTCCATACGAAATATGTCGATTCACAATCGATTCACAGGTAAATAACGGAAGTCTACTTTTGGCGGGAAGCGCATACGAGTCAATGAAAAAAGTATCAAAATCAGGTTGAGCTCGAGTTGGGCTGGAAAATTATTTTAATGGGAGGTCAAGGATAAATTTTCGTACAGCCTAATAGAGGATTGGCACCTTATAAATCTGTCATGATACAGAGAAACAAGACTTTTCATGCATTTTCCATATTCGTTTATTTAAGCTTTATCCCCACTGGAATCCTGCAAATTTCCTCAAGGGAGCACGGACACTCGAAATCGCTGATCTGCTTACCTGTTTACGTCACTCGCTGCATGGTTTGACACGTCCTCATCTACGTCATCATGACTGTCACAACTTGCTAGATTTGTCCCCGAGATATCCAGATGTGTTAAGAGGGGCAAATTCTCTGAAAGATTCCGCAGATTCACCTCGGGATTTTCATATAAATATGGGCCTTCATGATTTGCCACACTCAGATCTAGAAGCCTATAAAACAAAACATTTAAGCATTTAAAGATATATGTGAAACTTTACAGACATTAAAATATTTTATTAACAATCCCTGGGTACAGTGCATACGGTTGAACTGTGTTTTATTGACTGTAATGAAATGTGTTGGTAGTTTAAGAATGAATCAATGCGACACACTTTTGACTCAGACTTATGACCAGCTGGATCACTTTTGTCAAGCAGGATCATTTATAAAATCTAGAAGAGATTGCTTGTAATTCAGAGGTCACACCACAGTTATAAGAAACCGTTTCGGTCATCTCAGGAAAGTGTTTAACATCGCTAATTCATGATGTTATACAGCAATGTTTCTAGAACTGTTTGGTGTTTGATATTTTTCATGCTGTGTTTCAGCTATTTATTTTCATATGACTGTGAGCTTACCGTAAATTATTCAGCCTTGAAATGGCTTTAACTGCATCAGGAAGCTTTTGTTTGTTTATATAAACACCGTGTAATATAAGGCTCCGTAAATTCTGTAGCTTTGAAAATGCCAAGTCACAGTTCACAAAATTGATATCACAAAGTGAGAAATCTAAATATACAAGCTGATGGCCAAGTGATGCGATGTCCTCCACTAAACAAACCAATCTATGTGGATTTTCTGTGGCCCTCAGGCATGCATCTATATTTACTTGGCGCAGTCCTAAGCTCCGGAGTTTTGGAAACTGAATATAAAGCGCATGTAAAAACTTAACAGATACTATATAACATTTCAGACAGTTTAACTTTTGCTTTACTGGGTATTTAAAAGAACCATCTTATATATTCCATTCAATTTCTACATATTGTGAATTTGAGTGCTTATCGACTGTCACTTCATTTCTTCACTATATAAAGCTTAGAAATTTTGATATGCTGCAATTTTGCTTTGTTTTACAAATAATATGAATTATACCCAAGGGGCCTCTCACGTACCAACTGGGTACCATGCGTGTATGTGTCCCCGAGGGGCCGCTCATGTACCAACTGGTTACCATGCGTGTATGTGTCCCCGAGGGGCCTCTCATGTACCAACTGGTTACCACGTGTGTATGTGTGCCCCGAGGGGTCTCGCCCGTACCAACTGGTTATCATGCGTGTATGTGTCCCGGAGGGGTCTGGCCCGTACCAACCGGTTACCATGCATGTATTTGTGCCCCGAGGGGTCTCCCCGTACCAACTGGTTACCATGCGTGTTTGTCCCCAAGGGGTCTCGCCCGTACCAACTGGTTACCATGCGTGTCCACGGCGTCAAAACGTCCCTTTGACGCCGAGTGTTGATTTTGAAATGATATCCCATTTTTTATCCCATTTTTAACCAAACGCGGAATGCAGTTCTGCAAGAATCCCCTTTTTAATGGGAAACGTGAAGTACTTAGTGAAAATTACCCCCTTTTTAACGAAACTGGAGCTGCGATGGGACCGCGCCCGGTCTCAAAATTAGCCCGTCGGCCCATTTGCTCTGCTTTTTTTGGACACGCACTAACACATAGGACACTTAGCCCCCCTCACCATCCGCATGGTAGCACACACTATACGTAGTCCCCACTCCCTCCACCCCACCCCTTCCACCTCATCCTGGAATTACGTTTTTCGTCAGGTTCAAGTGAGACACTATTTTAGGGCCAACGCAGAGACTGGTCAAATTGTCGCTATGGTTATAGAGTGTTTCTAGTGTCTGCAGAGATGCCTCATCTTTAAATCCTAATATCTCTATTTTGTGTGGTTTATGCTTCAGTAAATCCTACAAAAAGAAACATCAAAGGTAGCTATGTAGAAACAAATTTTATTTATTTTGGAAAATGATTCTTCAAATTACGATTATAGTTGCTTCTTCTTAATTAAATCAATTCATATCTTTCAATTATTTTAGCTAATCTTCTTGAACTGCTTTCATAATAACCATATTCGACATTGCGTTAGTTTTAACAGTAATCTTTGACAGAATATCACAATGAGTCAGCTGTTATTCATGAACACCCCTCAGAAAAATAATTGCTACGAAAATCTATGGAAACTGTCGAAAAATCTCCCTAAAAGGCCTAGAAAACGGCAACCCGAAAAATATTTGAGAAATTCTTGTCTAAGAAGAACGCATTAGCACTTTGGTATTATCATAAGGTGAAAAATCGCATAAAATACTCAGACCTGTATAATAGGGTCAGTTACAACGTCAGTTGAGCATAATCCGCTGAGATTCCAGTATTTCAATCGCGTTCTCGTGTTGTCTCGGAATAATGAGATTGTTTCGACTGTAAGCATCAGCATCTCCTGTAGTCCTTGCATTAACTTTTCGCAAATTGGGAGAGATAACTTCAAACCTGAACACAAAAATCATTTAGTCTAAATGTATCGTACAGTACACAGAATAGAACAGCAACCCCCAGTCAATGGCGACGAACTAGACTGAAAGTTAATGAACTTTTATAATTATTTTATCCAGCGTTGGAGAATATGTACTGTTAATTGTGTGCAATCTCTGACGCTTGACAAGTTGTTGATAAAGGTTAGATTTTGCCACCTTTTCTTTTCGAAGTTTACCCATATACAAAGTTAAACAAGAATGTTCAAATCTTCTTTGTTTAGGCGATATTTTGTAGAAATATGGCTCTTATTTTTACTCTTCCGATAAGTTATGTCTCTGTTGTGAGAAAATGATTCATAATAGATCTACAGCTCAAATTAATATTGAGATACTACCATTGTTTGCATAATGACGTGACCATTACCAAAGTCATTTCGCCATGTAGCAATCGTCAGAGAATCTGCATTTTAGCCCAAACCTCTAAAGAAGCAAAGCCTTCAGCAATTGTTAAAGGCAAGCGCGTTTATTAGAGAAGTATTAGCGAAAGAAATTATTCTCTTTCTGTCTGAAACCAGGAATATAATCTGGCGGTTTAGAAATTTTGGTTAAAGTTAGTGGACAAATATCCCTAAACGGTTGTTTCTTTTTAGCGATCGACCAAAAACTAATCTTCCTAAAAAGTATGTCTCTCTGTCACTTCAATCGAAAGGACTTAAACTCTGATTGGAGGTAGGCAAACTGCCCTTCAGGTTATTACTTCTTTTTATAATTCGACAAAACTTGGTGAAATATTTGCGAGCAACCAATGTTTTGTCAAATTTTTATCTTAAACTGTGGTTATAATTAAAATGTTGCCTGGATGACCTCAGCAGACGTAGATTCCTATGCCCCTTTCAATCTTTGACAATAAGTGATAAAAGGCGTAAAAGTGGCCTTAAACTATTTGTTTTACTACAACATATGTTTTCAGGGTCAGCGATATTGCCAGATTTCTATACACACTTGACTTTTATCTTGACAAGTAGCGCACCTATTGGTCTCGAAGTAGTAATAGGAGGCTTTGCAAACGAGTCTATCAATTGTACCTTTTAACCACTATAAAGCTTCAGAGGACGTTTTTTGAAATTTTGGAAACAGTGACATTAATAGTGTTTATCAATTATGCCTTTGTCTTAAATATTATTCGGTTGCTCGACATTTTAGGGTAAAGGAGTTCATTGAATATGTCTTACCTTAGCACTTATAAGACTCAAATTGGCACAAAGAGGCTTGAGAAAAAAGTTTTCTGGTGAGCGATATTACGAGAGTAAAATGTTTGTATTTGGAAAATTTTAGACCTTAAAAACTCCAGGTGGCAGAAATACCCTGCATATGAAATTATTTGATATTACTGAAACATATCGAGGTTATGATGTTTATAAAATATGCCTTTATTTTCATTACTATTGCACCTCGTTTATGTGTTTAAACCCTCCCAGTCTACCCGCGCCCCGAAGGGGTTGGGAATCTATTTTCACTGGGCCATGACCACGTAAAAGTCACATGTTATCTCGAAAACAGTTACAGATTAACAATTTTGATCTCATTTTCCGACTCAAAAGTAACTTCGTAATCTGAACGTTGACCTTGATTTTCAAGATCAAAGGTTACGTGAAATCACGTGACCAATGTTCTCTTGAAAATATTTAGTGATAGAACAATTGTGACCTCATTTCCTACCCTTTGGACATAAAAAATATTGATAGCTACTTCGGTGATCTTAGCCGGTGCTGTCACGGTCATGGTCGAGTAGTATGAAAACGCCGGTTCCACGTCAGGAAGTGACGTCATCATGACGTCATAGGCGGCGTAACCATGGTAACAAAGTCATGACCCTCCCCCCTAGGCGGCAGTCGGGACAGACCCTATGGTAAAAAAGTGAGGACCTCCCTCCAGGACATACTATGTACCGATCCCCCCCCCCCCCAGCGGCAGTCGGGACAGACCCTATGGTCAAAAAGTGTGGACCTCCCCCCCAAATTTGTGATTTTGCATATTTACACGTTTCAGACCATTCTGAACATTTTTGGTTTTTGGACCGACCCCCCCCCCCCCCGAATTTCAGATTTTTTCATATTTACACGTTTCAGACCATTCTAAACATGTTTAGTTTTTGGACCTCCCCCCAAAGGAGAGTAAGATTTAGCCGAATCAGCATGATAAAATCATATATAAGTGCTGTAATTCTTAGCAATGGCTTCACCAGAAACATCATGGACAACACATCAGCTATCAACACAGACATGGATGACCTGTTTAGCTTTGAAACAGTTACTTTTGATGATACGTTATTATCGGTTGAGGAGATTGATGCGTTCCTGGAAAACGCTGCAAAAGCCTTGGAGGAAGCGTTAGATGCTCCGTCAGATGTCGCTGCAGTGCAGCAAGCAATGCCTCAGGAGGACGCGTTAGGCGTTTCATTAAACGTCTCTACAGAGCAGGGAGGAATGCCAGATCCTGAGGGACCTGACTATCCGTTCTGGGTTGCAAATAAACTTGTAAATGGTAGCAACTCACAACTAAGCGCAAAGTTAAAAGCACATCTGAAACATCTTGAAGAAAACGAAGTGAGTGATGACGACGATTCAGAAGTGGACATGTCAAGCGATGACGAAGAAGACAAGCAGCTCAAATCTAAATTTGACTCGAGTAAGACCATACCTTATACTGAGGAAGATGTTACGTTGTTGAAACGAAACATTCGAGCAGTGCTTCCTCTCATCGATTGCAACATTTTATGGTGTTTATGTGAAAGAGGCTTTTTCAACCAACACACATACATGTACCTAACGGAAGAAGTGAATACCGTCATTCAACTCATCAACATGTTAGAAGAAAACATAGAACATGTTCCGGCGTCAGAGCCAAAGCTCTCCGAAGCCATGACTCGGCGTTTCGTTCAACTTATTAAAAGTCTTCATGAGGAACTTTTTAAGACTTTATGTCTACCGGCGCCAAAGTGTGTTGATGAGTATCACGATTCCAAATGTGCAAGGGTCTTACTACAAGGCTTCAAATACCTTGAAGAACGCATTCAGGTGTATAATATGATGGCTTACCTCTATGAAAAGGACATTTCACCATACCAATGGTCTTTAAATGGATAGTAGGTAGTCGCGAACGACGTGACTTTTTAGTGATTGTCATGACACAATCTCTAACAAACGGTTTACCAATAGCCTTTCTTGATGGTTTCAATGAGATGACTCCGCGATTTTACAAACATCTCATGAAAACCTATATGTAAGGAGTGGAGTGAAGTAAAACCCCCCATTTACAATGTCAGCATTGCTTCTTCATCGATGTGCAGAGACCATGGATGACGTCTTCAAAGTGAATTATGCTGACTATGTATTTTCAAAGCTTCCTGCTTTTGAATCGAATTGGATTTTACAAGTGAAGAATTTGCATCAGCATTGGGAAGCTGTTGGAAAGGCCATGCCAAGAGATTGTTTCAGCCACTCGTTTCTACGTGAATGTGAAGATCTACATTTGCCATTAACTTACGACTTTGATTCAGCATTTATCAACATGAATACAATTTTGGCAGTTGAGCTCATGTTAGATGTAGCTGCAAGAATCATTTTACATTATCATGATGACATTCCATTGACGACGAATGTATTAGAACTTGTTCGATTCAACCATGGACGAGTTGAAGTGAATTCAAAACTTTGCAAGATGTTTGATGACTCAGCAAATAGTTGGGTATAAAAGGAAGAGGACCCAAAGGCATCATTACATTGTGCAGCCATGGAGAAGAAGACAAGCAGCTTTAAAATTAGTGCCAACTTAACCATTACTGTGGAGCATGGGGAATTTGGACCATTTCTACGCATTACACGTGGAGAGAGATGGTGTGCTTATTCACCATCTTTGTGGAATATTGTATGTCAAAGCTTGAAAAATTTACGTAACATTAGCTTCAAACTGTACTTAACACAAACGAAGTGGTCTGAAGTCATTTCATACTTGGATATGCGTTTTGTGAGTTTTATGCGCACATCACAATGAACAGCAAACTTCATACTATATGTCGCATTGTAAAGGCTGATGGAACAGCTTGTGGCGCAGATGATAATGTCTCATGCATCAATGATTTGTTTAATGGGTAATGGTCTAATATTGATTGTTTCTGATCGATGGATATCCCATAGTAACAATACCCATGGTTATACCAGCATTATCTCTCATCTCATCCATGATTCGGACGAAAGTCTCCATTCTAAGCGCTCTATGCGTCTCATGTATAAGGATACTGCTGTGTCAATGAATAGTCATGAGGTGAAAAGACCTAATCATGAAAGATATGTATCAGGGTTTCATGTCAATGCTGACGGTGGTAACTTAGCTGAGCAAGGAAATAATGGTTTACATAATCGTTATTTGCATACACGTCTCAGCCGTGATTTTATGCTAACAGGTGGTTTAAGGATAGATTTGTTTGAGCAGGATCGTTATCTTCCTAATGGCATTAGTTTGAAATTACGTTTCCATAGACAAAAAGATGAATATGTATTGATGGCTGCGGATAATACCTATAAGGAAGAAGCGAAAGAGGCATTTTTAACCATTCGCCAAGTGAGGGTTAGTCCAAGTATTCAGTTAGGACATACAGATGCATTGATGAAAAGTCCTGTCAAGTTAATTATCACTAGAAAAGAATGTAAAGTGTTAGCCATTCCATGAGGATTTCAGTCTTTTGTGAAAGATAACATCTTTTTGGGTCAATTACCAAATCGCATTGTCATTGGTCTGGTTCATAATGAAGCCTTTGGTGGAACAGTATTGAGAAATCCATATGATTTCAAACATTTTGATCTGGACTACATGCAACTGTACACGGATGGTGAACCAGTTCTATCCAAACCTCTCAAGCTTGACATTGCACAGAACAAATACCTGGACGCTTTTGAAACGCTCTACAAATCGTTTGATAGATTAAATGGTGAGAAAAGTTCCATTATAAAACGGGAAGATTGGCCTAGAGGTTATGCTTTATTTTCGTTCGACTTAACACCTGATTATGATGGCGATGATCATTTTCCCCTGATCAAGCATGGGAATTTGCGGCTAGAAATGATTTTTGCTAGGGTTTTCAACATACAATCAATGTCATTGTCTAAGCTGAATTTGACAACATTATTGAAATAAGTGCAAATCGCAGCATCCAATTCGACTTCTAGTCATGAACACGAAGCAGATCAATGCCATATTGAGCCATGATGCCATGACCAAAGACTTGTTTCAAGGCGTGTTTGCCATGGACCAGTTACCATCTTTACAACGCGATGCCTATGTCATCAACACAGACGATCAAGATGAACCAAGAGAACATTGGGTGGCAGTGTATTATGACAAAGACCCTGTAGAATATTTTGACTCTTATGGACTTTTACCTCTAGATGATCGTTTAGAAACGTTTTTAAGGAATGACTATATGAATAATTCCATATCATTACAAACGCCAATGTCATCGTCATGTGGTTTTTATTGTGTATATTATATATTGCGTAGAGCTCGGGGTCAGAGTATGTTTGATATTGTCAATATATTAAAAAGAAACTATGGTGATTTTATTGTAAAGGATTTTGTATATAGACATTATAAACCATTGTTTTATTAATGTTGTTGTAGTTAAGTTGGTTAAATTGTAGTTAAGTTGTTGATAATTGTTCACGTTTGTTAAATTAAACAACCCAAGTTTCAAACTGTCTTGCTTATTGCGTTATATTTACAAACTTTTATTTACAAACTCTATTTACAAACACTATTTACAAACTTTTATTTACAAACATATAATTACAAACATATGATTACAAACTTTTATTTACAAACTCTATTTACAAACTTTTATTTACAAACACATTCATTTTTCAATACATTGATCAATGAATGCCATTCATTACAATCTAAATTAATATATGTATCATAGACATTACATCCACATTTGTAAATGCTATGAAAGCTCACATAACGCGCATCTCCAAACTTTATCACTTTAACAGTTTCATGCTCAGACAGTTTCAGTTCATATCTTTCTTCATTCATGCCTATTTCCATCACACATATAGGTTGTGTCAGCTCAATGGATTTGGTACCCCGCTTGAGTTGTATTCCTTCCTCTTTGAATTCAAGCATGAGGTTCTTCCCAATCCAGTGCTTGCAACAACGCGTTCCATTCCACTGTGCTGAGGGTGATGATGTCGTAGTGTTCTGTAAGCTCGTCATATTGGCGAAATTGTACAAACACGTCTAGATCGTTCTGAGTCACACGCACTTCTATATCATTTGAGAGTAGAAGGAGAAAGCCGGGTATCCTCAACTTGTCTAGATGATCCTTCAACACGGATTGTTCGTCAGATGATAGTATGATATACTTTCCAAAATGTCGTAGCACAATGTCATCACATAAGTTTCTCATATATGAGAATCCATATGTAATGAGTTCATAATCCAACAAATAGTCCTCCATCTCGTCTATTTATACTCGGATGATGGTGAAGAGCAGACAGCTTCTAGGAATCGTAAGACTGCGTACCAGTTCTTGATATCAACGTGGATCAAATCTGTATATGGAGTATCTGGCACAACTCCGTTATAATCCTCTGGATAATCCTGTAAAAGGTTTCTCCAGAATCTCACACGTATGTCAGAATCATGGTCAATCACCGTCACTTCAACTTTATTTTCAAGTTTGCGTTTAAACCCAGGTTCAAGCGGTATGTTTTGAAAGTCTTTCCACACTTCAGGTTTAAACCGATAAGCACGTATTATCCCAGAATTTATCATCACTTCATTCCTATCATTTACATCAAGGTAAACACCATCGTTAAATACGAGTGCATTCATGATTTTACCTTATTCTTCTTGTCTGCGAAGCCTTTTATCCACTTCTTTCACCTGCTTCCTTAGCATTTTCCATTCAGCAAAATTCCCTTTTTCGTAGGACGGTTTCTTCCAGTCCCCTCATCTCTGAGATATTTGCGAATGTTCACCACTCCTTCATTGCTTTGTTTCATAATCTTGATATACTTTCCATTGCCTAGAGAAAGCATTCCCTCCCACGACTGTGGTGTTGGTGTCGTCTCCACTTTTAATTTCTTGATGGTGGTAGTATTGTCAGGATTTTTCACGTTCAAGTCTTTCACTGTATCAGCAAGAGTATCCATATCCGTTGCAGATCTTTTCCGATTCATGTTCACGCTTCAGTGTTCACACCTCAACTAACTCTCAAGTTGAAGTGTCTCCCCTTATATACTGTAATGTCCATGTGCCAAAGTGGAATAGCCATCATTCATCACATATCGCTTGTCATCATAGGGGGAGAGAGCCACTTTCCTCGTCTTCTCCGAGAAAATCTGGTGGTCATGACTTCGAATGATGTGTCCTGTAGCCATCGTTTGCGTTTGGTTGAGCAAACTGTCTTTATACTGCTTATGTTTCATACGTCTTTGACAGGCTGTAGTGATGCCTTTGGCCGTACGTTTTTCTTTCCCACCATACATCATGCTATACATTTTCGGCCGAAGTCCAACAAACTCTTCAATGGGAATGCCCGCCGTCTCATCTTTCATTTTCCCAAGCACTTTCTTGTTCAGATTGGGATGCAGGAAATGATCTGACGGATAGTCACTGATGTCGAACAAGTCAGCATCTTACTGCATATCCTTGTAGATATCGTCCGTTTCTATGTCATAACATAGATTGTCGGTGTCGCTGAACAACAGCTTGGCGTCGGGATACTTGGTCATGATCTAGTTGTAATGAAAGTGAAACATGAGCACTTTGCTGAGGTCGAGAATGGTGAAGCCGACTTGAATGGGCTTATCCAGAAGCAGATCCACTTTGCGCAAATGTACCGCGGTTAAATCTTCGTTGAAAATTTTGAATTTGTGGAATGAAGGTTTGGCCACAAGTTTCTTGAACCGCTTTTCCTGGGGAACGAGTTCAACATTGATTCGTTTTCTCACATTTCCATGGTTTTGCCAAAAACAGAGTTATTCATCAATTTGAAAAAGTCTTTCTCAAACGGGTTCTTAGCCAACTTTCTCTTTTCCGTGTTCAACGAGATGTATTTCTCCAACCATTTGCTCTGTGCAAACATGATGGCACGATGCACCTTAGTGACCTTCAATCCCAATGAGACATATTGCTGTAAATTTCTATAATGAAGCACATATTTCTTCTTGTCACACAAGTTGGGAATGAGCTTTTCACTAGGTTTGTCTGTCATATTTAGATCTTTCCGTAGCTTCTGACTATGTTCCGACAATTCTCCCACTTTGATACTTTTCCGTTCTGGAGCCACTGGGTAGTGATTATGACGATCATGAATGACTTGTGGGTATTCTAAATCCACTTCTAAAATGTATCCAATCTCATCATCTTCATCCACATCCATAAAGTCGACGGATTCTGGCTCGCTCACCCACATAAATCCACTTTCTGGCATGCTTTGCGGCATGGCCCAACCATACAAGTTGTTTGCATCCAGGTACACCAGGTAGTTTGTTGGTTTTGTGGGATCGTAATCTGCTACGTAGGGGTTATTTGTTTTCGCATACTTGTGTGTGATGACAGATATTCCTCCACGTAGACCTTGTTCAACCATTTGTTACATGTCAATGTCATTGATCAATTCCAACTTCACTTTTGTCGCTTTTAACATGTCATTCCACGACAGTCCTGGTGCTGTATAGTAGTGAGAAGGATCCAATTCATATGTGTTAAGACATACTTGACGAAAGTTTTCAAACACCTCAGCCAGCAGTAACACATCCGATTTCAGGTACAGGTCGTGGTATTCACCAAATGTAGTACAGTTGAATGTATCCCACACCTTCTGCGCATGCGCATAATCTTCATCGCTAATGTCCTCTTCACTGAGCAGACTGTAAAACTTGTCCTTTGACGGTAGTTGTGTTTCAGTAAACTTGGATGACTCATCCACGTAATCGTAGGGGAACACTCCCTTTCTCAACAGTAAATCTTGTTGGTCGCTATCGTGAATGTGTGACGTCATGTTGTAGAAGTTGTCTTTCCCTTCTGCTGCCAGGTTGGATACCAACTTCTGTAGAGAAGTACTCATAAACTGATAACTATCTGTAAACTTCAGATTGCTCATGGTGAATGCAATATATTTCTCAACGGTGTTGGGAATGACTGTAATGGTTTCATTTTCAAACTTTCCAATTTCTTCCATGATCAAATGACTGTCATAGCCTCAAAAATTTTGGAAAAAAAACACAGGAATGATAAAAGAATCTTTAACATCCTGCTTATCCTTTCGAAGTCGGAATTGCAAGTTGCATTCACTATGTGCAGCTCCGCGGTATCTGGCATTGATATGGTCATGGTCTCTCACAAGATCTGCCCCTAGAGGCTCATGACAAATGTAGCAGCGTTCTTAAAATTCTCTTCATCTTCACGAGTCATGACCATTTTCTTTGGCTGTTGCAAGCCTTGCACAATACGATCACGCTCATTCACATATGGTCTACAAAGACTTTCAGAACATTGCCTCCTCGATACACGACTGGTGCACGTGTGTCATACTGACTGACAACCACATAGGCAAAGCTGTTTGGACGATGATGTTGATACTTGTCTCCTTCTTCATGCTTTTTCGTGAAACATTCAAAGTCCGCATAAATGACAAAAGGCGCTCGCTGTTGTTTGGCTACATTCTTGAACTTGATAAAAGATTTCTTAGGGAATGATAAACGTTGCGCGCCATGCTTGTCACACACTTCACGATGCTTATCTAAAAGATCTTGTAGCATAAACCCGTGAAGACAGTTGAAACAATAAAATGCTGCATGCCTATGTTTTGATCGATAAGCCATAAGTCTGCTGAAATTCTTGATGCCTTTTCTTGTCATTGCTAATCAAAAGTAAGTTGATTTCTCTGGCGCTGGTGTTTCGACTCAGTTGTATCGGAACAACTACATCATGTTCATATCCAAACACGTTGGTAGATACATCATTCTCCGTTTCAAACTTTGGAATGTCCGTGATCGGTGTTGGAAATGTCATCCCTTCCACCTTCAATTCCTTCTCAAATGGCTTGTAATGATTCACGCGATATGGGTGTTGATGATAATGGTGAGGATGAAGATGAGCCAATACGGACCAAAAGAAGCACTTGTTATCGTCATTCTGAATGTTTAACACACCTCCTGTGTTCACTTTCTTCGGTAGTGGGATAAAACTACTCGCTTCCAGTGGCGCTGACGTAGCTGTATGTACTTCAATATATAGTATGTTATCCAACACCCAGCCAGAACCTTGTCGCTCATGTTCGTCAAACTTGGTAAACAATTCTTATAGGCTTCTGGCAAGTCCTGCTCAATATCCGCTGGATTGTATGCTGTATATGTTGGACTGCTGATGAAGGCATTATCCACTTGTTCTACCATAACACCTTCAGTATTCGCCGTCATTTTCTTGAAGCGCGCATGTACGACAATGTACCATTTCATTCCACGGTTTAACTTTTCTAGCAAATGTGCTTTAATCCGATTCTCTTGTTGGCGCATTTCAAGTAGTAAATCCGATCCATCCTCAGGCTCAAACCATCTTTCCTGTACGTTTTCACCAAGACTCACTCTTCTGCCTCTGCCTACTTGTACTGCCTTTTGTTCTTCCATCGGTACACATGCATGTGCCTCAAACGCATCCAAAGATGGAAATATCTTAGCGCATTTACAGCAGAGGACTGGATCAGGTCTGTCAACACCATCTTGCAACGTCTTTCGTCTCTTGACTTCAATCTTCTCAACAAGCTCTTCGTGAGCACGTTTCAACTTGGCTGATTTGCATGTATGTGCTACGAACAATTCCAGAGATGGAAATGTTACATCGCAATCATGACAGTAGATTATTGCCATCGTTGTTGTTGTTGTTGTTGCTAGAACTGAAATGGGGTGAAATACACAATTCACTCTTCCTTTTATACTACTTCAATGTGGTCAAAATCTGGTGTGTAACTTGCTCAAACTTACTCAAAATTGCTAAAATTGCTGACTCGGCGAAAATTATCACTGCTTGACATGAATGAAATACATGTCTTGCTCTTCCTTTTATGTTACTTACATGTAATCAAAATATGGTGTGTAACTTTTCAAACTTGTTCAAAAATTGTTAAAATAGCTGACTCAGCAGAATTTATCACTGATAGCGTCTTACTTATTAATACCACTTAGATGTAATCAAAATATGGTGTGTAACTTACCAAAACTTGTTAAAATTGCTACACAGCAGAGACATCTGGTATTCATCCGCCAACATGGTATTCATCCGCGAAACTGTAAACTAGATATAAAACTGAATCAAACAGCGAAATTTCCATGCAAATAGGTCAACTATAGCGAAAGTTATCTCAATTTTTCACTTTTTACAAAGTTAAAATGGCTGCATGTTACAAATATGCATACAGCCGCATGCACAAATAGCCCATGACTATACCAAAACAAGATATAAAACTGAATCAAACAGTGAAATTTTCATTCAAATCGATAAACTATAGCGAAAGTTATCACACTTTTTCACTGTTGTTTACAAAGTTTCAATGATGCTTACAACCACTTATACAAATAACCACTTACTGATATGGCTGTCACTGTTGTTGTAGTTCATATGAGTGAGGAGCTCATCCTTATATACCACTCAGAGCTCTTGTTCTCAGCTGACTTGGCAGAATGTTACTCTCCTAGGGGGGGAGGGGGTAAAAAAAACTAAAAATGTTCAAAATGGTCTGAAACAGGTAAATATGTAAAAATCTGAAATTCGGGGGGGGGGGGGTCCAAAAAACCAAAAATGTGCAGAATGGTCTGAAACGTGCAAATATGCAAAAATCACAAATTCGGGGGGGGGGGGAGGCGGTCCAAAAAACCAAAAATGTTCAGAATGGTCTGAAACGTGTCAATATGCAAAAATCACAAATTGGGGGGGGGGGGGGGGGAGGTCGGTCCAAAAAACCAAAAATGTTCAGAATGATCTGAAACGTG
Organism: Protula sp. h YS-2021; assembly: GCA_949752745.1. Lineage (NCBI taxonomy): Eukaryota > Metazoa > Annelida > Polychaeta > Sabellida > Serpulidae > Protula > Protula sp. h YS-2021. The sequence goes on along the minus strand of OX457033.1, from coordinate 28,901,378 downwards.
TAAATATGCAAAAATCACAGATTCGGGGGGGGGGGGGGAGGTCGGGCCAAAAACCAAAAATGTTCAGAATGGACTGAAACGTGTAAATATGCAAAAATCACAAATTTGTGGGGGGGTCCTCACTTTATGACCATAGGGTCTGTCCCGACTGCCGCCTAGGGGGGGGGGGTCGGTACATAGTATGTCCTAGGGGGGGTCCTCACTTTTTTACCATAGGGTCTGTCCCGACTGCCGCCTAGGGGTGGGGTCATGACTTTGTTACAATGGTTACGCCGCCTATGACGTCATCATGACGTCACTTCCTGGCGTGGAACAGGCGTTTTCATACTACTTGGTCGAAACCGAAAGTATCTCGAAATGGTAAGAGATTTTCGTGGTAGAGGTCAGTGATTCTGAGCTCATTTTTTACCCCTTAGGCGTAGAAGACCTTACACAAGAGGGACCTCGGTCACCTTGACTTTCTTGATCAAGATCTTCGTTGAAAATCGGAAGTGGACTATTATCGCGAAAACGGTTAGATATAAAACCAATCTGAGATCATTTTCGACCCTTTTTGGTCGAAAAGACGTTATTTCAGAAGTACTGATAACCTTGACTTTCTCGAAAGATGAGAGGTGTTATGCTTTTGTGGCTTTTCCAAGTGAGTCATTCTGCTCTATAAAACAATTCGGTCTAGTTTTTATTAAAATATAACCGAATTTACAATGATAACTCAATATATTCATAAAGTGTAAAAATCTTTACCGGGTTTAAGTTGAAGCCTTGAATCTTCCGATTTTTCCGCAATGTATTCTATATGGGTGAGAATTATTTCAATGCACAGCCCTTGAAGGGTCGAGGGTGTGTCGATGCCCAGTTCACTTACATCCATTCTGTCTTCTGCAAAATAAAGCTACAATTGCAATATGAGTGGCATTAAATACCCACAGGAGTTTTTCTTAATGGTTTTCCTCAATGTCAGAATGAAAGAGTAGTAAAAAGTTCACAGAGTACCCCCATTATCGCGTTCTTTACATTCGCCAACCGGGAATGTTTACGGGCTAAAAATATCTATGTTTCCCAGTTGGTGTAAAAAAAACAAAAAACACCTATCCGTGCAATGAAAATATACACAAACCTATATTTTTAACCCACAGCCTTATTTTAAATGCTTATAACAAAAGAAAACAATGTGTAAACTCCGAAAGAGAGAGTTCATTTTTCGGTCCCGCTTTTTGTGCATGATAGAAGTAAGCTTCTCCGATGATCGATAGTACAGAAGTACCTCTACGTTCACAAAGCTTCAATATTATACTTGGACGCCTGTACTTCATAAACAAGGTAGTAGTTGTGTGCTCTGGGAAGGGAGGGGGAGGGACATTCACATACCAACTTGTTACCGTGCTTTGTCCTTTACTTTTTAAACGATCCCTAAACGCGGAGTGTTTGGAAATAAAAAAACTTTTTTCTCCCCCTTGTTTAGCGAAGGGCCGCGTCTGGCCTTAAATGTACTCTCCATCCCCCACCCCCGCCTTTCTCAGCGTATTATTATTATTATTATTATTATTATTATTATTCTTATTATTATTATTATTATTATTATTATTATTATTATTATTATTATTATTATTATTATTATTATTATTATTATTATTATTATTATTATTATTATTATTATTATTATTATTATTATTATTATTATTATTATTGGATACGCATGGTAACATATACCAAGTGCCACAACGCCACTCCCTCCGGGTTTTTGTTACAAATAATACAGCGAGTCATGATAGATTTATAAAACCAGTCTTCGAGTCATCATCTCGTTCATTAATATTCAATGATATACCGAAGTTGTGACATCATGACTTTCGCAGACCTCGATTTTATTCAAATCGCATATCAGCTTGTGTTTAACTTCCGTGTACCTTTTTCAGTTGCGTGATCTCTTAAAAACAGAATTTAAGGAATGTATCTCCACAACTCCGTACGTTCCGCATAGTTGGTAGGAATCTTGTCAACCTCTTCCCCACCCCTCCTCTCGGGGATGGGGGGCACTTGGTAACATGAGAAAGGGGAGATTTTCATTAGCCAGACGTGGTCTGTGCAGTAGGGTATCAATTTCGTTATTAGTGTGGGGGGTTGGCGGGGGCGGTGGGGGCGCGGGGGGGGGAGAGGAGGGTCGACTACGACGCGTTATAAAAAGTAATGGATATGCATGATAACCAATTAGTTGGTAAATTTGCCTCCTCCCTCTCCGGCTGTGGTTTAGGGGGGGGAGAGGGTGGTGGTCGGATGGAGAGCGGGGGATGGGGGTGGAATTAAGAAGATTCGACGCAGCCCTTTTCGAAACCATTTCCCAGCTATTGTACAATCATCGCCTTCCGGTCTGTACGGATGGCTACTTTGTTTATTCTCGTCCACCCCTCAAAATTGACTCCCCTACCCCCCCCCCCCCGCCCCACCCCCATCAGTTATAGTCCTAAAGCGTTTGAAAATATACTACCCAAAGCCATTTCAGGAACAACGTACGTCAAACCCCTCAGAAAATAACTGTTAACTTGTGATAAAACGTCCATAAGGTTTGGCTTTTCACTCACCTGATGGTTCCACCAGAGTTCAGTTTTTTTTTTCTTTTTTTTTTTTTTTGTTTTTTTTTTGTATTTCCGTCTCATCTAAGAGCTTGGGTCTTGCACACAATTCTCAGCACTAGTTTTGTCACTAAAACAGTGCACTAATCGGGGAAATACACTATCCAAAGGCTTTATACATGAAACGAACTTGTGTACTTTAAGTACAGTACTTAAGTAAACAACATGAGGGTTATTACACGAGGCCTGTGGCTGCATAACACCGAGACGTTTGTCGATTGTTTCATAAATGATTTGGAACACGCTTGAAAATGTGTTAATGCTTCTGTGCTGTTTGTTTGTATGTGTGTATGTGTGTGTGTATGTGTGTGTGGGGGTGTGTGTATGTGTGTGAGGGTGTGTGTTAGTACTTTTGAGGGGCAGGGGTGTGTGGCACATGAGAAAATGCATTGGAAAGCCATCTCTAATCATAAGGGAATTTTCTTTAAAAGAAGCTCCTTAAGCGGCGTCAGCATTTAGACATCAGGGGAGGGGGGGGGGGATGCTGTTCACATTTTAAAACTGAAATTAACGGTAAACAAAAGAGTAAATCGGTCTGAGTTTTAAGTGTTCTTTATACCCCGTGAAACGCAGGGATATAGTTATGAGCTGGTCCGTCCGTCCGTCTGTGGGTCCGCAAAGAGTACTAAGTTTTAACATAGAAGTGATTGTCATGGGAACCTGAAACCTTGCATGGTGTTTATATATATATATATATATATATATATATATATATATATATATATATATATATATATATATATGGCTGTGTGTTAGTGTTAGGTGGGGGTACTTTAGACATCACTAGTCGGTGGGTGGGAGGGGTTTGAAGCGTTTTGAAGGAGGGGTAAATTCCAGAAAGCACTGGGCGGTAAGAAGGGAGAAGTAAATTCTAGAGGGAACAAGGCGGCTCTCATAGCGTATATACATACCTCCTGCACAGCTCTCATTGCGAATATACATACCTCCTGCACAGCTCTCATTGCGAAAATACATGCCTCCTGCCCCGTTCTCGTTGCGAATATACATGCCTCCTGCCCCGTTCTCATTGCGAATATACTTGCCTCCTGCCCCGTTCTCATTGCGAATATACATACCTCCTGACCCGTTCTCATTGCGAATATACATGCCTCCTGCCCCGTTCTCACTGCGAATATACTTGCCTCCTGCCCCGTTCTCATTGCGAATATACATGCCTCCTGCCCCGTTCTCATTGCGAATATACATGCCTCCTGCCCCGTTCTCATTGCGAATATACATGCCTCCTGCCCCGTTCTCATTGCGAATATACATACCTCCTGCCCCGTTCTCATTGCGAATATACATACCTCCTGCCCCGCTCTCATTGCAAATTAACTCATTTGTGCTCTAATTTTAAACCAACACTCCTGAAATTGCAAACAACGTGCAGAATTGAAAAATTGCCCCTAATATGCTAACAATTAACGATAATTTTTTGGAGATAACGGGCATGTCTCCACTACCCCTTCCCGACAATTTTGGCGAGGTCAAAAAAATCTTGCATCCACCCAAATATAAAATCTCGGGTGTAAGTAGCGACGGACAATATTGGCTTAGAGAAAGGTACGTCTGTTGTTGGCACCTGGAGTGCTCCCCCCACCCCCACCCCCCACCCCCACCCCCATCCCCACCCCCTCGCAAAAGAGCAATCAATTCGGGTGAAATAAAATTAAATAAAATTATATTTCCCCTTGAATTTGAAAGCGTTTGAAATGCCTGGTTTAAACTAGAGCCTCAGTAAGGCAGGATCCCCCGTGAAGCAGTAAAAGTAAAATGCATGAAAACGTTACAAGTAAAAATTAACGATTTTTGACAGCTTTCCTCAAGTGAATTTTTGGTAGATATTCGGAACAACAACTTCAATTTATATATTTTTCACAATCCAGTGTTTAATATTCCCTGATTTACAATTTAAGTAGTAGTTGACCGGTTACACCACGACTTTAATTTTTCCCCATTTTGACAACAATGCCACGTTGCACATTTTCAATAGATATATATATATATATATATTATATATATATATATATATATAAATATATATAAATATATAGATATATATATATATATATATATATATATATATATATATATATATATATAATATATATATATATATATTTATATATATTTATATATATTTTTGTTCATACAAATGACTTATGGCTGCCGTTGAATCGACCCGACGCTTGAAAAGTATCATCCATATCTTTTCTCGCCCGTAAACTCATAGAATTTGATGACCCAAACTAAGTGAGGGTCTCCTATTCTTGAAATTTCCTTGACTGCTTGGTGCTAACCTCTGTAAGTAACCTCCCAGGTGGCGCCGCTAACGCCACTTTTCATCCTTACGCCCAAACAAACAGTCTAGGTGATGGAAGCATCTGGATTTTAGGAACTTTACCCAGATCTTCTGAAGATTACGGGGAAGGGATTCCAATAGAAGTTTCCAGGGAACACCAACGACATGTAGCTGTTAACAGAGCCCGATCGGTTCAACGGCTTAGCGGAACTGGACCTTTATCGGAGCGATAATTGGTGATCGGTAAGTCTTGTTGTTTATGCAGTGGCGTTTCTAGTCGCCTTCTAGCATTTTACACGAACCGAAGACTCTGTACGTTCACCAGCGTTGCAATTAAGAGTTACGGCACGGTGGGAGCTAGGGCCAGTTTTGAACGCAGTGCCCAGAACTACGCTCTCACTGCTGAGGTACAACATTGCTGCTAGTTCGAGAGCAGAATTCATACTTTTTTCTATCACACGGACATTTCAGAACTGCCTATAGTGGCGTAGACTCGGTCGTTAGACACCTTCTCACAGCCAGGTTTTCACAGTTGCTAAATCTCTGTTGTTACTGGCATTTGGGTTTTGAGCGGGAATGCGCCCGCAACCTACCTAGTTTTTCTACCTTTTGTCCTTTTGCTGCGACCTTATTGTTGAGCTTAGCGTGGGTAGGTTACCCCCCTACGTTGTTCCAGCCGGAACTGATGACTCTCAGGTCGGTAACGCTAGAGAAATTAGGAATTTGGTTGTGGGCGCTTTCCCGCGCTTGGATGTAGCAGGTGCTTGGGGCCCGCGTTCTAGCGCGAAAGGGCAAACAACACTGTAGGGGCCCCACTCTTGGGCACCACGGTATTTATACTAGGGGCCCCAGCCTAGTGGTGTGGGCGTCGCCTAATAGACCTACAGGAAAACTAATAGCTATTTCCTCGTGTGTTACAGGGATGAGCGGCCTGCCATGGTGAGGAAAGAACGCTACTGCCAGGATTGTGCTGCCAGGTTTGGCAAGCCAGAATGCGATGGCGTTGTGACATGTGATACCTGCGCACATCTAAACAAGAAACAGTGGAAAAACATTAATAGACAGCGAAATAGGAAGTTACACAACCGCGAAGTCAAACTGTTCTGGGGCAACATATCAACAGGCACCCCGGCGCAGGAATCGGAACAACCAGAGGTGGGCACACCGCTACGTGATGAGATATCGTCTCCACAGGCGATAAATATGTCAGACTTTGAAAGCAAGAAGTCCCCGTCACGCAAACATTCGCACAGGAGTAGGGACAGCTCCAACAACGGGGCTCCCTCATCTCCATTGAGGAGTTAGCGGAGAGCAAGGCCACCATCACACCCCTCAACTTACAGGACCCCGGTGAAGCTCATGTACCGGCCCAGGACTTCCCTACATCCGAAACGTCGAGGGGGGCACAGGCTCCAAGCCTGGTACTCCCATCCAGCACGTTTGTCATTGCACCGAGGGCCCACGAGGGACAGTTTGCACCGACCTCGCATCTGGATATAGAGGCGGTCGTTAAGAGAGCGCTGCAAGAACAAGCTCTACTGTTTCAACAACAACTCGAGGCAGTACACACACGCTCAACGGCGCAATGCACTATTTCCAGACCACCGGACGCGGAGGGAAGTGTGGAGACACCATCAGTCACGAAGAGCTCCACACACACAACGGAACTACGACGAGGGGGGCCCGTCATGACCGGAGGCCCCGGATCACCGGATGCCCCCACAGCCACAAGCCGGCCCGCTGCGCGACAGGCCCTCACAGCGGGACCCGCCACAAAAGGGGGGCCCGTAGCCCGTGAGGCCCCAATCAGGTCAGAGCGACAGACAGAGAGAGAGAACAAGGGCCGAGAGAGGAAACGCGAAGTCAGCCACTCTCCTAAGAAGCTGAGTCGGCAATCTTTTTCCTCCTCTGGGGACAGTTCAGAATCTGGGGACCCCAGCAAGCGCACACCCCCACCACTGCAAAAGCTGTACAGTCACATGAAACGAAAGGAGGGTTACAGCTCTTCCAGTTACGACACAGACAGCAGCTCAAGCCGCTCCTCCTCCTCCCGACCATCGGAGCAAACCGCAAAGCAAACCGCGGGCGAGATCCAGACGGCGCCGCTCCCACACCCACGCTCGCCGGGCCCGGGACTCAAACCAGCGGCGTGATAGGGACAGCAGGAGCAGTCGGGCAAGGGGAAAGGTAGAAGAGTCATCTTTTAAACATCCTGAATGTGGGGACTTACTGCGCACGCCCAGGAAGCGGAACCACCCAAGTGAGTGGGATAGACGCGAGGTATCCAAGCGGTTGCACTTATCTGACAGGGACGGCAGCCCATCACGAGAGCGCGACGGCATCACTGCGTCATCTTCGGTCCCGGAACTCAGTGACATTCTATTTCGTGAGGTCATAGAGCTAGTGGAAAGATTTTCGAGTGCAAAAGTGGGAAGACCACTACAGCAGTCCGAATCCGGATTCAGACTGGAGTCCGAAGGTCCGCGAGAAACGGGGCCCGAATTATTGGCTCTGGACACAGCTGCAGGGATTCGGGACGCAATCAAACTGAAGGAAGCAGAGTTCCATGCAAAGGACTCCAAATACGGGCTAGCACCTATCTTCCAAGCCAAGGGTTACCAAAACAGCATACAGGCCGTGCGACGACGCGATTCCATTTGCACCTCTCAGTTTCCCGAAACACGCCCCTCCGTGGTTGCCCCAAGTGAGACCGGATGACAAGGTAGCAATCAAGGACAAAGACATGGCATACTTCAAGGGTGTAGCGAGGGCCAGTCTGCGAATCTTATCATTCATCGAGTACGTTAACCAAATGCTGGTAAACAGTTTATCGGGCCCAGATACTGGATTAGTCAGCAAGCTGGTGGCGTGCCTGGTCAAGTGCACCAAAGACCTAGTGAAACTAGACACCTGCCTCCTATCAAACACGATACAACTACGCAGGGACAACATTTTGCAGCGGTGCCGCCTTGCACAGGACAAACTGTTTCAATTGCGCCGTTCCACGTATTTGCACGAAACACAGTTGTTTCCCGATGAGTTGCTCGCTGAACTGAATGGCAGACATGTTCAGGACCTGCAAAACAGGGCGCTCCAAGACAGATACACAGCGGGCCCACCGCGCCTACACAAGTCATACCGGGGGCGACCCAGGGGACCCGCAGCACTGCGCATCCAATCGGCACCACCTCGGACGGCGAGCTACGGGCCAACCCAGAGACAGCCGACGGCTGGTGTTTTTTCCCGGGAGAGGCCACAGCAAACACAGGTGACAATCAGTTGGGGGCCCGGAGAAGACCTTGCCCAGGAACTCTCCGGACTCTTCAAACGTTTCAAATACTGGCGTTACACCGTCCGAGTTAAAGGAAAAGATTTTGCACTCAGGAAACTTGCCCGTAGGAGGAAGGCTCAGGCATTTCTGGCAGCAGTGGAAAAACCTGGGGGCCCCAAACAAGGTCGTACGCTGGCTACTCTATGGGTACCCACTACCGTTCAAAAAAGCAGACGGTCAGATACCAAGCCTATCTCTAACACTGAATCCGCCACCCCAGTTAGTAACCTCCTACAGGCAAGGATCAGAAAAAGCGGTCGCACTCCGGGAGATGGTAGCCAAACTGCTAGAGAAAACTGCAATAGAAGAGGCGCCGGAAAACCACAATGGCTTTTTCAGCCGTGTGTTTTTTTCGGCCCAAAAAGACAGGCGGTTGGCGCCTAATAATAGACCTAAAGTCCCTGAACGAAATGCTAGTCACGCAAACTTTCAAAATGGACACATGTCAGCACATAAGGAAGGCGGTGGAGACGGGCATGTGGGCCACGTCAATAGACCTATCAGATGCCTATCTCCACCTACCTATGAGGCCCCAGCACCGCAAATACCTTTGCTTCCAGGTGGAAGACAAAAAGTATTGGTACAGGGCTTTGCCGTTAGGCCTCTCGCCGGCCCCGTGGGTTTTCAGCAAGACAATGCGTCCGCTAAAGACATGGGGCCGACGACGGCAGATGTTACTTTTCCAGTACCTAGACGATTTGCTCATCGCAGGTGTGGAGAAGGGAAAGGTTGCACAACAGACGCTCGATCTCATCAGCAAATACATAGGTCTGGGCTTGGTAGTCAACCTAGAAAAATCAGAAATAGAACCCGAGCAAATGATCGTGTTCTCAGGGGACCAGTTCGATTTCGTAAGAGGCCTGATCTTGCCCACGACCGCTCGGCTGGAAAAACTGGAGGCGCTGATTCGAAGGGCATTGGCCAAAGTAGCGGTGCCGCTACAGCTAGCAGAAACCCTTCTGGGGTTACTGGTGGCCACAGAAAAGACAGTGCCCCTAGGTCGGTTGAATTTCCGGCACTTCTAAAGAGCGGTACGGTCAGCAGTGAGGCGAGGACGGGGGCCCCAAAGTCTGGTCACACTGTCAGAGCAAGCGAGGGCAGACTTAATGTGGTGGGGCAACCGGTCAAACACACAACGAGGCGATCGGTTCGTGGACCCACAGCCGGGGGCACAGATACAGACCGACGCCTCTCACAGCTGGTGGGGAGTGCACTTCGAAGGCATGTTGTTTCAAGGCAATTGGCCTTCCGAGTTGCACGACACACACATAAATGTATTGGAGATGCTCGCGGTCAAACAGGCTCTCCAGTTGCTGGCGCGCAAACTCCAGAAGCGAACCGTGCTGTGTCTCATAGACAACTCCACCACGGTGAGCTACATAAGGAAACAGGGGGTACGAGGTCGCCGGAATTGATGGAAGCCACACGCCAAGTGTGGCACTTAGCGACAGCTCACCAAATCACGCTGTTGCCACATCACATCCCGGGTCACCTCAATGTGCTGGCAGATATGGCGTCCAGACAGGGGCAGGTCCTGCCGGGAGAATGGATGCTAAGCCGGCGCTGTTTTCAGTGGGTGGTGGAGCATTCGGCTCTGGAACCACCACAAGTGGACCTATTTGCGACCAGGTTTTCAAAACAGCTGATACGGTTCGTGTCTCCGTGTCCGGATCCGGAAGCAGTAGACAACGACGCTCTCAGCTGCGCATGGCCGCAGGAAGTTCTATATGCATTTCCACCGAACGCAATAACGCCGCATCTGATGGACAGACTAGCCAGGGAAAACGGTTTCAAATGCTAATGTTGATCCCAGACAACCCCTCGGCACCGTGGTACCCCCTACTCACCAGACTATCGCTTGGTCAACCACAACGACTGCCGGTGGGTGTGGGGGACGTGCATCAGCCGCATTGGCCCCACAACCACCAACAGCCGTGGGACCTAAACCTCCACCTGTGGTGCATACAGCGGGCTGGTTAGAAGCACAAGGCTTCTCACAACAAGCACTACAACGCATGCAGGATGTGCACGCAAACTCCACCAAATCAGTGTACAAATCACAGTGGAGAGTGTTCGAACGGTGGTGCCTGCTAAAACAAATGGACCCCGTTACGGCGACGTCCCCGCTTTTGGCCGACTTTTTCATATACCTTTTCGAGTCCAGACAAGTAGGCGTACGAACGATAGAGGGTTATAGATCAGCGCTGGGGGCTATGTTAAAAAATGCTTCAGGCTATGACCCCGGCCAAGACGATTGCCTAACGAAATTAACCCGTAACTTTAAATTGCAGCGCCCTCCCCCGACTAAACACATAGTACAGTGGGACCTGGGGTTGGTACTGAGTTATTTCAGGGGCAAAAGCTTCACCTGCGAAGAGAACACACCGCTCAAGGAGCTGACCTTTAAAGTTACGTTCCTGCTGGCCCTAGCGTCAGGCAAGAGACGGGGAGAAATACATGCCCTAGACAAGGATTACACGTATGAAGAGAATCACAATAGAATCATCCTGAAACCTAGGGCAGAATTCTTAGGGAAAACCCACATAATAACACACGGGAAAGGCACTTTCTCGGAAATAGTTCTCCCCTCGTTGAAGGGGCAAACAGGGGAAATAGAGGGTGAGCGGAATCTGCTGTGCCCAGTGGCAACGCTGTTACAGTATCTGGCGGCCACCAAGGCCATAAGGGCCTCGCAGCAGAAACGCCTCATCATCTCTTTCCTTCCTCACATAAATAGAGACGTAGGGAAATCGACAATTTCTAACTACCTGCGACAAACAAGACAGTAGGCGGCCCAACTCAATTCATGCCCACCCACACGAAATCCGCCAGGTGGCCTGCTCGTTAAAAGCTGTAAAAGGGGCCACCATGGAGGAAATTTTAAAGTCGGGATGTTCGCAATCCCCCAACAGTTTCATAAAATTTTATTTGCAGGATTTTACGCGAGACTCGGTTTCCAGGCTTTGCAGGCTGCCGTTTGTGGCCGCCGAGTAGGTGATCAACGCAAAGTAATGGACAGGTTATGATCTTTTCCAGCCTGGCACTCATGTGTTTCTGTTTGCAGATTTCGAGGGGGAAGCTAAAAGAGCCACAAGCAAGGAGAGAAGCCTCTCAAACAGAAGAACAGATCACAGTAGTCTCGCAGCGACATGGGGCATCGCCACTCAAGGTGGGAAACGGCTCCACAACAGCTCCAGCAAGAGACTACTCCCGGGACACTGTTCACTCATTAGTTAAGAAGTTAAGAAGTTCGGGCCACCAGACCGGGACTGCGACGCCTTGACATTTGGGGCCAACACGGGACCCAGAGACTGCGCGCTTGCGCCCAGACACACGGGGGCCCCTACAGCCTCACGTCGGGCCCCACCCCCCTCTCGGCCCACCGGATGGGGCCCACAGCCGAGAGAGGGGGGCATGGAACCAGGCAGCGGCCCCACAGCACCGAAGGGCCGGGGCCCATTAAGGATTTTGGGGACACGCAGCGGGGACACCAGCCACGACGGGTGGCGGCAAAAAAGGGGGGAGAACATGGTCCCCCTCCGGGTGCCCGTCTCGTTAGTGGCGCCCCAGCTTGTGCGACATGAATTTGGCGTCCCTGGTGGCGCCAGAGATACTTATTCATTTGTTGCATTCCGTTTAGTTGAGAAAATTAAATCTTAAGTCAACTTATCTGTGTTTGTTTCTGCATTGGCTTATGTGGTACGGGCGACGCCCGCAGTTCGTGCGCCCCAGATGTAGCCATCCTCTGCGTTAATCTGATTTTCAAGCGTCGGGTCGATCCAACGGCAGCTATAAGTCATTTGTATGAACAAAATTTGCGTTTTTATCCAATTAAAACGGATTTTTGTTTGTAAAAATGTTGTAGCTGTTTAGTTGGATCGAACCAACGCTACATCTACCAGCCCTCTCCTCCCCCTACATCGGGGCCCAATTCTTCGGAGCGTCACGATTCAAAGTGACGTTAGTGGCGCCACCTGGGAGGTTACTTACAGAGGGGAGCACCAAGCAGTCAAGGAAATTTCAAGAATAGGAGACCCTCACTTAGTTTGGGTCATCCAATTCTATGGGTTTACGGGCGAGAAAAGATATGGATGATACTTTTCAAGCGTCGGTTCGATCCAACTAAACAGCTACAACATTTGTACAAGCAAAAATCCGTTTTAATTGGATAAAAACGCGAATTATATATATATATATATATATATATATATATATATATATATATATATATATATATATATATATATATATATATATATATATTTATATATATATATAAAACCTGGTGCCCTATTGAATTTGTCCTGTTCACTTGTCGGTCTACATTTTTGGAAGCTGATTGCGATTGCTTGAAAAGGGCTTAGTAATCCACCAATTTCTAAAAAAAAACAGCTGCCAGAGGGATCTTCTGTCAGGCGACCAAATGTCATGAGATTAAATGTCGTGAGATCAAATGACGTCTCAGCAGTACAACAGAACCTTCATTGCTGATTTTTAGATCACAGCCTTACATATATCAAAACGTACATTGTTGGTATTAGAACAGCACGATTTGTGTAAAGAGAAAAGGTGACGTCATCAATTAAAGACGAAACTACTAAATCAAGGATGAGCGTTTGGTGATAGATTGACGTTTAGTTCCATATGGCCGTTTGGTCTTAGATGGACGTTTAGTGCCATTTGGACGTTTGGTCCCATATGGACGTTTGGTCCCAGATGGGAGTTTGGTCCTTGATAGACGTTTGATCCGAGATGGGCGTTTGGCCTCTTATTACACCATCATTTAACACTTTAAATGAACAAATAAATGATTAAAAATCACTCTTTTAATGACATAAAAATCGAAGAAAATCTGAGTTGAAAATATAATAAATGACAACCCATCACTCTTACCCAAAGAAAAACGACTACCAGTAACCAAGTAAACAAGCCAAATTGCATTAAAGCTGGAAAAAAACTTGGCGATCCGACTTCTGTTTTGGGAAAGGCCCTTGTGTCCAAGGCCCTTTTGTCCAGGACCCTTCTGTCCCGGATTCCTGATGAACATTTCAAAGGGAAGAGGAGAGAGAGAAGGCGAGAGAGAGAGAGTGAGAGAGAGAGAGACAGAGAGACAGAGACAGAGATAGAGAGAGAGACAGAGAGAAAACGACAGAGGGAGAGAGGAGAGAGTGAGCGAGAGACAGAGAGAGATAAAGAAGAGAGAGGGGAGAGGGAATGGATGTTTGGATGGAGAGAGAGAGAGGGAGAGAGAGGGAGAGATAGGGAGAGAGATGCGATTCAAGCAGCATCTATTTTCTGTTGTTGAGCAGATGTTAGAAAAGTTACGTTAGGGATCAGGAAAGCGACGTTGTAGAGACAATACGAGAGCGATATCGTGTAGACGTTAGGAAAGCGACGTTTTATAGACGTTAGGACAGCGAGATTTCATAAACGTCTTGAGAGTAAAATATGTATGGGACTATGTTTGAAAGCCTTGAGTCATTAACAGGATTTTTCATCCCATGAATAATGTGTGTAAACCAGACTGATTTCGATAGTTAAATCTCACAATTGGAAGGACAAAATCACTATAACAAAGGCCTCTAAGTATAGTATTCCACTTAAAACTTTTTCAAAAGTAATGCCGCCATAACAATTGCATGAAAAAAAATCGAAAATAAAATCGAGCAAATCTTTTTGCCTCGAAACTTGACCAATTTCTTACAAAATTTCACAGATTAGTAGAAAGAGACAGCTTTTAGCAAAAGAAGTTTAGGATTCGCCAGACAGCAGGCCCAGGAAATTTTGGATGATTTTGCCTTAATAAAACAATCGGATGGTCTTATCTCTCGTCCCTGCCAAATAGTACCAACCTGAATGGGCAGTCCATCAGCAAAACTTCATTGTGATCAACGGAAATCTGTTGGAGAAATAGCATTTATTCAAAGCTTACATACGGATGGATTAAGACAGAGGCCAGTAGATTTTCTATCATATTATTAAAACTGCAATTTAGTTTTGACGAACTAAGTAAAAATAACTATTTTACACTCCAGTTCTAAACTGTTTCAACAGAATGTCACGCAAATTTAAATCGCCATGTATTCCTTGAGCCGCGAACAGAGTGCTCTTAAGGACAGTGCAGTCTTATTGTAGTATTGATCCTGCATATGCTATGCGGGATACTCAAGTCCAGCACAGCTGTGATATTGTTTAAGCGCGATACAGGCGCTCTCTGATTATATGTGCCAAGTAGGTTTGGGTGGTTTGGAAACATGCTTTGAGGGAGACTGGGATTTCAAAACCTTCTTCAAAGCCTTCTGTACACAGACACTTGAAATCCCGCATTAAAACAGTTAATAAGCAATAAATTAAAAATTGACGTCATGGTGATGGCACGGATCAAAATGCGTCACCGAAATGTTTCTTGCAAAAAAGTAGTCACATGACGTATTTTGTTCCAAAATATAACCTATTGAAACATTCATGACGTCATAAGACAAGACGGATCTTCGTGGCTGCAGCTGCTTCGCGCTTAAGCAATATTACAGCTGACACATAGGACAATGCGTGACGCGATATGACATCAAAATGAGAGTACAAATTTACAACTCAACCGCTTCTCTTATGAAGGGATGTTCAGTATCAATCAGATGGATGAGCGAATGGGATAGGAGGGGGACTGGGACAATGTAGAGCCGTTCTGAAGTGAGCAGATGATCGAGTTGGGAAGGGGCAGGGTAGGCGGTAGCTTAGCTAAACAGTGCGCAGGTTTCGCGGGTGTGCTGGACATAGAATGACAGAACTTTCTGTGGGCTTCTCTTTCATAGTTGTATTTGCACGCCTCTGCTGGACTGTCTGTAGATTTTATTGGGCTGATAAGAAAGCTGTTTTCACCGTCAAACTATTCAAAATACGGGAACAGTTATGTAACATTTGCTTGTAGTACCTGGAAATATTTTTTTTCTTTTTAGGTGAGTCTGTAGATAAATATGTTGTAAAATAGTAATAAGTTATCGCTCTGTGACAATGTAAAGTCCCTAACATTTGTAGTGGCTGTATAAAGTCACCCATTGTAAGTCTCCAGGATATGAGAGATTCACTTAAATCAATCTAAATTTTATCGAGTTAGATTTCTTTAATTGATATTTGTACAAAGGATTGTGCGTGTTTGCCGTTGTGGTTGAACAGAACTGCACCTTCACGTTTCACGTGTTTGTGTTTGTTTCACGAAATAAGTGTTAAGTTTTTGTCGCAATGACGGCGCTGTAGAATGCGCTGCTATTAATCTCTGGAATTACAATTGAAGGGGTCCATGCATAAACTTGATAACTCCACTTCGCAGGAAAATGCACTATTACCACCACGGTATTTCCTGGCCTCTGTTCTATCACATATGTAAGTCTTACACCTCAAAACCGATTAGAAGTGGGCATTTTTGAGAAAAATGCGATGGGAAAAACCTATGTTTGTTACTAAAATTTCAAACTTTAAAGGCGTTTTTCTCCACTGCTGATAACTGCAGTTATCAAGTTTATGCATGGACCCCTTCAATTGTGATAGCCTGGCCGTTACATTTTTCAAGTCATTACCAGTTGGGGGACACTCTGAACTGTGACGGTATTAATGTGACCTTTGTGATATTGCGACCCTTTAACTGCTGCTCAGATCAACCTAAATCTCATCGTTTCATTGAAGTACAGCTCGTGAATATTAAAAATTTTGTAACAATATAAGGTTTTTTGGTGTTTATCAATGCAACGCGTTAGCCGTAGATCGATTTCGGGATCAAGTTTCCTTGAATAAAGCAACTACAATATAAACAATCATTTATAATAGCTTTAAATATTTCTAGCCCAAATAAAAGGCAGGATTCAGAGAGATTTTGAACAACAAAAATAACAAAGCAAGTATTTTCAAATTTTGAAATTCTGCAGTAACGAGAACCAATTTCACAAATATTAAGCACTTTGCCAAAAGATAATCTTTCAAATATCACTTTCGAGTAGAATTCTGAAATTTTTTTAGCATCTTGATTTGATTTTCTTTTACAGACAAGACCATTTTTTCATATTACAATCATTTTCTAAGAAACTTTTTTGCCAGCTCAAAACCTTTCTAGAAAAATATAACTTTGCGACTTACTCTATGAAACGACTTATCCCCTCCCCCATCACCAAGAATAGTGAATAGCTGAAGCTGAAAATTTATTCAGTGTATCTAAAATGACCAGGTAAGACTTTCCATCCACTCACCGTTCTTACAAAACCAACACAAGCATTTCTCTATGCACAACATATTTGTCTTATGCAGATAAAGCACACATCATATCTATAATACAGTGTGGCTGTTGGCAGATGCGACGGGCGTGTGTGCAAATAATTGCCCTCGAACATACCAAAAAGCGAACGACACATATTCTCGTCCTATTTATTGTTTTGGTTATCCCATTCTGGTTCTTTTCGTTGTTGAGGTGATGCCATATATATATCCAAGTTTTACATTTTGACGTCTCGCAACTTTGTGATAAATATAAGAGTTCCAAGAAAAAATCGAGGAGTACTGATACATTCTATAAACTCATATGACTGTGCTATAAACTATATCTACAATCTCGCGACGCACCAACACCTGTTTTACGTCATTACGTCAAAGATGTTATGTCATGTATTTTATCTTTTGAATTCGATCCTTGTTTCGGTAACGAATGCCTATCTTTCAGGCTATACTTCAAGACTATTGCCTCAAACTTTATAGTCGAAAAACGTAAACAAGTTGAAAATTTAATATTTTCATGAAATGACGTGAGAAAACGTCATGAATAACATGCAAACAATGGCAGACTTCACCCAGGAACTCTGTTAATTGTTGTATTCATAGCTAATAACAGACAAAAATACTGCACATGACATTATCATTCGTCACAGCCATCAGTGTTTGTCATCGTTTAACAATTTGAGATTTCTGCCGCATTTTCAACGCGGATATGATTTGCTACTTGTGTGTGTGTTTTTGTGTGTGTGTGCGTATGAGGGTTTATGTTTGTGTGTGTGTTTGTGTGAGGGTGTGTGTTGTGACCTCACAAACCCCAAAAACAAGCGAAACATTTGCCAAAAACGAAAGCGTACTAATTTTACAGTCAATATCAATTCATTTTTAGGATGCTTCCACTTTGAAATATCACCATGTATTGATGTAAAACAGCTACAGCTTAGGAGTAGAATGTGATTTGTTGAATTTGTGGCCAAGGGTTCTTTCTTCTGGTCTTCGTATTGGTTTCCATTGCAATTACCAGAACTCGCACTATTCTCGCTACAAGCCGATTCTCGCTACTCGGTACCCTCCCACACTTGCTACTCGCTACCCGCTGATTCTCGCTACTCGCTACTCGCTGACTCTCGCTACTCGTTACACGCCGACTCTCGCTGCAGGCCGACATTTACAACTCGTTGACTCTCGCTTCTCGCTTCTCGCTTCTCGCCCACACTTGCTACTCGCTACCCACTGGCTCTCCCTCCTCACAAGACGAAATCAATTATACTATTCCCCACTATATTATTTATACTATTTGTCTCTCCATGATCGGAACATAAAAATACCACAACCCCACCAAAAAACCCTGTCTGGAAGAAAAAAAGGCAGTCAGATACTTAGTAATATTTTTCACGCAATGCGGGTAATATTAACACCACTATCATTTCAAACCCGGAATCATTATAATTTGGGTTAAAGACCTTACAATTTTGAACCACCAACAGTGAATTAATATAGTATGAGCCTATATATGCAAATGAACTGCTTGATTAGGAGATATAACTATAAATATGGCTTTTAAAATATTACATGTAAAAACTATCAAGGAAGACCATGCAAAAGTACGTCTCAAGTATGCCTTGCCTGGCCAAATCGCTTAACAAAATACAACTTTTTTCAAAGATCTCTGAGTTATGTCTTGTAGGATGTAGTACAACCCTAACTATTCATATGGTAGCAATTCATATGATTTTACTTGCTGATTAAAGCCCGATTTTTTAACATTATGAAAAAAACACACTACAGTTTTCAATTTTCTCGAAAGAATTAATGTTCTCAGTGTTATCTTAACAACTAACCCTTTCAGAGTCAGTTTTATATCTGTGACATTATTACTATATCCAAAACCAAGTCAGTTCAAATCGAAACTTGCTAAAACTGATGGGAAAAGACACAGGACCATGACCATTAAAGATACTGTAAAGTGATGCAGTAAACCAGTGACACGATGTCAGTTCACCGCGGACTTCACGCAGTGGTAAGCTCGCGCATTAGCATTTTTAATTCAACATGTACATAAGCTAGCTATAACTGTGACTATCATTCAACTCATATATGGTCATGTCGATGTAACAGTTTTTTCATAGCCATGACCAAAATTCAGAAAGATAAAATAGATATAGTTTCCCATACTCATAATTAAATAATACTACGTGAAATTGGCAATGCTAAAATTAATGCGTTATAAACGCCGCATTGCTGAAATTAAGTCTTGAGTAAAATGTCTTATTTACTATTCATGACTTAGATCTATGTGCACAGCTATTTCAAGGGTGTTGACACCTTATTCTTCATCATCTGTACGCCAGCCAGGATCTTCTTGAAATCTACCACATCTAAAAAATTGAGCAGTTCGAATTGTTTTTGTGCTTAATGATAATGTGGAGTGTCACACAAACACAATCTTGCAAAAAATCTACCGCAGTAACGAACTTACCAAAGGCAAAAACTACGGCAGTACCGAGATTACCAAACACAAAAGCTACTGTAATACCGAGCTTACCAAACACAGAAAAGTATAAATTTATATAGTTCTTAAAATCAATGTTTATATTAATCAAGTAGAAGTCTACTTTTTAATTCAGGGAGTGAGGGCTTGCTATAGCTAAATTTCCTATCCCTCAGATCTGCTGTAGTTGATTTTCATTCGTGCTTAAAATCACATAGAAGGGTAAAGTTTGAATCCAAAATAATTTTATATTTGGTCTGACAAATGCATTTTGCAGCATTTTTAATTGATCTGCTATATTATACAGATTAAATGTCCAGAATGCAATATTGGCGCTAAAATGCTAGAAATAAAGCAGAAATTTAATACAAAGCAGAAGCTTTATTATAACATTTAAAAATAAAAATAAAGCAGCTTGCCATTGATGAAATGTATCTTGTTGTACAATTTTGTTGCAATAGCCATGGAATGTGTTGCTAAACAATTTAAGAACAAGAGAGGACTGAAGCTGCTCTTCACAGAAATAATTTCAGACTCGACTAGCTGAAGTTACTTCGTTGAATGCATGTAAATATAAACAATATATGCTGGATATATTTTACATGCTCTGTTAGATTCTCTGCCTTCAATGTATTTTGATGTTCTTTTAAATCATTAGTAAATAGCCGATTTTACATTACCTGTCTATAACTTGTTTGGCTAAAAGACGTACTCTGTCACAGTGGGCGACGTTTTGCGATACTGTCTTCAGCGGATCTAGGCCACCTTCCCTTTCCACCATGGGGCAGTATGTACTTCCTGTTCAGTAATTATATCACTGTGCCATGATGACACTGTCAATTGTGTTGATAGCACGAGCAATAAATTATTCTAAACACTAAACAGATCTCTTAAATTACACAGCTCAGACGACCACTCTAAACTAATTTTACAAAATTGCTTTAAAACTTCTTCAAGTTTATGTAAGCGCATTTGATTAATACATGTTCAATTAACAATTTGACAAGGAAATCTTTTCAATAAGAAACTGTTTTAAACATGATATATGTTGATATGAGCTGCTATAAACCACTTTATAAAATACCGTTTTTAACTTGTAATATGTGACGAATTATTCCCTTACGAGTGGTTTTTGTGAGATTGCATATCGCCCATACAACAAAGAGATGTGACTGCAAATCACTTTCGGGTTTTAATAAACGAAGAAGTGGCTCTAGTGAACTATAATACAAATACATTAAGTTCAAAATGCTGCTCACCTCACGAAATATGTAGTAATAATAGTACAAATAAATAAAGGTACAAGCATAAAATTGTACGATTAAATAATAGTTCCACTAAATAATAGTGGAACTCAGTTTCGTAAAAAAAGACAGCTACTATTGTCATAATGGAGAAATACCTTTCTTATGATTTTGAATATAATTCTCGGAGCAGATCATGTAACATAGTTTCAAGTCGTACTAATAATTTAATGTTATACATAACGGACTAACTTTAATATAATACATAATAGAATAAACCACTTCTTCAAGTATAAAAACATATAGACTGAATCAGGCATGCTTAAAAGCAATACTAAAAGGCAGTTTTGCATTGTACACTAAACTGAGCTTCAGATTTTAATAGTTATGATCTATTTATACAGAATATGTATAAACAACTGACCATAAATACATCCTTTTAGTCTTTCTTGTGATGTGGAAGCAAAAAAACATACAGCTAAATTTTACCTATAATTAAAAGTAACTTCGGTTTTGAGCTGCCATTTATTGATAGCTGTGGTCATCTCTTTCAACACACTTTCTCGTGTAGGTGTCTCAACATTCCACGCTGATGGGCCGTCACTAATCATGTGGGCCAGTGTCGCACAAGCAAGGTACGAAATTTCTATGTCGTCATCACCGACACTCAACATGTGGCTGAATGAAAAATGCATTGAGTCAGCTGAGTAGCCATTATCCATGCATATAAGTTCGATTTTAATCAACTCTTTTGACATTTCACATATTTTTTTGTTTTGTCTGTAATGGCGCCTGGAGAATAATTTTTGTTTTGGCATATACCAAAAAATTATAGTTTTTGGCTGATACCAACCCAAAACCATTATTGTAAAATATCTAAAATGATTTTTGTAAACACAGTCAAACAGTCTTTAAAATAGTTGCTTCAAATAAAATAAATATTCGAAAAGCAAAAAACGATATGACGCAAAAAATTTTTCCTAAGCAAAATAATATTTTTATCAGAAATAAAATAGGGCCCACTGCATTTTTATGCACAAAGTAGGGCTTGTAATTTTGCCGAAATTTTCCTTTCGGTGATCGCATTATTGTTCGGTTGTTGCTCGCGGGACCGCGTTTTTGCAGACGAAAAGCCCTTTTTCGAACCCTTAAGCCTCGGTGTAACAGTATTTTCTCCTCGCTATACCCATCCCGAACCCGCCTCCGTACACCTGGCTATCCCTTATCATGTTCTTCGGCGTGAAATTCGTTTTACATCGTAGAACATGATTTTTTAAGAAGGCCTATTCAGTCTCTTAAGCGTAAATTGAATGCCACCTCAAGTAAGTGGCACTTTATTCAAACCAATGATTGACGTTTCTTTGCAAGTCTTCGGTGAATTGTCAGTCGTAGCCATAATGTAGAAGGAACAACAATAAACAACCAATGAACAACTTTTTAAAAGGTGTGTTACTCAGCAAGGCAGTGACTAATCCCTGCTCGTCTGAGCCCATACACACAATGTCCCAATTGAACATTCTGTCTCCTTTATTGTACCCTATATCTCTCTCTTTATCGCTGTGCATGTTGAACCAACATAGCACACACGTGAACCCCTGTGTTTGAGAAAATACTTGTTATGCGTTATACCTATTGTGAAAAGCAACATGGTTTGGGATCAATTGCAAACTCTTATTATTGGGATTATAATTTATTATAATAACAGTTAATGCACTGCTTCATTCAGTCTTTTGATGGATAACAAGTAGAAGTGATCTGTTGCAATTTAGCCTTCACCCTTTACAATACTAGACCTGCAATATTAATATAGTTGGGTCAGATGCGGTTGTTGAGAATTTCACCTGGACTTTTGTCTCTTAATTTTGAATGTAATATTCAAAAGTCAAAGTCTATATTATATCTAATGCACACAAATTACAAAACAAGCTCAGCAAGCAAAGAAATCAGTTTATGCTAATTCCAGTTTTCCAAATGGAGACTTTGAATATATATATATATATATATATATATATATATATATATATATATATATATATATATATATATATATATATATATATATATATATATATATATATATATATATATATATATATATATCCCTCATGTGCCATGGCATTAGAACCAGGGTGGAGACACGTATTACCTTTAAGCTTTAAAGAAAGCTTTGGTTCCTCGATTTGCAAAAGTAGGACGATATACCTTAAAGCTGTTATGTATTCGGATGACACCAAATAAGACCTCAAAGTAGGAATCTCCGCTACGTTATTTAACACACCCGCCATACTCCTTAATAATGTGTTTGTAGTAGGAAATGTCTACAATGAACGACAATATAACATCAAAAGCACTAATTTATTTCGTACAATATTGTACAGCATAGAATACTTAACTGTGCGGCCATGGCTGAAACAAATCTGAACAGGAAGTTCTTAAAAGTTAAAATCCTTAACGCTTAATCCATTACAATACACTGTTATTTTAAATGCGTTTTTTCTTAAATCTCTCTATCAACAAAACACAACATGCACATGTACATATATACACGAATGTGCGAAGAATTACCTGATAGCATTGGTAGAATGTCGTCATTCCGTCATTGTCCACAAAGCGTTGAGAAGTGGTCTGATTTTCGTCTGCAAGCCAACATCACGGAAAAGTAAAATGTGTTAGTCCTCAGCATTAAATATTGATTTTTTTATTAATTTGTTTAGAAATCTTTGCTTAATATGTGACATATAACACAATATTCTTTTAGTTTTGCACAAATTGATGAGTATGTCGGGTGTTTTAAACAACAAAGCGAAGATTCCTGCTTTGAGATCTTATTTGTTATTTGATAACAAACGAATCCGAATACAGTTTTTAGGTATATTGGCCCGGTTTTGGAAACGAAGCAGTCAAAATATAAACTGAAGACTAAGAACATTCTAGGTTAGAATAAGAATGTTCGTGGATATTGCACCCATTCATTTCCACTGAGATACTAACGTTAAAGGCGGGAAATTTCAAATTGAGCCCTTTTAAAAATGGTAACGTAGGGGCCCATATTTGGCTATTTTAATTTAACTGTCAACATACATAAATAAAAAATTGAACGCTGACACGAAATAGTGACCTATTTTTTACAATTTTAATTCTTCACCAAAACAAGGACAAACCCAATAGTAATATAATTGTCAAATTTTAAATCAGTCAAACAACCATGTTATGTATGTTCACCAATTGCGATAAATTGGTAAAAGTACATTGTTGCGAAAAGTCGTCAAAATTGTCATGCAGTTCTTACATAAACAGACACACAGGTAAATATAAAGATACATGTACAACATAAAGTGAACCTTGCTAAGTAAGATGTTTAAGGTAGCTGATTAGCCTGCTATACTACCTGTTCCTGTAGCCCGCCATAATATCCTCCACGCTATTTCCATAACATGGTCGCAAACCTCATCTAAAACTAGTTCTTTAATTACTCCCAACAGGACCTAGAATATGCAGGAACATATTAATATGCAAGGCCAAGAAAAAACACAGTTTGTTTCTCATCCAATTTTTTAGCTTTACTCGGCTCGATAACCTTTTTTGAAAACAATTAGACAAGAAACGGCCAAACTTGTTTCTCGGAAATTTTGGTGATCCCGCATTGACCAAAATTCGTGTTTCGTTTTCGATGGTTCAACGATTTTATAAACGGTTATATTAGCAACTCATCAGCATTTGAAGTGTTCATTTTTATGAAAAAGCGCAAAAGCCTTAAGTTCTCCTCTGCAAGCCCAAATTCAGTATTTCTCGGCCTTCCGAGTGATATTTTACTTCTTTAACCAGCTCGGCCTTTGAACTTCGGTCTGTTTTCTCGCCCAAAAGAACACATTTACTTGTAACTTAACCAAACCAGAAAAGGGGTAAATAAATGCACAAATACTCATAAGTTACCTAACCAAACACAAACACAAGTATACCAACCATTCTTACAAACAGTTTGCGCATATGTTACAATAACAATACTGTATTTAAAATGTTAAAAATGATTTAAATTCGAAACTTACCAAAAAGTAAAAATTTTGTTTAAGTTGCTTAGGTAACGGAAAGCTTGCAAGGATATTTTTAATTAATTGTCGGTGTTATGTATGTAATTTATTTCTATCGGTAATTTCGTTGCTTATTTGGCCATATTTAAGATAATATGTATTACCAACTACTCATTCTAGCAGAACATTCTCTGTGTTAATTAATTCACACTTGTCGCAGCTTTTCTATCAGAAAAGCACATTATTCGTTTTGTTTTTGGTTTCTATTTTTTATTTTACCTCAGTTGTTGCTAATTCTACAACCATTTGCATTTCTTTCACATTCAAACGACATATGATAAACTCAAGTGTGTCAATACACGCCCTCAGTGCGATACCTTCTGCATCATTATGCCGCAATAAAGCATCTAGTAATACCTAATTACAGAAACCATTACATATGTACATTTTTGTTTAAGAACGCATATGCCAAATCACAGTTTCTTCTACGAGATTTATAAAAAAACAGGACTAACTTTGAAAAAGATAAAGAGGAAATCAACTTTTAATATATTTTCTTTGTTTCTTTGTGTTTTATGCTTTCTGGAATCCTGCGTATTCCCTTGACTGAGCATGCGCACTCGAAACCATAAATTAACTTATTGGTTATTTTACTTGTTGTAAGATTTCTTTTCTTTCATTATTAATCTGTATGTGCACAGGTCAAAATTGAGATTTCCCACGATAAACAATTGCAAGTTTTAATCCATTTTACAGCTACACAGAATTTCCTGGCTTAAAAATGAATTAAATAAAATGTGACGATATTTTGGTCTAAACCATAACAATATCCTCTGGCGTTTTTACCTTAACGAATCTCTGCAAGAGGGAAAGAGCATCTTTTGGGAATTTCAAATATTGCATGATTAGGCTTCCGTTTCTGAGCATCTAAGCACAAGACACATCCAACATACTTTCATCTAATACGTGATGTCACACACCAAATAGGGTTCATTAGTCGTCAATAGTGAAAACAAAGTTTAAAGCCATTTTTATTTACATTTCAATGGCCCAGTAATTGACATATCTTGTTTGGCTTTAATTGCTTTCATGTAATAAAAAAGAAAAAAGCATGATCTCATGCACCGTAGATTGTGTATTACTTATTGTTTAACACGGGAACAAATGTACTTCCGAGCAAAGCTAACATTCCCTTCCATAACTTTATATTAAGCCTTCACTGATGTTGTTAATTTTGATTTTCTCACAATGATAGAAACTAGACAAAGTGGACTAAACATAAAGCCAAAACAAAACTAGAATAATAAACCTTTAACAAGGTACTTGCCTTTTTTTCATCATCGTGTGTTTCCATTGCAGCAATCAAAATCCGCACAATTCTTCTTTGTAAGTGGGTATTTTGGTAACAAAACATCTTGTCACTAATGATAAAATACAAACAGGCGCTGCCACTAATCTGTATGCCGCTGTCCATGGGATGCCTAGCCAATGAATTAAGTAGGGTCTGCTAAAAACAATCACATAATATCATCAGTATGGCTGGCAGACCAAAAGCTGCCCAGCTTATAGCACAGCCCAGAATGACTAGCTGATGGCACAGCCCAGAAACGAGCACGACTTTGACTAATAATGGTATGTAAGAACAGGTTTGCTATAGAATAAGTAGTCTAACGTTTTCAAGCAAGCAGCTCTGTTAGGACAAAGAAAGTAAAGACGGTTGTGAATGTGTGTAAATTGTGCTCAAAAGAGTCAAAGGTCGTCCAGTTTTACATTATATAATGTCTGATCTTACCTGATGCATTCCAGACTAATGCAGTCAATGAATAACGCTCATTTTGTTTTAAATTACTCTAGTAAGGAATAAACTGTCATTCTATTTTTGCGTGGAAAGAAGAGACTCACGTGAAGTGCGCGTCGCAAATCGTGGCATTTTTCATGACTCAATAGTTCGAATAAATTGTTCAGTGCTTTAGCCAGCATGTGTCCCCCTCGATCTGTGTATGTTTGTACTGACAGTAATACCTGTTCTTCTGTGAAATGCCCCGTTATCTGATGTATTGAATAGAAATATCTAATCCATGTAAACATTTATTCAAACACATCTGTTGCTCTGTACATTACAACTTTATAGAAAGCACATTGGCGCATCCAAATTGGTTCAGGGGTTGCACCCCGCATTCAAAATAAATAGTGTTAAATTTCGTGTTCTTACAAAAAAAAAGCGTTTTACTAGGAGTAATTTGATGTGCCAATCTGATGTCAATCAAAAGAAACTGCCTACTTGCATCTAAGTGCAAATAAAATAGAGAAAATCTGTGCAAACATCACTGTACATTTTAACAATTATGTCCGCGTAATAAATATTAAACTGTTCACAATTCTGCAGTGCAGCACTTGCAAAAAACGAACTGCATGTTAGTACATCTAAAAAAATCCAAGGTGACAAAATAATGCAAATGAGGTTCATTATATTTCCTGCTGCAAGAACAAGCTCATTTCGAATTATTCTAAAGTTCCAGTTTGGTGCTTTTGGTGTGATTGTTTCTTTCGCACTCCCTTAGAATGCTTAATATTGTATTCATGGCAGGCGTTTGTGGAAGAATCTATCATACTTTTGGTTGAAGGCTGGAGAGCAAGATTAGAGGGCAACAATGAATTGCCAGGATCAAGGTTCAGTCTGTCACAGTTGTTAGATCCACAAATATTTGTTGTTCGATACTGAATGTTAGCACATAAAACGAGGGACACCTATTTTGACTTGGCTTTACTTGATTGTCATAGCGAATCAATCCACTGTCCGTGAAAGATGCAAGGGTTAAAAATCTATTGTACTGTTCATGCTTCCGAGACAGGATTTTTCACTTTAAATGTGTTGATCAAATTAAGACCCCGTGTATTTATAACGTTAAGAATTCCGATTTAAATTAAAACAGTACCCATGAATCCCAAAGAGATTCTGGATTTTGAAAATATTTTAAATAATTGCTGTATTTCTTTGTTGCGTTTCGTCTCACTCATTGCCAACAACTTATGCTATTTACAGTAAAATAAATACGCCCATTGGAATTTTGCATTTAAAAAAGTTGATGCAGGACGAACTGTATTGGACTTTAGAGGAAGCCAAAACAAAGTACAAGAGAGCACATAGGAAATTAAAAAGTACATTATACTTTATAAATGGGTAATTTTCAAGTGCCGTAAGATATATGTTTTTAGTTTTATGTCTTTTAATGGCTACAAATGTGTGCTTTTTCACTGACCATATTAGCAGGTAAGTTTGTGCGTTCACAGGCGTGGTCTTTGCAGTTCATTAAGCCCAGAAAATCTAAGTGTCTTCCCTTTAATCCCGGAATGCTGCATTTACTAAAAAAATAGATAAGCACTTTTATTTTTAAAGCAAATTGCGTTGCTCCAAATAAATAAAATTGTTGGTTGGAATATTAAGCAATCAGAAATTAGACAATGAATTAAAGGTGCAAATGTTTTAAATGTTTACCAGTTCCATACGAAATATGTCGATTCACAGTCGATTAACAGGTAAATAACGGGAGTCTGCTTTTGGCGGGAAGCGCATACGAGTCAATGAAAAAAGTATCAAAATCAGTTTGAGCTCGAGTTGAGCTGGAAAATTATTTTAATAAGGCCATGGATAAATTTTCGTACAGCCTAATAGAGGATTATCACCTTATATATCTGTCACGATAGAGAAAGCAAGATTTTATGGATTTTCCATATTTGTTTATTTAAGTTTTATCCCCACTGGAATCCTGTAAATTTCCTCAAGGGAGCACGGGCACTCGAAATCGCGGACCTGCTTACCTGTTTACGTCACTCGCTGCATGGTTTGACACGTCCTCATCTACATCATCACGACTGTCAGAACTTGCTAGATTTGTCCCCGAGATATCCAGATGTGTTAAGAGGGGCAAATTCTCTGAAAGATTCCGCAGATTCACCTCGGGATTTTCATATAAATATGCGCCTTCACTCAGATTTGCCACACTCAGATCTAGAAGCCTATAAAACAAAACATTTTAGCTTTTAAAGATATATGTGAAACTTTACAGACATTAAAATATTTTATTAACAATCCCTGGGTACAGTGCATACGGTTGAACTGTGTTTTATTAACTGTAATGAAAATGTGCTGGTAGTTTAAGAATGAGTCAATGCGACACACCTTTGACTCAGACTTATGACCAGCTGGATCACTTATGTCAAACAGGATCATTTATAACCTCTAGCAGAGATTGCTTTTGATTCAGAGATCACACCACAGTTATAAGAAACCGTTTCGGTCATCTCAAGAAAGTGTTTAACATCGCTAATTCATGATGTTATACAGCAGTGTTTGTTGAACTCTTTTTTATGCTGTGTTTCAGCTATTTATTGTTAAAATGACTATGAGCTTACCGTAAATTATTCAGCCTTGAAATGGCTTTAACTGCATCAGGAAGCTTTTGCTTGTTTATATAAACACCGTGTAATATAAGGCTCCGTAAATTCTGTAGCTTTGAAAATGCCAAGTCACAGTTCACAAAATTGATATCACAAAGTGAGAAATCTAAATATACAAGCTGATGGCCAAATGATGCGATATCCTTCACTAAACAAACCAATCTATGTGGATTCTCTGTGGCCCTCAGGCATGCATCTATATTTACTTGGCGCAGTCCTAAGCTCCGGAGTTTTGGAAACTGAATATAAAGCGCATGTAAAAATTTAATAGATACTACATTACATTTGGGACAGTTTAACTTTTGCCTTAATGGGTATTTAAAAGAACCATCTTATATATTCTCTTCAATTTCTACATATTGTGAATTTGAGTTCTTATCGACTGTCACTTCATTTCTTCACTATATAAAGCTTAGAATTTTTGATATGCTGCAATTTTGCTTTGTTTACAAATATGAATTATACTCAAGGGTCTCTCACGTACCAACTGGGTACCATGCGTGTATGTGTCCCCGAGGGGCCTCTCACGTACCAACTGGTTACCACGTGTTTATGTGTGCCCCGAGGGTTCTCCCCCGTACCAACCGGTTACCATGCATGTATGTGTGCCCCAAGAGGTCTCCCCGTACCAACTATTTACCATACGTGAATGTCCCCAAGGGGTCTCGATCGTACCAACTGGTTACCATGCGTATCCACGACTTTTCAAAACGTCCCTTTGACGCCAAGTGTTGATTTTGAAATAATATCCCATTTTTATCCCATTTTTAACCAAACGCGGAATACAGTTCTGCAAGAATCCCCTTTTTATGAGAAACGTGAAGTACTTAGTGAAAATTACCAACTTTTTAACGAAACTGGAGCTGCGATGGAACCGCGCCCGGTCTCAAAATTAGCCCGTCGGCCCATTTGCTCTGCTTTTTCTGGACACGCACTAACACATAGGACACTTAGCCCCCCTCACCATCCGCATGGTAGCACACAGTATACGTAGTCCCCACTCCCTCCACCCCACCCCCTCCACCTCACCCTGGAATTACGTTTTTCGTCAGATTCAAGTGAGACACTATTTTAGGGCCAACGCAGAGACTGGTTAAATTGTCGCTATGGTTATAGAGTGTTTCTAGTGTCTGCAGAGATGCCTCATCTTTAAATCCTAACATCTCCATTTTGTGTGGTTTATGCTTCAGTAAATCCTACAAAAAGAAACATCAAAGGTAGCTATGTAGAAACAAATTTTATTTACTTTGGAAAATGATTTCTCAAATTACGATTATAGTTACTTCTTCTTAATTAAATCAATTCATATCTTTCAATTATTTTAGCTAATCTTCTTGAACTGCTTTCATAATTACCATATTCGACATTGCGTTACTTTTAACAGTAATCTTTGACAGAATATCAAAATGAGTCAGCTGTTATTCATGAGCACCCCTCAGAAAAAATAATTGCTACGAAAATCTATGGAAACTGTCGAAAAATCTCCCTAAAAGGCCTAGAAAACGGCAACCCGAAAAATATTTGGGAAATCTTTATCTAAGAAGAACGCATTAGCACTTTGGTATTATCATAAGGTGACAAAAATCGCATAAAATACTCAGACCTGTATAATAGGGTCAGTTACAACGTCAGTTGAGCATAATCCGCTGAGATTCAAGTATTTCAATCGCGTTCTCGTGTTGTCTCGGAATAATGAGATTGTTTCGACTGTAAGCATCAGCATCTCCTGTAGTCCTTGCATTAACTTTTCGCAAATTGGGAGAGATAACTTCAAACCTGTACGCAAAAATGATTTAGTCTAAATGTATCGTACAGTACACAGAATAGAACGGCAACGCCTAGTCCATGGCGACGAACTAGACAGAAAGTTAATGAACTTTTATAATTATTTTTATCCAGCGTTGGAAAATATGTACTGTTAATTGTGTGCAATCTCTGACGCTTGACAAGTTGTTGATGAAGGTTAGATTTTGCCACCTTTTCTTTTCGCAGTTTACCCATATACAAAGTTAAACAAGAATGTTCAAATCTTCTGCATTTAGGCGACTGTAGAAATAGGCCATTGTAGAAATATGGCTGTTATTTTTACTCTTCCGATAAGTTATGTCTCTGTTGTGGGAGAGTGATTCATAATAGATCTACAGCTCAAATTTAATATAGGGATACTACCATTCTTTGCTTAATGACGTGACCATTACCAGAGAGTCATTTAGCCATGTAGCAATCGTCAGAGAATCTGCATTTTAGCCAAAACCTCTAAAGAAGCAAAGCCTTCAGCAATTGTTAAAGGCAAGCGCGTTTATTAGAGTACTATTAGCGAAAGAAATTATTCTCTTTCTGTCTGAAACCAGGGATACAATCTGGCGGTTTAGAAATTTTGGTTAAAGTTAGTGGACAAATATCCCAAAACGGTTGTTTCTTTTTTAGCGATCGAACAAAAACTGATCTTCCTAAAAAGTATGTCTCTCTAACACTTCAATCGAAAGGACTTAAACTCTGATTGGAGGTAGGCAAACTGCCCTTCAGGTTATTACTTCTTTTTATAATTCGATAAAACTTGCTGAAATATTTGCGAGCAACCAATGTTTTGTCAAAATTTTATCTTAAACTGTGGTTGTAATTAAAATGTTGTCTGGATGACCTCAGCAGACGTAGATTCCTATGCCCCTTTCAATCTTTGACAATTGGTGATAAAAGGCGTAAAAGTGGCCTTAAACTATTTGTTTTACTACAACATATGTTTTCAGGCCTTTAGACGGAATACTCGATCTGTTTAATGAAGGTCACGGACATTACAGTATACTTATTACGTTTTTTGTTACAGAGAAATGGTGAAAACTTGGTCGAAATGGTCGAGAAATGGTCGAAAAATAAATTTCCCTATATCGTATCTGCTTGTACAAGATTAGTTGGAGTGTGGTGAAATTTGGAGCAGAACGCAGATGTAGAAACCTCGCTATTTCTTAAATATACTTCATCTCAAGTGTTTTTGCCCTTAGAAGAATCACCCTCTAGAGGAAGTTACGAAAAATGGCAAATGGTGAGGGATATCACAAGAATTTATTAAATATGCCTAAATCTTGATTATCATTGGCCCGAGACGGTGAACTTCTTCGACTTAAAATTAACCGATCGACATTGAATGCATTAAACATGCACTTATCTTGTTATTAAAGTGGCAAGAGGAAGCTACAGAGAAAGTTCTTTGACAACTTTGAGGATGAGCGATATTAGAAGAGTTCGACCAATATTCTTATTATTATTGGACTAGGCATGCTCAAAGTAGCAGTACCAGTTGACATTTTCCAGGGTCAGCGATATTGCCAGATTTCTATACACACTTGACTTTTATCTTGGCAAGTAGCGCACCTATTGGACTCGAAGTAGTAATAGGAGGCTTTGCAAACGAGTCTATCAATTGTACCTTTTAACGACCATTAAGCTTCAGAGGACGTTTTTTTGAAATTTTGGAAACAGTGACATTAATAGTGTTTATCAATTATGCCTTTGTCTTAAATATTATTCGGTTGCTCGACATTTTAGGGTAAAGGAGTTCACCGAATATGTCTTACTATAGTACTTAGAAGACTCAAGTTGGTACAAAGAGGCTTGAGAAAAAAGTTTTCTGGTGAGCGATATTACGAGAGTAAAACTCGAGGTGGCAGAAATACCCTGCATATGAAATTATTTGATATTACTGAAACATATCGAGGTTACGATGTTTATAAAATATGCCTTTATCTTCATTATCATTGCACCTCGTTTATGTGTTTCAACCCTCCCAGTCTACCCGCCCCCCGAAGGGGTTGGGAATCTATTTTCACTGGGCAATGACCACGTAAAAGCCACATGTTATCTCGAAAACCGTTACAGATTAACGGTTTTGATCACATTTTCCGACTCAAAAGTAACTTCGTAATCTGAACATTGACCTTGATTTTCAAGTTCAAAGGTTACGTCAAATCACTGCACAATGTTCTCTTGAAAATATTTAGTGATAGTGCAATTGTGACCTCATTTCCAATCCTTTGGACATAAAAAATATTGATAGTTACTTCGGCGAATCTTAGCCGGTGCTGTCACGGTCATGGGCGAGTAGTATGAAAACGCCGGTCCCACGCCAGGAAGTGGCGTCATAATGACGTCATAGGCGGCGTAACCATGGTAACAAAGTGATGACCCCCCCTAGGCGGCAGTTGGGACAGACCCTATAGTAAAAAGGTGAGGACCTCTCCCCTAGGACATACTTTGTACCGACCCCCCCCCCCCCTAGGCGGCACTCGGGACAAACCCTATGGTCATAAAGTGTGGACCTCCCCCCCACCAAATTTGTGATTTTTGCATTTTTACACGTTTCAGACCATTCTGAACATTTTTGGTTTTAGACCGACCTCCCCCCTCCCCCCGGACTTAGTGATTTTTGCATATTTAGACGTTTTAGACCATTCTGAACATTTTTGGTTTTTGAACCGACCTCCCCCTCCCCCCGAATTTGTGATTTTTGCATATTTACACGTTTCAGACCATTCTGAACATTTTTGGTTTTTTGGACCGACCTCCCCCCCCCCCCCCCCCCCGAATTTGTGATTTTTGCATATTTGCATATTTTTAGTTCTTGGACCCCCCGCCCCCAAAGAAGAGTAAGATTTAGCCGAATCAGCATGATAAAATCATATATAAGTGCTGTAATTCTTAGCAATGGCATCACCAGAAACATCACGGACAACACACCAGATAAGTCCAAGTTGTTTTTACACGTTCATATTATCAACACAGACATGGATGACCTGTTTAGCTTTGAAACAGTTACTTTTGATGATACATTATTATCGGTCTAGGAGATTGATGCGTTCCTGGAAAACGCTGAAAAAGCCTTGGAGGAAGCGTTAGATGCTCCGTCAGATGTCGCTGCAGTGCAGAAAGCAATACCCCAGGAGGAAACGTTAGGCGCATCATTAAACTCCACAGTGCAGGAAGGAATGCCAGATTCTGAGGGACCTGACTATCTGCTCTGGGTTGCAAATAAACTTGTAAATGGTAGCAACTCACAACTAAGCGCAAAGTTAAAAGCACATCTGAAACATCTTGAGGAAAACGAAGTGAGTCATGACGACGATTCAGAAGGGGACATGTCAAGCGATGACGAAGAAGAAAAGCAGCTCAAATCTAAATTTGACTCGAGTAAGACCATACCTGTTACTGAGGAAGATGTTACGTTGTTGAAACGAAACATTCGAGCAGTGCTTCCTCTCATCGATTGCAACATTTTATGGTGTTTATGTGAAGAAGGCTTTTTCAACCAACACACATACATGTACGTAACGGAAGAAGTGAATACCGTCATTCAACTCATCTACATGTTAGAAGGAAACATAGAAAATGATCCGGCGTCAGCGCCAAAGCTCTCCGAAGCCATGAATCGACTTTTCGTTCAACTTAGTAAAAGTCTTCATGAGGAACTTTTTAAGACTTTATGTCTACCGGCGCCAAAGTGTGTTGCTGAGTATCACGATTCCAAATGTGCAAGGGTCTTACTACAAGGCTTCAAATACCTTGAAGAACGCATTCAGGTGTATGATATGATGGCTTAACTCTATGAAAAGGACATTTCACCATACCAATGGTCTTTAAACGGATAGTAGGTACTCGCGAACGAAGAGACTTTTTCGTGATTTTCATGACACAATCTCTAACAAACGATTTACCAATAGCCTTTCTTGATGGTTTCAATGAGATGACTCCGCGATTTTACAAACATCTCATGAAAACCTATATGTAAGGAGTGGAGTGAAGTAAAACCCCCCATTTACAATGTCAACATTGCTTCTCCATCGATGCGCAGAGACCATGGATGACGTCTTCAAAGTGAATTATGCTGACTATGTATTTTCCAAGCTTCCTGATTTTGAATCGGATTGGATTTTACAAGTGAAGAATTTGCATCAGCATTGGGAAGCTGATGGAAAGGCCAATCCACTCGCTTCTACATGAATGTGAAGATCTACATTTGCCATTAACTTACGACATTGATTCAGCATTTATCAACATGAATACAATTTGGGCAGTTGAGCTCATGTTAGATGTAGCTGCAAGAATCATTTTACATTATGATGATGACATTCCATTGCCAACGAATGTATCAGAGCTTGTTCGATTCAACCATGGACGAGTTGAAGTGAATTCAAAACTTTGCAAGTTGTTTGATGACTCAGCAAATAGTTGGGTATAAAAGGGAGAGGACCCAAAGGCATCATTACATTGTGCAGCCATGGAGAAGAAGACAAGCAGCTTTAAAATTAGTGCCAACTAAACCATTACTGTGGAGCATGGGGAATTTGGACCATTTCTACGCGTTACACGTAGTGCGCACATCACGGTTTGAAGGGAAAGAATACACACATCACATCAACATGAATGATGGTGAATGGGAGACACTGCTTCAGGAGATGGACAACATTAACTCAGCCTTGTTACCATGTACGGAATGTCATGGTGAGAAAACTATCATCAAACTGCAAAAGGATGGCCGGATGAAGGTGTCAGAACTTTCCAAGAAAAGACTGGCTGAAGTTCAATTGGATAACATAAACGTACAAAATCAACTTGGACTTACCTGCGACTATCGCGGTGCTTGTGGATATATGGAGGATTATGATTGCCACTGCCACAAGTACAATTGCAAGTTGTGTGAACCAAACAACTTCTGCTGCAAGTGTGAAGTACTTAAAGTCTGTGAAGCAAAGTAGAAGTGATAAGACAAGTGACAAGATGGACGCATGTTTTAAAAGGGCTTATGTTGACTTGATGATTGCTAAACTTGCTTGTTGTGGCACTCCAGACTATCAACTTTATCATTTAGATGCTTTTTGGGATGTTGTACATCATAGTCTTGATGTGATTGAACTGCATTCAAGATTTCTTGGAGAATGTCATAAAATTGGAATAGAAGATCCTGACTTTGACTTTGATTCTGCGTTCTATTCTGCTCGCACTGATGTGGAAGTATATTTCATCGTGGTTGACTATTTGAGACATTGCTGCAAAGAAGAGGAAACAGAGCAGCTTTGTCAGGTAAGAGAACAACTTTAACAACAACCTTTTTAACATCTTTATGACAACATAGTGAGTTGTTTCTCAAAGACAAAAAATGTTTTTCCTACTAGCAATTTTAATTTTATGTAAGTGGTTTCAACGTGAACAAAAAAAAGAATATGATAGAAGAGGTTGCAGTCATCTTAAAAGATATTTTATTACAGGAAGAAACCGACATGTCAGAATAAACAACAGAAACAAAGTCAACATGGAGAATCTTGGACTATTTAGCGGTCACACGGACGTTCTTTCAAACATGTTTCCAACACGACTTGAAAAGTATGGACATGTGTTCAACTCAAGTGAAGCTTTGTATCAATATGAGAATAAAAAAAAGCAGTTTTTCATCACCGCCAAGATAATGCTTCAGCCATTGCTTCACGTAGAAATGGATATGAAGCAAAACGTATTGCTAAAGTGATAAAGCCATGTCCTTTATGGCATACAGTGAAGAGAAGTAAAATGCAAGATATTTTACATGTCAAATTGAATCTGTGTGTATTGTTTCTCAAAAAGTTAAAAGAATGTAATGACAAGACTTTAGTTGAAGCAACGTATGATCATTGGTGGGGAGCTGGTGTGAAACATGTGTCATCTCCTTCATATCCTAGTCAGAATATCATGGGAACGTTGTTAGAAATCTTGTGTGAGGGGGGGGGGTATAAAAGTGGTGAGACTTTTCATTATCTTGCCAACCGTCATGGTGTGCAGACGTGTGGACATGTAACAACATGGAGAAGTATGTTCGACTACATGATAGGTGAAGTGAACAACTGGACAGAGTTGTGCTGCATTGACTCAAGACTGTACAATGGCAGACATTACACTGAGACAATATATTGTGCAAAAAGCCTATTGTGAAGAAATGTTATTAGCTGTAAAAAGTTTGCTTGTTTAGTATGTCCTGCTTGTCAACATGAACATCAGAACATACTTGTCATTTTGCATGTGTCTATACATATTGGAATGAAGCTAAATATTACATTCATTTAGATAAAGTGTTAGAGAATGCAAATCAACGCTGTGAGAAATATGGTGTAGATACTATTACATTAGATGAACTCAGTAGTTGGTTAGTGTTCATTGAAAACCAATGGTCTCCAGTTATTCACATCATTGTATCAATACTTCATTTGTAAAAATATGTTAGTTATAAATACATGTTAGTGAAGTGATGTTGGTTGAGTTATAAAATATAACGTGTTCTGTTGAGAAGTGTTTTTTTCATTGATCACGTCGACGTGGAAAGACTACTTGACCAATATTTACTTCAAACCTGGACAGCTTGGGGCATTTGCTGGTCCTTTATCACAAACTTTATCACATCTTAAGAAAACATGATCAACCAGTCACACATTCATAAGTGAAGAAATGGCTACAGGACCAAGACGCATGATGACACACGCTTTTTACTCATTGTCATTGATGTGTTTTCCAAATATTTATGGGTACAGCCAATACCTAATAAATCACATACCAGCGTCATACAAGCCTTTCAAAAGATT
This sequence comes from Protula sp. h YS-2021, assembly GCA_949752745.1. Lineage (NCBI taxonomy): Eukaryota > Metazoa > Annelida > Polychaeta > Sabellida > Serpulidae > Protula > Protula sp. h YS-2021. Next base: position 28,864,047 of record OX457033.1, on the reverse strand, counting down.
TTTCATGACACACGACGAAGATCGCGACCTCTAAGATCTGATAAAGGAACGGAATTTAAAAATAGATGGGTAAAAGCATTTTTGAAGAAGGAGGGAATACATGCCTATACAGCAAAGAATGAAACCGAAGCCAACTTTGCCGTTACTTAGACATCCTTCCAGACTTGGTGTACAATTACAATCATAGACGTCATGGTTCTCTTCCTAATAAGTATGCTTGTGCAGAGATTCGTAAATACAACGAATCGAAAGTGTGGAAGTATATGTATATAGACAAATTGAAATTGAAACCGAAGAAGAAGAAAACGTATAAATGTAACATTGGCGATCATGTTCGTATTTTACCACATCAAATATGTGTTTCAACGGGATTATCACATAAAATTGACGTAAGAAGTCTTCATTATCACACATCGTTGTAAGAAGTAAGGAATACATTTGTATCGTGTGAAAGACTTTTTGGATGAAGATATTGATGGACATTTCTATGAGGAAGAACTGCAGAAAGTGACCAAAGATATTGAATCTATTTATAGAATTGAAAAAGTCTTGAAAACACGTAAACACGTGTGAAAGAATTATTTGTCAAGTGGTTAGGTTGGCCAAACAAGTTTAACAGTTGGGTGAAAGAAACAGACATTCAAAAATGAAGTATCCATTCACATGTTTGGTCTCTGGACCTACAGGCAGTGGCAAAACGTCTCTGGTGAAGGAAATTCTAGAACAAAAGTTGATTAAACCCTCTCCAAAAAGCATTTTATAGCTTAATGCAGCAGATCAGCCTTTGTACAAGGGAATGAAAGGCGTGGAATTTTACCAAGGCATTCCAGATGACATTGAAGAGCGCTTTAACCCGAAAAAAAAAACAAACTTATTTATCATTGATGACTTAATGACGAAATGTCATAGTGATGAGCGTATGACACGTCTCTTTAGTGTTGGCAGCAGTCATCAAAATCTAAGCATTATCTTTATTGTACATAATTTATTCCATCATGGTAAAGAGATGCGAAATATTAGTTTGAATACACATTATATCATTTTGTTTAAACATCCTAGAGACAGTCAACAAATTAGTACATTGGCGCGGCAAATGTATCCTGGAAGATCTCAATTTCTCATAGAAGCCTATCAAGATGCTACTAGCAAACCCCATGGTTATCTATTCATTGATTTAAAACCAAAGACAAATGATCAACTACGTATTCGTACAGGCATTTTACCAAAAGATTCACACTATGTATATATTGATAAAGCAGTGTATGAACAAGAACCAACTCATTTAACCATTCGCAGTCAGAATGTCTAAACGTATTCGAGCGAACCAACCGTTTCTTCACCTGCTTCCACGCACAGTGGGCCTAAACGACGTAAATTCTTGCTACAGCAAGCTACGAAGGAGGAATTAACAAGCTTGTTTGAAATTTGTTCGAATATATTGCGAGGACATTTACTCTTAAGCTCAAAACGGTTTAAGGAATTTTAACGTGAACGTCATACTCTACGTACTCTGGCAGATAAGAAGATATCACTTCGAAGAAAAAAGAAGTTGATTAATCAGAAAGGAGGATTCATTGGAGCTGTTGCTAAATTTGCATTGCCCTCAATAGCCCAAGTACTGTTAAAATGAAACATACTATGAAAATGGTCCTCATTCCTGAATATGAATATAAACTGCTATTAGAAAAGAAAAATGATATCAAAACAAAAGTCACTACACTTTTACGTCTCAACTTCTTGGCCTTCATTTACGAACAAGTCAGTCACAACAACAACAACAACGGCAAAAGCCTGTTGCATCATCATCACGAGAAGTGTTATTTTTAAGTCATTTTCAACCTATCTATCATGGAAAAGTAATACAACTTTTAGTATAACTGAAAAAACATGGTGTCAAATGAACAGACAAGAATGAACTTGTGTTGAAAACGGGCGATATTATAACAAATTCTAACATTGTTGATTTGATGAAAGAAGCATCGGTGGCTACAAGAAGAAAAGAACGACGAGAACCACATGGTTGGCATCCCTTTATCCAGGAAATTGTAGATGCTAATATTCCAAAAACAATGTTTACTAAAAAGACCACTCGTGACGACATTACAACAGAAATGAAACAACGTCAAGAAAGACAGTTTCCTGAAGGATGGGAAAATTTTTAACGTGGCTTAAAGAGCTATGTTGTTGTCAAGAAACAACTATTCCTGTAAAAATAAGATGTGCAAGTGCTTGTTGTGAAGGAGAAGTAATAGATCATGTAGATCATAATGATGAGACACACCATTTACATTTGAATGACGTTTGAATGGCGCGCGCTATCGTGATGTATATAGACATACCATTTAGTCCATCATGGAGTCAGCAAGTTTTTACATTACTTTGCCTAGCAATGCTAGTATGACCTATTATCCCAACAACAAGGCTTCGAATTATCAAATTCGTATGCCTCGAACCATTTATCTGAACGGAAAATATGAAGTGGCTTTATCTGAAATTCAATATCCACATACATGGACAACTATGAGACATGGAATGGACTATTCTATTCAGCATCGACAACAACCACTGACAGATGTTGTCCTTGACACTATCAATATTCCTTATGGTTATTACAGAACCATACCAGAGATATGTCATGCAGTCAATGAAGAAGCGGCTAATTCTATGAAAGATGACCTTAAAGAAGCTATTCGGATAAAGTATGATAAAATTAGACGACGCATTTTTCTATTTCTAAATTATGGCTTTGAAGTGTCATTTTCCACTGGATTAGCTGAGATTTTACGATTTATCCCAGATCAGTTGTATACTAAAACATGTACAGCTGAACATAAAGCTGATGCGAAACGGATTTTATACACTTTATGTGTATTGTAGCATTTGTGAACCACAAGTTGTTGGTGATTATTATGTTCCTTTGCTACGTTCTGTTGGAATACAAGGCCATGATGGTGACATTGCTATGAAAACTTACGGCGAACCGCATTATGTTCCTGTAAACACTTCCAAATTTGACGTGCGTGATAGAAATGAATATTAAGGACGACACAGGCCATAATGTTCCATTTCAAACTGGAAAGGTGATCTGTAAACTCCATTTTCTACCAAAAGCAATATGAAAGCTTATACACACGATCCGTCTGCATATCGCAGCCATTTTCTTCGTCAAGTTGGCGGGGAATTACCAGGATTCACAGGAGCGCGGATCCAATATGGCGATGGTATTGATTCAATACTGGGATCATTGGCTCGCAAAGCTATTCCACTACTTAAGGCTGGGGCTAAGATCGTTGCGCCACATCTTGAAAAGGTTGCAAAGAATGTTGCGAAAGATGTTACGGTCCGAGTATCACAACGTGTGTTTGGTGATGAGCTTGAAAAGCGCGTGCAACCGACGAAACGTGCCAGAAGACGAAAAACAGCCAGACGGATAACATCAAAACATATGAAAAAAGATATCTTTTGAAAAATGTCTCTCACTCATAGCCATTCGTGTGAATGTAGTCTTTCTCCATTGAAATGGTTTCACGTACCACCGACGCAAACTGCTGTAGAGAAAAATTATAATGTCGAATATCTGGATTTAAAGAACAGCAAACTTCATATTATATGTCGCATTGTAAAGGTTGATGGAACAGTTTGTGGCGCAGATGATAATGTCTCATGCATCAATGATTTGTTTAATGCGTTATGGTCTAATATTGAATTGTTCCTGAATGATCGATTGGTATCCCATAGTAACAATACCCATGGTTATACCAGCATTATCTCTCATCTCATCCATGATTCGGAAGAAAGTCTCCATTCTGAGCGCTCTATCCTTATATCATGTATAAGGATACTGCTGGGTCAATGAATAGTCATGAGGTGAAAAGACCTAATCATGAAAGATATGTATCAGGGTTTCATGTCAATGCTGACGCTGGTGACTTAGCTGAGCAATTAAATAATGGTTTACATAATCGTTATTTGCATACACGTCTCAGCCGTGATTTTATGCTAACAGGTGGTTTAAGGATAGATTTGTTTGAGCAGGATCGTTATCTTCCTAATGGCATTAGTTTGAAATTACGTTTCCATAGACAAAAAGATGAATATGTGTTTATGGCTGCGGATAATACCTATTATGTAGAAGTGAAAGAGGCTTTTTTAACCATTCACAAAGTGAGGGTTAGTCCAGGTATTCAGTTAGGACATACAGGTGCATTGATGAAAAGTCCTGCCAAGTTAATTATCACTAGAAAAGAATGTAAAGTGTTGGCCATTCCAGCAGGATTTCAGTCTTTTGTGAAAGATAACATCTTTTTGGGCCAATTACCAAATCGCATTGTCATTGGTCTGGTTCATAATGAAGCCTTTGGTGGAACAATATTGAGAAATCCATATGATTTCAAACATTTTGATCTGGACTGCATGCAACTGTACACGGATGTTGAACCAGTTCTATCCAAACCTCTCAAGCTTGACATTGCACAGAACAAATACCTGGACGCTTTTGAAACGCTTTATAAATCGTTCGATAGATTAGATGGTGAGAAAAGTTCCATTATAAAACGGGAAGATTAGCCTAGAGGTTATGCTTTATTTTCGTTCGACTTAACACCTGATTATGATGGCGATGATCATTTTCCCCTGATCAAGCATGGGAATTTGCGGCTAGAAATGAATTTTGCTAGGGCTTTGCAACATACAATCAATGTCATTGTCTATGCTGAATTTGACAACATTATTGAAATAAGTGCAAATCGCAGCATCCAATTCGACTACCAGTCATGAACACGAAGCAGATCAATGCCATATTGAGCCATGATGTCATGACCAAAGACTTGTTCCAAGGTGTGTTTGCCATGGACCAGTTACCATCTTTACAACGCGGTGCCTATGTCATCAACACAGACGATCAAGATGAACCAGGAGAACATTGGGTGCAGTGTATTATGACAAAGACCTTGTAGAATATTTTGACTGTTATGGACTTTTACCTCTAGATGATCGTTTAGAAACGTTTTTAGGGAATTACTATATGTATAATTCCATATCATTACAAACGCCAATATCATCGTCATGTGGTTTTTAATAATAATAATAGTGAGTTTTTATATACCGATTTCCAGATAATCTGCTCAAACCGGTTTACAATGTGCGCATACATGTTATTTATTTTACTTACATTTTTATAACTCAGGATTATTATAATTTCGACATGCCCATATAGTGTCTCTGAAATCCCTGAAATCTCTGTTTTTATTGTGTATATTATATATTGCATAGAGCTCGAGGTCAGAGTATGTTTGATATTGTCAATATATTAAAAAGAAAGGATGGTGATTTTATTTGTATATAGACATTATAAACCATTGTTTTATTAATGTTGTTGTAGTTAAGTTAGTTAAGTTGTAGTTAAGTCTTTTTTTTTTATTGAAAAAGGAAGACATTGTACGTCACATCAATTACTCGCACATTTACGCCAAAAACCTTTCAGAAACCTTTTGCAGACACACAGTTTACACATCGCTAGGTGTCGCAGCACCCAGACAATACTGCAGTAATTTTAACAATTGTCTATAAATTTACTCGCATCTATGATGTAGTAAACGTTTGTACGAAAAAGCAGACATGAAACACAAGGAGTGTGCAGAAGTGTCGTGGGGTTTTTTTGTGACGTCCATATGGTTTGACCAATGTAGGTATGCATTAACGAGGTAATAAGAAAAAAAAGAAAAGAAAGCAAGATCCGTTTTTCAATTGTCCTTGTTACAAGATCCTAACAGAAACTCAGTAGCGTGAAAGCCTTTAAGACCAAGGAGTTGCCACGCTTTTCTTATTATTGCCACTGTTTTAGGACAATTTATGAACAGGTGGAAATTATCTTCTACTACATTACATTCAGAGCAATTTTTGTCTAATTTAATTCCCTATTTTTCCAGATTTTTGTTGTTGGCTACTATGTCGTTTAATATCTTGAACTGGAAGGAAAGGAGTTTGTTATCGCGACATGAATCTCTTGATATTTTGATACTTTTGTTTACTAGAGTAGGATCTATCCCCTTATTCTTCCACATTTTTAAGCTAGTCGGGGGTTGACTTATTTGTTTCACTAGTTCTTTATAAAAATCCCTTGACTTACAATTTGTTACATTTAAACGCTGACCACTTCTAGTTCTAAATATGCAACTTCCTAAAGCACAGGATTGATTAGGTAAAATTTGTTGCTTAATTGCTTGTTGAATGCTAGTTAATGTTAGGTAATTAACTTTGATGTTATATTTCCTCGTTAGTTCATCGCATGTCAGCCATCTATTATTTTTATTCATTAGATCTTGTATAAAAACAATTCCGTTTTGGAACCAGTTCTTAAAGAATATGGGTTTATTATCTATAAGTATATCTTGATTGTTCCAGAGTAATTGCTTAGACATTGTCGAGGTTTGAAATATTGTTTTAAAAGCTTGTAAGATATCTTGATAAAAGGGAGGCATATGAGGGAGTTTTTTTACGTCAAAGTTGCAATGCATTAACAAACTTAGGCCACCAACCTTATCTAAGTAATAATTTACTACTTTTGACCACTTTTTTCGTTGCATTAATTTTGGTAACCAAGCAAGTTTGAGAGCCATATTCTGTGATTGGATGTCAATTGCTTTTAGTCCACCCTCGTCATAGTTCCTTATTATAGTGGTATGTTTAACTTTTGGTGTAGAATAACCCCATAAAAAAGATGAAGTTTCTTTTTGTGCTTGCTTTATGTAGCCTGCGTCACAGCTAGTGTTAGAAAGGGAGTAAATTAAGTTAGATATTCCAAGTGACTTAGTTATTAGAATTTTTTCCTAACAGGCTGAGTCCTCTACAAGACCAAAATAGGTACTTTTCTCTCATTTTTGCAATTTTATCGATAATGTTCTTTTCGTTGCATTTTTTAAGGTCATATCCAAGGGAGATTCCAAGCATGTTGAAACAGTTTCGGGACACTTCTAAATCATAAGCGCCTTTCCTTTTTTTCCAAGGTCCCAGCCATATAAGTAAAGTTAATTAAGTTGTTGATAATTGTTCAAGTTTGTTAAATAAAACAACCCAAGTTTCAAACTGTCTTGTTTATTGTGTTATATTTACAAACTTTTATTTACAAACTCTATTTACAAACTCTTATCTACAGAACTCTATTCACAAACTTTTATTTACAAACTCTATTTACAAACTTTTATTTACAAACACATTCATTTTTCAATACATTAATCAATGAATGCCATTCATTACAATCTAAATTAATATATGTATCATAGACATTACATCCACATTTGTAAATGCTATGAAAGCTCACATAACGCGCATCATCAAACTTTATCACTTTAACAGTTTCATGTTCAGACAGTTTCAGTTCATATCCTTCTTCATTCATGTCTATGTCCATCACACGTATAGGCTGTGTCAGCTCAATGGATTTGGTACCCCGCTTGAGTTGTATTCCTTCCTCTTTGAATTCAAGCATTAGGAGGTTCCTCCCAATCCAGTGCTTGCAACAACGCGTTCCATTGCACTGTGGGGGGGGGGGGGTGATGATGTCGTAGTGTTCTGTAAGCTCGTCATATTGGCGAAATTGTACAAACACGTCTAGACAGTTCTGAGTCACACGCACTTCTATATCGTTTGAGAGTAGAAGGAGAAAGCCGGGTATCCTCAACTTGTCTAGATGATCCTTCAACACGGATTGTTCGCCAGGTGATAGTATGATATACTTTCCAAAATGTCGTAGCACAATGTCATCACATAAGTTTCTCATATATGAGAATCCATATGTAATGGGTTCATAATCCAACAAATAGTCCTCCATCTCGTCTACTTATACTCGGATGATGGTGAAGAGCGGACAGCTTCTAGGAATCGTAAGACTGCGTGCCAGTTCTTGATATCATAGTGGATCAAATCTGTATGTGGAGTATCTGGCACAACTCCCTTATAATCCTCTGGATAATCCTGTAAAAGATTTCTCCAGAATCTCACACGTATGTCAGAATCATGTTCAATCCCCATCACTTCAACTTTATTTTCAAGTTTGCGTTGAAACCCAGGTTCAAGTGGTATGTTTTGAAAGTCTTTCCACACTTCAGGTTTAACCGATAAGCGCGTATTATCCGAGAATTTACCATCACTTCATTCCTATCATTTACAGCAAGGTAAACTCCATCGTTAAACACGAGTGCATTCATGATTTTACCTTATTCTGCTTGTCTGAGAAGCCTTTTATCCACTTCTTTCACCTGCTTCTTCAGCATTTTCCATTCAGGTATTGTCAGCAAAATTCCCTTTTTCGTAGGACGGTTTCTTCCAGTCCCCTCATCTCTGAGGTATTTGCGAATGTTCACCACTCCTTCATTGCTTTGTTTCATAATCTTGATATACTTTCCATTGCCTACAGAAAGCATTCCCTCACACGACTGTTGTGTTGGCGTCGTCTCCACTTTTAATTTCTTGATGGTGGTAGTATTTTCAGGATTTTTCACGTTCAAGTCTTTCACTGTATCAGCAAGAGTATCCATATCCGATGCAGATCTTTTCCGATTCATGTTCACGCTTCAGTGTTCACACCTCAACTAACTCTCAAGTTGAAGTGTCTCTCCCTTATATACTGTAATGTCCATGTGCCAAAATGAATAGCCATCATTCAGCACATATCGCTTGTCATCATAGGGGAAGAGAGCCACTTTCCTCATCTTCTCTGAGAAAATCTGGTGGTCATGACTTCGAATGATGTGTCCTGTAGCCATCGTTTGCGTTTGGTTGAACAAACTGTCTTCATACTGCTTATGGTTTATACGTCTTTGACACGCTCTAGTGATGCCTTTGGCCGTACGTTTTTCTTTCCCACCATACATCATGCTATACATTTTCGGCCGAAGTCCAACAAACTCTTCAATGGGAATGCCCGCCATCTCATCTTTCATTTTCCCAAGCACTTTCTTGTTCACGTTGGAATGCAGGAAATGATCTGACGGATAGTCACTTGTGTCGAACAAGTCAGCATCTTGCTGCATATCCTTGTAGATATCGTCCGTTTCTATGTCATAACATGGACTGTCGGTGTCGCTGAACAACAGCTTGGCGTTGGGATACTTGGTCATGATGTAGTTGTAATGAAAGTGAAACATGAGCACTTTGCTGAGGTCCAGAATGGTGAAGCCGACTTGAATGGGCTTATCCAGAAGCAAATGTACCGCGGTCAAATCTTCGTTGAAAATTTTGAATTTGTGGAATGAAGGTTTGGCCACAGGTTTCGTGAACCGCTTTTCCTAGTGAACGAGTTCAACATTGATTCGCTTTCTCACATTTTCCATGGTTTTGCAAAACGATGAGTTATTCACCAATTTGAAAAAGTCTTTCTCAAACGGGTTCTTAGCCAACTTTCTCTTTTCCGTGTTCAACGAGATGTATTTCTCCAACCATTTGCTCTGTGCAAACATAATGGCACGATGCACCTTAGTGACCTTCAATCCCAATGAGACATATTGCTGTAAATTTCTATAATGAAGCACATATTTCTTCTTGTCACACAAGTTGGAAATGAGCTTTTCACTAGGTTTGTCTGTCATATTTAGATCTTTCCGTAGCTTCTAACTATGTTCTGACAATTCTCCCACTTTGATACTTTTCCGTTCTGGAGCCACTGGGTAGTGATTATGACGATCATGAATGACTTGTGGGTATTCTAAATCCACTTCTAAAATGTATCCAATCTCATCATCTTCATCCACATCCATAAAGTCGACGGATTCTGGCTCGCTCACCCACATAAATCCACTTTCTGGCATGCTTTGCGACATGGCCCAACCATACAAGTCGTTTGCATCCAGGTACACCAAGTAGTTTGTTGGTTTTGTGGGATCGTAATCTGCTACGTAGGGGTTATTTGCTTTCGCATACTTGTGTGTGATGACAGATATTCCTCCACGTAGAATTTGTTCAACCATTTGGTACATGTCAATGTCATTGATCAATTCCAACTTCACCTTTGTCGCTTTTACCATGGCATCCCACGACAGTCCTGGTGCTGTATAGTAGTGAGCAGGATCTAATTCACGTTATGTGTTAAGACATACTTGACAAAACACGTCAGCCAGCAGTAACACATCCGATTTCAGGTATAAGTCATGGTATTCACCAAATGTAGTACAGTTGAATGTATCCCACACCTTCTGCGCATGCGCATAATCCTCATCGCTAATGTCCTCTTCACTGAGCAGACTGTACAACTTGTCCTTTGACGGCAGTTGTGTTTCAGTAAACTTGCATGACTCATCCACGTAATCGTAGGGGTACACTCCCTTTCTCAACAGTAAATCTTGTTGGTCGCTATCGTGAATGTGTCACGTCATGTTGTAGAAGTTGTCTTTCCCTTCTGCTGCCAGGTTGGATACAAACTTCTGTAGAGAAGTACTCATAAACTGATAACCATCTGTAAATTTCAGATTGCTCATGGTGAATGCAATATATTTCTCAACGGTGTTGGGAATGACTGTAATGGTTTCATTTTTGATCTTTCCAATTTCTTTCATGATCAAATGACTGTCATAGCCTCGCAAATTGTGGAAAAACAGGAATGATAAAAGAATCTTTAACATCCTGCTTATCCTTTCGAAGTCGGAATTGCAAGTTGCATTCACTATGTGCAGCTCCGCGGTATTTGCCATTGATATGGTCATGATCTCTCACACGATCTGCTCCTAGAGGCTCATGACAAATGTAGTAATCGACAGCGTTCTTGAAATTCTCTTCATCCTCACGAGTCATGACCATTTTCTTTGGCTGTTGCAAGCCATGCACAATACGATCACGCTCATTCACCATATGGTCTAAAAAGACTCACAGCATTGTCTCCTCGATTCACGACTGGTGCACGTGTGTCATACTGGCTGACAACCACATAGGCAAAGCTGTTTGGACGATGATGTTGATACTTGTCTCCTTCTTCATGCTTTTCGTGAAACATAAATGACAAAAGGCGCTCGCTGTTGTTTGGCTACATTCTTGAACTTGATAAAAGGTTTTGTAGGGAATGATAAACGTTGCGCTCCATGCTTGTCACACACTTCACGATGCTTATCTAAAAGATCTTGTCGCATAAACCCGTGAAGACAGTTGAAACAATAAACTGCTGCATGCGTATGTTTTGATCGATAAGCCATAAGTCTGCTGAAATTCTTGATGGTGCAGTAATGCCTTTTCTTGTCATTGCTAATCAAAAGTAAGTTGATTTCTCTGGCGCTGGTGTTTCGACTCAGTTGTATCGGAACAATTACATCATGTTCATATCCAAACACGTTGATAGATACATCATTCTCCTTTTCAAACTTTGGAATGTCCGTAATCGGTGTTGGAAATGTCATGCCTTCCACCTTCAATTCCTTCTCCAATGGCTTGTAATGATTCACGCGATATGGGTGTTGACGATAATGGTGAGGATGAAGATGAGCCCATACGGACCATAAGAAGCACTTGTTATCGTCATTCTGAATGTTTAACACACCTCCTGTGTTCTTCACTTTTTTCGGTAGTGGGATAAAACTACTCGCTTCCAGTGGCACTGACGTAGCTGTATGTACTTCAATGTATAGTATGTTATCCAACACCCAGCCAGAACCTTGTCGCTCATGTTCGTCAAACTTGGTAAACAATTCTTTATAGGCTTCTGGCAAGTCCTGCTCAATATCCGCTGGATTGTATGCTGTATATGTTTGACTGCTGATGAAGGCATTATCCACTTGTTCTACCATAACACCTTCAGCATTCGCCGTCATTTTCTAGAAGCGCGCATGTACGACAATGTACCATTTCATTCCACGGTTTAACGTTTCTAGCAAATGTGCTTTAATCCGATGCTCTTGTTGGCGCATTTCAAGTAGTAAATCCGATCCATCCTCAGGCTCAAACCGTCTTTCCTGTGCGTTTTCACCAAAACTCACCCTTCTGCCTCTGCCTACTTGTACTGTCTTTTGTTCTTCCATCGGTGCACATGCATGTGCCTCAAACGCATCCAAAGATGGAAATATCTTAGCGCATTTACAGCAGAGGACTGGATCAGGTCTGTCAACAACATCTTGCAACGTCTTTCGTCTCTTGACTTCAATCTTCTTAACAAGCTCTTCGTGAGCACGTTTCAACTTGGCTGATTTGCATTATGTGCTACGAACAATTCCAACGAAGGAAATGTTACATCGCAATCATGACAGTAGATTGTTGCCATCGTTGTTGTTGTTGTTGTTGTTGTTGTTGTTGTTGTTGTTGTTGTTGTTGTTGTTGTTGTTGTTGTTGTTGTTGTTGTTGTTGTTGTTGTTGTTGTTGTTGTTGTTGTTGTTGTTGTTGTTGTTGTTGTTGTTGTTGTTGTTGTTGTTGCTAGAACTGAAATGGGGTGAAATACACCATTCACTCTTCCTTTTATACTACTGCAATGTGATCAAAATATGGTGTGTAACTTGCTCAAACTTACTCAAAATTGCTAAAATTGCTGACTCAGCAAAATTTATCACTGCTCGACATGAATGAAATACATGTCTTGCTCTTCCTTTTATGCTACTTACATGTAATCAAAATATGTTGTGTAATTTTTCAAACTTGTTCAAAAATTGTTAAAATTGCAAACTCAGCAGAATTTATGACAGATAACGTCTTTCTCATTAATACCACTTAGATGTAATCAAAATATGGTATGTAACTTACCAAAACTTGTTAAAATTGCTACACAGCAGAGACATCTAGTATTCATCCGCCAACATAGTATTCATCCGCGAAACTGTAAACTAGATATAAAACTGAATCAAACAGCGAAATTTCCATGCAAATAGGTCAACTATAGCGAAAGTTATCTCAATTTTTCACTTTTTACAAAGTTAAAATGGCTGCATGTTACAATATGCACACAGCCGCATGCGCAAATAGCCCATGACTATACCAAAACTAGATATAAAACTGAATCAAAGAGTGAAATTTTCATTCAAATCGATCAACTATAGCGAAAGTTATCACACTTTTTCACTTTTGTTTACAAAGTTTCAATGATGCTTACAACCACAAATAACCACTTACTGATATGGCTGTCACTGTTCTTGTAGTTCATATGAGTGAGGAGCTCATCCTTATATACCACTCAGACCGCATGAAAAACTCGCCAAACAGCTCTTGTTCTCAGCTGACTTGGCAGAATGTTACACTACTAGGAGGGAGGATGGGGGTCAGAAAAACTAAAAATGCTCAGAATGGTCTGAAACGTGTAAATATGCAAAAATCTGAAATTCGGGGGGGGGGGGAGAGGTCGGTCCAAAAAACCAAATATGTTCAGAATGGTCTGAAACGTGTCAATATGCAAAAATCACAAATTCGGGAAGGGGGGAGGTCGGTCCAAAAAACCAAAAATGTTCAGAATGGTCTGAAACGTGTAAATATGCAAAAATCACAAATTTAGGGGGGAGGTCCTCACTTTATGATCATAGGGGCTGTCCCGACTGCCGCCTAGGGTGGAGGGGGTCGGTACATAGTATGTCCTTGGAGGGGGAGGGCCTCACTTTTTTACCATAGGGTCTGTCCCGACTGCCGCCTAGGGGGGTCAAGACTTTGTTACCATGGTTGCGCCGCCTATGACGTCATTATGACGTCACTTCCTGGCGTGAAACCGGCGTTTTCATACTACTTGGTCGAAAATCGAAAGTTTATCAGTATCTCGAAACGGTAAGAGATTTTCGTGGTAGATGTCAGTGATTCTGAGCTCATTTTTCACCCCTTAGGCGTAGAAGACCTTACATAAGAGGGACCTCGGTCACCTTGACTTTCTTGGTCACGATCTTCGTTGAAAATCGGAAGTGCACTACTATCGCGAAAACGGTTAGATATAAAACCAATCTGAGCTCATTTTCGACCCTTTTTGTCGAAAAGACGTTATTTCAGAAGTACTGATAACCTTGACTTTCTCGAAAGATGAGAGGTGTTATGCTTTTTTGGCTTTTTCAAGTGAGTCATTCTGCTCTATAAAACAATTTGGTCTAGTTTTTATTAAAATATAACCGAATTTACAATGATAACTCAATATATTCATAAAGTGTAAAAATCTTTACCGGATTTAAGTTGAAGTCTTGAATCTTCCGATTTTTCCGCAATGTATTCTATATGGGTGAGAATTATTTCAATGCACAGCCCTTGAAGAGTCGAGGGTGTGTCGATGCCCAGTTCACTTACATCCATTTTGTCTTCTACAAAATAAAGCTACAATTGCAATAAGAGTGGCATTAAATACCAACAGGAGTTTTTCTTAATGGTTTTTCTCAATGTCAGAATGAAAGAGTAGTATAAAGTTCACAGAGTACCCCATTATCGCGTTCTTAACATTCGCCAACCGGGAGTGTTTACCGGCAAAAATATCTCAGTTTCCCAGTTGGTGTAAAAAACAAAAAACACCTATCCGTGCAATGAAAATATATACAAACCTATATTTTTAACCCACAGCCTTATTTTAAATGCTTACAACAAAAGAAAACAATGTGTAAACTCCCAAAATGCTATAAAGAGAGTTCATTTTTCGATCCCGCCTTTTGCGCATGATAGAAGTAAGCTTCTCCGATGATCGATAGTACAGAAGTACCTCTACGCTCACAAAGCTTCAATATTATACTTGGAGGCCTGTACTTCATAAACAAGGTAATCGTTGTGTGTCCTTTACTTTTCAAACGATCCCTAAACGCGGAGTGTTTGGAAATAAAAAAACTTTTTTATCCCCCTTGTTTAGCGAAGGACCGCGTCTGGCCTTAAATGTACTCTCCACCCCCACCCCAGCCTTTCTCAGCGTATTATTATTATTATTATTATTATTATTATTATTATTATTATTATTATTATTATTATTATTATTATTATTATTATTATTATTATTATTATTATTATTATTATTATTATTATTATTATTATTATTATTATTATTATTGGATACGCATGGTAACATATACCAAGTGCCACACCCCCTCCACTCCCTCCGGGTTTTTGTTACAAATAATACAGTGTGTCATGATAGATTTATAAATCCAGTCTTCGAGTCATCATTTCGGTCATTAATATTCAATGATATACCGAAGTTGTGACATCGTGACCTCGATTTTATTCAAATCGCATATCAGCTTGTGTTTAACTTCCGTGTACCTTTTCTAGTTGCGTGATCTCTTAAAAACAGAATTTAAGGAATGTATCTCCACAACTCCGTACGTTCCGCATAGTTGGTAGGAATCTTGTCAACCTCTTCCCCACCCCCTCCTCTCGGGGATGGGGGGGCACTTGGTAACATGAGAAAGGGGAGATTTTCGTTAGCCAGACGTGGTCTGTGCAGTAGGGTATCAATTTCGTTATTAGTGTGGGGGTTAGCGGGGGCGGTGGGGGGCGGGGGCGGAGAGGGCGTCGACTACGAGGCGTTATAAAAAGTAATGGATATGCATGATAACCAGTTAGTTAGTAAATTTGCCACCTCCCTCTCCGGCTGTGGTTTAGGGGGGGAGAGGGTGGTGGTCGGATGGAGAGCGGGGGATGGGGGTGGAATCAAGAAGATTCGACGCAGCCCTTTTCGAAACCATGTCCCCGTTATTGCACAATCATCGCCTTCCGGTCTGTACCGATGGCTACTTTGTTTATTCTCGTCCACCCCTCAGAATTGACTCCCCTACAAACCGCCACCCCCATCAGTTATAGTACTAAAACGTTTGAAAATATACTACCCAAAGCATTTTCAGGAACAACGTCAAACCCGTCAGAAAATAACTGGTAACTTGTGATAAAACGTCCATAAGGTTTGGCTTTTCACTCACCTGATGGTTCCATCAGGGTTCAGTTTTTTTGTATTTCTTTCTCATCTAAGAGCTTGGATCTTGCACACAATTCTCAGCACTAGTTTTGTCACTAAAACAGTGCATTAATCGGGGAAATACACTATCCAGAGGCTTTATACATGAAACTAACTTGTGCACCTTAAGGATACCACTTAAGTAAACAACATGCGGGTTGTTACACGAGGCCTGTGGTTGTATAACACCGAGACGTTTGTCGATTGTTTCATAAATGATTTGGAACACGCTTGAAAATGTGTTAATGCTTCTGTGCTGTTTGTTTGTATGTGTGTATGTGTGTGTGAGGGTGTGTATTAGTTCTTTTGAGGGGCAGGGGTGCGTAGCACATGAGAAAATGCATTGGAAAGCCATCTCTAATCATAAGGGGATTTTCTTTAAAAAAGCTCCTTAAGCGGCGTCAGCATTCAGGGGAGGGGGGAGGAGAGGATGCTGTTCAGATTTTAAAACTGAAATTAACGGTAAACAAAATAGTAAATCGGTCTTAGTTGTAAGTGTTCTTTATCCCCCGTGAAACGCAGGGATATAGTTATGAGCTGGTCCGTCCGTCTGTCTGTCTGTCTGTCTGTCCGCAAAAAGTACTTAGTTTTATTCGGCCGACTTCTCATAGAAGTGATTGTTGTAGGAACCTGAAACGTGGCATTATTGTCAAAATGGGGAAAAATTGACGTCGTGGTGTAACCGGTCAACTACTACTGTAAAATGGTAGTTCAAATTATTAGTTAATTGTTACTTCCTGGAAATAGCTAAATGCAAATCATGTGCGTCATATGCGGCCCACATGATGGGTGTGTATGGTACAAGTCAAGTCATAAATATGCATGTGATAGAATGATTACGGGTGTGTGTCATAAACAGGCTCGTAAATACCAATCATACTAATAGCTGTATAATCGTTTAGGAAATGGGAAATTTGTTTTTGAATAAGTCAGACAGTTAATGTATGCCATTGACGTAAGCAAAGCCAAAAACAGTAATGACCATATCAAATTTAATAGCATTTCGGACAGGTCAGACAAAATTGTTATACAAAACCCAGCTCAAATCCGTTAAAACCAGACGACAAATTCTCATAAACCTTTTCGGCTGACATTAATGAAACGCCCTGGAAATGGTAAACAAACTCATAATGTTTCCGAGCAATTTTAACTAAAATTGGAAACATCGTCATACTCCCCTATATAAGGCCCCGCTTGCAGACAGTCTGCGAAAGTGGTGGTTGAAGACGACTGAAGCACACATTGACTGGAGACCAGGATAAGAACTCTCAGCTGAACGAAAAAGGGAGATTTCTTAAAACTTAAGAAACCCTTTCCCCCATACAAAAATTTAATCGTTACGGATTAAATTTTGCTTAACCTATTATTTGGTATTCAAATTATAGTAAATTCCTTCAACAAGTCACATACAATCTTTTATTAGTGCTAAGTTACACATTACATTAGTTCTTAGGGTTATGCAATTCACATACTATATCAAAATTGGAGTGATCAGTTCCATCTATTTACAAATTGTAATATCACTGCAGGGTTCAATAGTGTTTACATTACAACACCATACCTTTTGAAGGTTCGTTACATGTACATAATCATTAGGTCATTAATGATCGTAGCTAACTTTGTTACATTCCAAATAAATTTAACCGAGTTAACTTCACCACACCAGTACTCAAGTCAAACGTTGTCACACTAAGTAAGAATCACACGACCAAGGTTGTCGGCCTCTGATTGGGTCATTGGCGGGGGAGTACCAGGTTTAGGAGAAGGGGATTTAGGAGGATGTGAGGTTCCGGTAGGTGGACTCTCAATCTTTACGTTCGGATGGGATTCAGGATGTTTTTGACATACAACTCTGATCTTCGGGTCTTTAGGTTTAGTAAGACAGGGGCAGCGTCGGTTAATTATAAACCAGAGCACGGTTCCTACGACAAGCAAGATTATTAACATAAGTCCACTTGTCGTGAGTCTTTCTTGCCACACTGAATGGGGAAACATGGACTGTAATTTCCACATATCGCTGTATTTTTGAGACGCCTTAGCTAAAACATCGAGCAGGTGTTCGAGATGGATATCATGTATATCCGTGAGCTCTTTACGAATCGTTTCTATGTCTGTCTTCACTGTGTTAAGGGGTTCTTTCAGAAGGTGAGTAGAAGTCCAAATATTAGGAGTTAGTTTTGAAATTTCAACTTCGGCATTGAATTTTACCTTTTGTTCTGCCGTAATAGTCCCGCTAATTTGCTATGGAAGAGGAAATTATTTTGAAATCAATTCATAGCCATCTTTCAATACTAAGGTCTGTATATTCATTATCATGACTTTCTTTTCGGCATCTCCACATGGTATCGTAATGTTCAGAGGGTTAAGTGAGGATATAAGCCAATGACGTGGATGTAAAGGTCTAATGACAGGTGCTTGGGTCATGGGGACAATCCTTTTCTTACAAGTTTCTTTAATTCTTTTGTCATCGTGTAGATATAGCGACATGACACATGCGGGATACTGCGAAGTGCTAAACAACGGCGATGCGAATCGGCATATGGCGACGTATATCATATTGGACATCATGAACTGCATTCCTGAAATACAGAATCATAAGGGGTTCACGTAGTGCTATAGACATGAGTTCAAAGTAACCGCAAGGATTCATCAATAAATTCCACAAGGAGATTTACTGTTCGTTCTACTTCTGTAGACTAGTCAGTCTTTACCTTTCCAAAATCCTTGATTAATTGGGTTAAAGTTTGACCTCTCATATGGTACCATATACTGTCACAGTCTAATCGTGGTCGTTTAGCTGTGCTTTCTCCAATAACATCCCAAAATAGGGGTTCCTCAAGTCGTCGACGCATAACTATAGGACGTATTCTTTCTGGATCCCTAGGGTCACTTGTGTTCCCTTGGTCTGGTTTATCCAACTTCCCACGCGAATTGTCGGCAGTGGAAACGGATGGACAGACCGTAGTTGTTACTGGAACAGAAGATGTCGTGGCACCACCTCCACGTAGTGGCGCTGTCAATCTCACAGCCCTCAGCGGGCGTTTACGCTGGGGTACTTCATCTTCCAGATCTTTTTCAGGTGGGTCTCGTGTTTGGAATGTATCATACTCATCCCATTCACGATCCCAAACATGTTCTGGGTTAGCGTGTTTCTCTGGTTCTAAACCAGCTTCTGAAACCACATGGCCTAAGAAGCTCACTTTCTTTATCAGAAAATGGCACTTAGAGGATTTCAGTCAAGATTAGCTTGTCCAAGCTTATCGAAATAATTTGCAAATGCTGCATGTGCTCCTCAGGGTTTGCTCAGTAAATGGTAATATCGTCAAGATATGCGAACGCAAATTTGTTAAGGGCATCACCCAAAACTTTGTTCATCAGATCTTTGAAAACAGGAGGAGCAGCACATAGTCCGAAAGGAAGAACTATACAACCTTGTGTTATGCATTTGTTACCTAAGCGAAAAGTAAGGTTAGATCTTCCTAGTGGGCGTAGTTCTTGTCCACTGACACAGGTGAGCTTAGATGAATTGTCAGGCTCTAATGTCGTCTTATATTTCCGAGGTAAAGCCTTAAATAATTTTGCTGATACTAAAGAGACATCAGCACCGGTGTCTAGTAGGACATGAACTAACATTTTTCCGAAACGCAGTGGGCACATCTTTACCCACTGGGTTTCTTGGTCTACATGAGTGATAGAAGCGCCCGGTATCAAGTCTTGCGAAGCGGTACAAGGCGCCACTAGTTTTCCCGTTCCGAGGTATTTCTCCTCGACAAGTCGCTCTTTCTTTTGCGGCAGTTGCTCATGATATGTCCCACTTTGGAACAATAAAGGCAGATTGGTTTTCCATCTGGGGTCCATCGTCGGTCCTGATATTTCATTGTCTTAGACTTTACGTCGGGTTTGTAATTTGGTCGCGGAGTGCGTTTGTCCATTTTGGCCAAAAGCACATCCAGTTTTTCGTCTAGCGTCTTCGATTGAGGCTTATTAACTTCACTAATATCCATTGGTTCCTCCACTCGCCGTTGGAGCATGAACTGCTTATCCGCTTGCTGCTCGCGCGTTGCGAGTCGCACGGCGGCTTCAAAGTTATGGGGTCGTTGTCTGATCAATCGCCTAGCTATTGCGTCGTCTAGGATACCGTCTATCAGTGCTTCTATGAGGGAATTCTGTATGATGGATTGGCTTCTATCTACATTAGGATAAGCTTCTTCAGCTGACTTAAGATTCTTTCGGTTAGGGCCTGAATAGACTCACCCTTCTTTTGTTTGACTTTCCGTAGCTTCTGTAAGGCTATGTGCACATCACTTGTGTCTGAATACTGGGTTAATAAAACCTGTCTAAGTTGGGCCCATGTTATGACTGGGGTATCACGCAGGGTTCGAGACAAATGATTGGCGGCTGGTCCTTTTAATGACTCATAGCATAATGCTTTGGTAGTATCATCGTCGGCGCCTACTGCTTGGGCTACACGTTCAATGTCGTTCAACCATTCCCTAAACCTACGGCCACCATCGCCATTAAAATCACATACTCTTTTCCCTAATCGGCCAGTTCTCAACTCAATTTGGAGCTGGCGGAACGAATTTTGTAAGACCTTGACAGGGAGGTCAACCAGGGGAGGGGATCCTGGTTCAGCCATCTCGGAAAGGGGGGGGGAAGGGGAACTGAACTGAAAAAAAAAGAAAAACCTTGACCGTGTGACTACTTACAAGGAGAAAATTCTATTTCATACTACTCAAACTGAGGTAATTTGTGACACTTTTTACAAAACTTTTTCCATATTTCTACAGCATTTTCCCAATGATCGGCAGCTATGTAAGCTACTTTGTTTGGTGGATCGACTAAGCACATACACCCTTTTCCAGTTGCATACTCAACTAATTTCCACACGATCTGTTGTAGATCATCCACAATACATAATTATAAAAACCGGAATGGTAACTTAATAGTCGAATCTATTTGGCTTTGGTCCATTAATCACTATCACTAGAGGTTGCCACAACGACTATTTTATCTGCAGGTTGGATAATTTTGTACTCGTTTGAGTGTTTTCGTTTCCGAATTGATGGGCCTGTGTGCATACGTGCGGTAGGCTTATGTATGGAACAGCCAGACAGTTGAGTTTTGGCTTTAATTTTCTGGAGCTGGCGTGTCAAAATTTTCAAATATTCGGCGTCGTAATGCAAAACCTCTTCAATTCACCTTTCAGACACACGGCAACCACAAGGTAACTCAATTACAGAATTTACTGCAGACATCTAAATTTTACGAAAGGCGATCTTGAAACTACTCACATTTACTTACATACAATATCAAAGCAGTACAACACAAATATTAGTTAAATACCTGTTGTTTGGGCATACACTCTGTAGAAAATTTATTCTGTCCAATGTCACTCTTAATAAATCCTGAACGGTCGTCTCAATTCTGGTTGCTACGGAAGTTCTGTTCGTCGGGATTCTAGGCTGAAGTCCTTGGCTTAAATCAACGCTGTCTATCCTGGGTTCAGCTTGGCTCCGGTCCTTGGATTCACTTGGTTGTCCAGTTGTCCGATAGTCTGCTAGGCCCAGGTAATCTGCTATCCTCAATCTGCCAATCTGCGATCTGCTGCAATCCGCAATCTGGGATCTGCAATCCTCAATCTGCCAATCCTGGTCACGGCACCAATTTTGTAACGGGGCTGTTACAAGCCTCTGTCTGACAAGGCAGAGGTATGATCAGCTGGTCAGTCCTCGGAGAGAGGTGGCTGAAGACGACTGAAGCACACATTGACTGGAGACCAGGATAAGAACTATCAGCTGAACGAAAAAGGGAGATTTCTTAAAACTTAAGAAACCCTGCCTGGACTTTAAGTTGTCAAGCATTACATCATATAAGAAAAGAAAACACAACGCGAAGAAGTACTAATTAATAGAGCAGTTAGCTTGTAACAGCCCCGTTACACTACTTAAATTGTAAATCAGCGAATATTAAACACTGGATTGTAAAAAAAATATATAAATTGAAGTTGTTATTCCGAAAATCTGCCAAAAATTCACGTCAGGAAAGCTATCAACAATCGTTAATTTTTACCTGTAACTTTTTCATGCATTTTACTTTTACTGCTTGACGGGGGATCCTGCCTTACTGAGGCTCTAGTTTAAACCAGGCATTTCAAACACTTTCAAATTCAAGGTGAAAGATAATTTTATTTTATTTTACCCGAATTTATTGCTCTTTTGCGAGGGGGTGGGGTGGGGGAGCACTTCCGGTGCCAACAACAGACGTACCTTTCTCTAAACAAATATTGTCTATCTCTACTTACACCCGAGATTTTATATTTGGGTGGGTGCAAGATTTTTTACCTTTCCATAATGTAGTGGAGATGTGTCCGTTATCTCCAAAACATTATCGTTAATTGTTAGCATATTAAGGGCACTTTTTCAATTCTGCACGTTGTTAGCAATTTCAGGAGTGTTGGGTTAAAATTAGAGCACAATTGAGTTAATTTGCAATGAGAGCCGGGCAGGAGGTATGTACATTCGCAATGAGAACTAATGCCTGGCTGTCCACCAGTTTCTAAACAATTACATCTCAAATAAACGGAAGCCTTTGTCAAAAAGGGATGGAAAAGTACCTCATGTTGTACTTTGTATTCATGGATTTTCTGCCGAGGGATCTTCTGCCAGGGTGACCAAATGTCATAAGACCAAAACTTCACGATCGCGCTTCTGGCAATGTTGGGATTTATTGTAGGATTCAAGCGATATTTATTTCCCGTTGTTGGACAGACGTCAGAAGAGTTGCGTTCGGGGTCAGGAAAGCGACGTTGTACAGACGTTATGAAAGCGACGTCTTGGAGACGTTAGCACGGCGAGGTTTCATGAACATTTGGAAAGTAATATATGCATGGGAATATGAGCACAATATAGTTTTGGCGAAGTTATGAAGTAAACATAACTACATTACCCTCTCCTAAATCGTTCCAAGAGGTCAGCGCCAGTTTAAATTGCCATGCATTCTTTGAACTACCCGAGTGCTTTTGAGACCAATGCATTGTTATTGTGGTATTGATAACTGTGGTGTGAAGTCAAAAGAAGCACATGTTCTGTGGGACACTTGAGCTCAGTAGAGCTGTACTGTTTCAACGTAATACAGGGGCTGTGGGTTTGGGTGGGGAAAGGACCAAGAGTGGAGGGGGCTAGGCTTTTTGTTATTATTCTAATCCATCTCACTGTCTTTATACGAAATAAAAGTGAAAACTAAAAGCTCATTCCGCTTGCGAAATGTTAAACACTTGACAAAATTAAAACGCAAAAATACTTTCTTCAATGAGTTATTTCTTGAATAATATATTGCAAACAACACAGCTTGAATACGTCTTATAAGCCGAGTAGAGTTTGGTTGTTGTTGACTTAGAGTTTTATTGACTGATCAGGCATACGTCTTGTTATCTATTTACGCAGTGAGAGCTCGCACAAAGCTCACTGAGCAAATGTGTATTCTGTGCTGTCGTTAAATGCTACGCATTTTAACAAAGAAAACGAAATCAAAGACGAAAATAAAAAGTGACATACACATGTTCAGATCAAGCTCTTCATAAGTCCCAAGTTTCATGGTCGTAGGGCCCATAGTGTCAGAGAAGAAGGCACAAAAATCGGGAAAAGTGTCAAGAAGAAAAAAAGGACGAATTTTGCTCGCACAAATTCATATAACCCTTGCAAGCCAAAGGCTTGTCAAGTGTTCAATAATCGTGCGAAGTTGAGTTCATATTTATCACCAACCATTAAATCGAGGGAACTCAAATTGGAAGCATAGGTAGGTCTAGTAAGCATGTATTAACCTGCTGACTTGTCGGCAAATTTTCAATTAAATTCGGGTCACGTGATTTAATTTTTTCCAATTATTGTTTTTTTTTTCATGTCCGCGCATCCCCATATAAACGATACGATAGGAGGTCCGTACCTTAGAACAGCATGAAAGCCAACACTTTACATTGATTCCAGAGGGAGTTTTTATGAGGATTCAAAGTCGGAGAAATATCTTATGAGCATTTTAAACTTTAAAGCAAATTGCAAAATTTTAAAAACGTTTTTCCCCGAAAAATGATCTTCGTAGATTGTTTTTTCCCATTTGTTTGGTCACCCCCTCCCCCCTGATGTGCCCCCCCTATCATAGGTGAGAGGCACCAAAGTGTCGGAGCTCCCATCGATCCATGGTTCTTGCAGGGCCCCATGCCTTGTAGTGCCCATGTAGTAGTGTTCTTGCATGGGTTAAGCTTTGTGGGAGGAGGCGGGGCCCGATGCCTTGTAGTGCCCATGTAGTAGTGTTCTTGCATGGGTGAAGGTTTGTGGGAGGGGCGGGGCCCCATGCATTGTAGTGCCCATGTAGTAGTGTTCTTGCATGGGTGAAGGTTTGTGGGAGGGGCGGGGCCCCATGCCTTGTAGTGGCCATGTAGTAGTGTTTGTTCCTGACACAGCTGACACTGGCATCAACCCAGTTTTTGTTTTTGCAGGGTTGGAGCCTTGGGGTAGTTGGCCCCATGCCTCACATTGCCCCTGTAGAAGTGTTCGTCCTTGACACAGTGCCATCGTATAGAACTGCATCCATGCAACTGCAAGCTGTATGTCTGAAGCTTAATTAGCAAACCCTAGTAAGGTAGAATTATGGCAACAAACCTCACAAGCAGAAAGCGAGTCCAAGTCAAACTGATAAGCATTATAGTCCCTATGCCATAGACCACCTGTATGTATGAGTAGTTGTTATATTTTATACTTCTGAATAGCTTTGAGTGTTTAAAATGTTATGTATTTATACATATTCTGGTAATGGACCTTGGTATTTAGTATTTGGAACGCCATAAATGCAAAGTGATTGCAGCCAATGGTTACGAAAGAACGTTTCACCATCAAGCTCTGGAGTAAATTTACCGCTACAAGGAGGCGAAACTCGGCCCAGCCATATTTCATTTCTCACTTTTGTTCTTTAAAGCGTTCTGTGCACACTTTGTTAAAATCCTATATTTAAGCAGTTCAAAATATAAATAAAAATGACGTCATCTTGACATCACAGGCAAAAATTAGGTAAAAAAACTGTTCATTGCCACAGGCAAAAATTAGGTAAAAAAACTGTTCATTGCAACAAAGAGATCTCTATTTGCTCCAAAGCTGTAGCTGCCACGGTTTTCTAGATGTTGAACTTTGAAACTTTCATGACGCCATAAGACGTTGATGATGATTCAAAGGTGAACAATTTTTGCGTGGATCCAGATAACACATACTACTATACGTGTGCCAAGTTTCAAATTCCTAACCCTCGCCGTTTTCAAGGAGAAGCGTAGAAACCAACAGGTTACGAGAAAAAAAAACAAAAGAAAGTCATGGAGGAGAGAAAAGCAAAATGTGGAATTGAGAAACCTTTCCAATGGCTGCCAACACAATAACTACTTAGAACTGCGTCCTAAGTGTCAGCTATATGATTTTGCTACTGAAAGGTAAAATTTTCACTTGGAAGCACAAAATCATTATAACGAAGGCTAAAAATATAAGATTCCACTTAAAACTTTTTTAAAGTAATTCAACCATACTAGTTGCATGAAAATGAAAAATTCAAAAGAAATCAAGCAAATATTTTTAACCCTGAAATTGACTGTCCTGCTGCAAACTGTTACGAAACAGTGGAAAGAGGCAGTTTTGTAGTAAAGCGAAACGTATCACGTCATTGCGTGTTTTCGACACTAGACTGTCAACAGCAAAACTCCCGAATTCAAAGTTGGATCAGCTTCAAATTTGGTGAGGTTATGCCTTGGATGATTCCGCGGTTGCCGTTGCTTTTGATTGATATTAGACAACGCACGGTGTTATATACGTCAAAACATCTAAAATGAGTCATAAGTATAACGTAAGAACAAGGTGAAGGAAGTAAACATCACGTGACTTCCCATAACTACTGGTCAGATCAGCGTCAAACTTAGAAGAAACATGCCTTATGTGGATTTGACGGTTCATGTTGTCTTTGGTGTAAAAAGCGCAATGTATGCCGACATAGCGTGCTGGTAATTCTTGCCTTTTGTTAACACGATAACTCTCGAACGACAAGTAGGATCAACTTTAATCACGGTGGCTGCTATCGTAGCTGACGCAAATTTGACAACGCGCCACACCATATCACCTCAAAATGAGATTGCAAACTTGCTCCTCAACCGCTTCTCCTATGAGTTTTAGAGAAAGGAGATTCGATAGAAACCAGATTGATGACTGAGTAGGGAGGGGGGCAATGCAGAGCCGCCCCGAAGCGAGCGGGTGATCGAGTAGGGTTTGATCAGTGATGAGTGGAGGGACAGGGTAGGCGGTAACTTTGTTAACCAGTACGCAGGTTTTCGCGACAGCTTGACATAGCACGATACAGCATTTTCTGTGGGCGTTTTTGTAATAGTAGTCTCTGCACGCGTCTGTAGGTCTATCTGTTGATTGTACTGGGTTGACAATAAAGTTATGAAACATTTGCTTGAAGCACCTGGAATTGTTTTTTTTTTTTACATTTGAAGTGGGTCACCTCGTATCTTCCCCCACCGACGTGTGCCATCTACTGTAGTTATGAAAGATGCCTTTCATGGGCTTTTGGCCCATGAGAATGTACGAAAACATGGGTGTAAGTACACTTTCCATGGTTGCGGAGATATATCGTGAAAGGAGTAAAAGGGCTGGTGTGGAATTCAAAGCTCTACCCATCTTGGATGGCGCTAAGGGAATAGGGTGGCGGTAAGCAAAATATATATCAATGAAATTCGACTGGTTATGTAGCGACCATTTTCTAGACTCGGATACAAAGACTATGGTAAAACTTGTTTGAAGCGCCCACCTTCAAGACCCCGATAAAAAGACGGACATTAAACCCCTTTTTAGCGACCAACTTCCAGAATCGGATAAAATGACGAACGATAAAACCTGCCTGTAATGATCCAGATAAAAAAAAGACTAAAACCTCTGTACTGACCACCTTCCAGATCTTGATTAGAAGACGTAGAGTATGATCCTAGTATAAAGTTAGCACATTCCACTTTGCTCAACTTGCACACTCAGACGTATATAAAAATTCAGGATTAAGATACCCACAAGTTAGGTTACGTAGCTGCTCCACTCCGACTTCTGGCATATATATATATAACTGGTGACCTACGTTTTATAACTGCTGACTCCTGACGCTCTTCTGATCATTACTATAGCCTATCTGTTAACCAGTCTTGTGATAAATGTCTGATCAAATGGTAGTAAGTTACGGTGAATGTGTTGTATTGGTGACATTTTCAGTGGTTTCATAAAGTCACTGATTTTAAGTCTCCAATATATGAGATTCGTTAAAATCAGTTTGAACTTTATCGAGTTGGGTTTGTTTAATTTATTTTTGTACAATGTATTCGTGTTTGCCGATGTAGTTGTACAGAATTGTACCGTCTCGTATTTGTTTCACGAAATAAGTGTTAAGGATTTTAAGGCAACGAGAGCACTGTAGACTGCGATGCTAGGATCTGTGGAATTGCAGTTGTAATTGCTTCCCCGATGCCATTCTTCTCATTGAAACATAGCTATAATAGCTATACATATTTGTAAGTTGAAACAGCCCATCCGTAGGATGGGTCCATCCAATAACAGCGAGGTATTGATTTACCCCACCTTCGTTGTTTTGCTCTTCTATTGTTTCAGCCCATATTTGGCTATAGGAATAGCACATATTTTCTTCTCCCCTTAAAAGTGGGAACAAACTGCCTTGTATTGTGAATAGGATGGGTTGTTTTAATGGTTGATGGGTGTAGAATGGGCCCATCCTATAGCTGTAAGCCACAGAAATAGCACATATAGAATCAGTATATGCCAAATCTATAGACCGATGCATAGGAATACCCAATCCATAGAAACAACACATCTGATCAAGTATATGGGCCAAATCTACAGAGAGTTGCATAGGAAGACCCCATCCATGGAAACAGCACATGCACGGCCGGCAGAATTGTACCTAATGTTTGAGGCGGGACCTCAGTACCACCAGTGGTGCTGAATGCTTCAAAATACTATATTAGGCGGTTATATATAAGCTGAAAGAAACGCTCAAAACCAAAACAATGCTGCTCATACTGCTGCTTTGATCAAGCCGCTTCAAGGTTTTAATTACAAAGCCGATGGGAAAGGCAAAAAAACGGTTTTTCTTTGCTGCGTAGGAGCGGTGGGGGGGCTATATATATGCCAAAATGTTTTTTTTTGTTTCATGTTTTTTTTCTTGAACAATTTGTGAATAGACATGTGTATTTATATATAGTTTATGGAAAAAAACTAAGATATTGAGATAAACATATATTGGGTGGTGGGGGGGGCGGGCGGGCGGGGCGGTGGGAATACAAAAAGATAAAAGATCCCATGCCAGCCCTGACGGGGTCGCCTAACGGGGCGGCAGGGAGGGGGCGGAAGAAGCAGTGATTTTAAGACACAATTAAAGATGGAGGCGGGGCGGGGCGGGGAGTTCATATGAAGAATTTGTCGGGTCCTCAGTGCCACTTCAGGACCTCAGTACCACTAGTCAGGTCCCGAGCAGACGACAACACTTACTGAAAAATATTGTCATTGTTTCGTCAATTAACAATTTTTAACAAGAAAAAAAAATTCGTCAATTAACAATTTTTAACAAGAAAAAAATATCACCCAACTTTACTGAGGCTACAGACGAAGTCCCTATGTGTTGGGGTTTCCTTCACTGAGTCGTGTTTTATGTGGGGGAAACTGTATGTGCTGTTTCAATAGCCTCTGTATTGATTTAGCCCAGCCATTGGATGGGCCCATACAATGATGTGGTGTTTCAATGCTGGGGTGTTTCAATGCTACAAGTTCTAGCCCGATAAGACGGCAGGATTCAGAGAATTTTTTAATAACAATAACAATAAAGCAAGGATTTTCAAATTTTGAAATTTTGCAGTGACGAGAACTCATTTCACAAAGTGAAATATTAAACACTTGACCAATAAATAATATTTTACAAATCACTTTCAAGTAAAAGTCTAAAAACCTTTCAGCATTTTGGTTTGCTTTCCCTTGACAAGACAATGTCTTTTCATATTCCGAAAATTTTAAAAAAGACTTTTTTACCAGCTCAAAAACTTTTCTAGAACATAGCTTTACTCCTTACTCTATGAGACAGCAAATGTCGCTGCAGACTTAACGCCTTACTTGTGTTGTTAAAACAGCAGTTTCTTTTGCATTTTGATTAAGAATATGACAGTAAAGGCAAAAACAAAAAGTGGTATGCAGAAGCTCAGATCAACCACTACATATGTGTGAAGTTTGATGGCTCTAGGGCCAGTATGGCCCGAGCAGTAGCTAAGACAAAATAACGGACCAACAAAGAGAAAAAAGTCTGAACCATTGGTCCCATACATCTTCAATATACACTCTGCCAGTCTTCGTCTTGCTAAGTGTTAATTCACGCTACACATTAGTTTTTCACAGGCACTTATCTAAGAATATCAGCAAAATTATGTATTCCCACCTGAAATTTGTTCTTGTTCTAACTATCTTACATGTCAAGTGACAATAAAGAAAATAGTCAAGAATGTGTGGTCAAAACAAACCATATAAGAAGTTAAAAAACCTATTAAAATACTAATAAACATCGTATCAGTCGGTAACAAAGCTCACACTTATAATCAAATGTGCTTTGATCTCAGTAACAGTAACACAACACTTTGAATCTCAATAAACCGGGCATCCACGGCACTGGGCCAAATTGTCCAGTCTACACTTAAACACCCTGTCATCACAGTATTTGGAATTACAAAGCAATTACACATTTCACACTTACAAGGACAAATTACTTGAATTACTTGAAACATGACTTGTTTGGAAGGGTTGACGAATGCTCAAGCTGAAAAGAACCCCGTCCCAGCCTTTTTTTCGTATTCCATTTTAAAACATGCAGTCTACACAGATTTCCCCCCCCCCCCCCAATGAATGTTCATTTCTTTAAGAAAATATTTGCGTATAAAAATTAATTTGTTTTCAACGGAGTACTTAACTTGTTGCCCAAAGTGAGTACAATACAATCTGCCTCTGGACAAACCTGTATACTGTAGAGAACGCCCTAATTCGGACAAAATATTTTCGTCCCTTTTAATTAAATTGGTTTCCATATAATAAGAAACTTGATAATTCGGACATCTCCCTTTTCTGAACTCCGTACATAATGTTTCAGACTCAATTATAGGTCTTATTGTATGAATAACCCGTGTAATTCGGCCAAGCAAAGGGGCGATATTTCAGTGCTGTATGTGTGTCTTCCAGATAATGTCAATAAGAATTTGCTAAGACAAACTGCGAACTGACTAATCCTGTAACGCTTGTCCTGCCTAGTTCCAAGTTCTATATATTTAAGTGTCTTGTATTTTTCATTCAAATTGTCCGAGAAATTAAATGAAAAGTTAATCAAAATTGAAAATGGAAAGAAAAACGGAAACATAATCTAATTGTGTGAATCATATTAAAGGATATCTTGGGAATCTTTGTGGTATTAGTGCTCACCATTACTGCTTGTTTACCAGTTACCTGCACCCGTAGTTGCACCACTTTAGGCGTGGAATGTTAAGGTCGGGTATTTTTCCGGGGATGTGGGGTACTATACGATAAATAAAGTTTCCCTTGACGGGATTTAATGATACCCTCATAGAATGCTGGGCAACTGAGGAGTCGAGAATGTTTGCAAAAGGGGGAGACACTTGACAGGGAAGAGGTAGATGATCGTTTGCATGGGAGCAGATTGCTTATATTACCAATAATGATGTATTTAGTGGACAAATCAGGTCGTTACTGCACATCCTGGGTAGTCCGGAGAGCTTGCCTCCCTTAGCTTCGCGCACTGTTCGCACTCGTCTTTGAGGCTCGTGATTCAGTGCCTCAGGTTTTACGGATCAGTCCAACCCCTCATGTGGTTTTATCTCAGCATCTCAGTATCAATCTCAGTATTAAGTGACTCTTCCAGCGTGTTTTTCCTTTCTCAGCATTGCCTGACTTCCCGTCTGTTCACTTTCCCTTTTATCTCATTCTTCTTCTGTTTTTTTCTTTCCTCATCCTTTTTCACTCTTCAGGCTTGTTTATCTTCCACACTGTTACCACAGTCTTCATGCGTGTACACCTTATTAACAATTACTTCAATCTTCTTGTTATTAGGTTCGTGTGATGTCACGTGTGTTGACCTTATTCACTGTTATATTAATCTTCGTGCGATATAGTGGGTATGTTGTTACGTGTGTTGACCTTATGCACTGCTATGTCAATCTTCATCTAATATGGTTGTTGTGTTGTCATGTGTGTTGACCTTATTCGCTGTTATGTTAATCTTTGTGTAATAATCTTCGTGTAATATAATTGGTGGGTTGTCACGTGTGTTGTCACGTGTGTTGACCTTCACTGTGTGGTCTCCTCATCGTCTGTGAGACACGCGGGATCTGCTTTGTAACGGGCACATCTAAAAAAATAAAATCTACAAATAATCAAACACCACTAAAAGGATATAGCATTCAGTCACACTCGCAACATTGACCTTTTTTAAGTTTCGATGGATTATTTATATAAATCCCACAAATCTGTTCCAGGAAAAAACAAGTGCGTTTTCTTCGCTTGGCTTCTATGTTTACACACTTAAAATTTGTTTAGATTATTTTTTTAAACTAAATTATCTATACAGGTGTGCACCTATTAGGTTCCTTTCAAGTCAGGTTGCGGTTAGATTAGACATTATGCACCTGAATTTGGGACAGTTTCTCGATTTATTTTAAGCTACACTTATCTGATGCGGAAATAGATCGGTGTTCTTTATCTGCTTTTCATGAAATATTCATAATGTTATTGCTGATTGAGATATGTACATGTGTTCACAGAATTTCATCAGTCTAACTCGTTACACAACGCAGGGTGTAGAGGGAGGGAAGGGGGTGTATTGCTACGGGGGGTTAACTGGAAAACTGCTCCGATGCGAATATTTATTAAGCTGCGACAGGATAACCAGCAAACAAATAAACCCAATATTGAAGACGATGGTCAAATCATTACAAAGATACTCTGCAATTAATGGCATAAACGTGAGGCCAACATGACTTCATTTCTTTCCACAGTTAACATTATTAAGATGCTTTTTCTCATAAAGTAAGTGCTTAGTTGTATACGCTATTAGTACAAAAAGGGATAATTAAATTTTTTACCTGTCTATGATTTGATTGGCCAACTGCCGTACCACGTCACATTGATTGGCGTTTCTTGATACTTGCTTCAGCAGATCCAGCCCGCCTTCTCTCTCTACCATTGGACAGTATTTATCCCCTGTTCAACACAATAACAGAGGTGTGCTGTGCGTCATCCAATTCACAAACAATTCCTTCATTCAGTAGCACAAAAAGAACATTTTTGTCACGTGTTTTTTTTTAAACTTAACACTTTGCGTTTAGAGATCATTTCCAAAAGTCATGGACGCGCTTTGAAACCAAATAGTACAGGTTTTTTCGTCTTTTTATATTATTTTACACAGTCTCCCTGCTTAATGAAAATCTTTCCCTAGATTTTCAATATATCAACTGATCCCGTATCATTTCACCAACAGTTTTCACAAATATCTGTTCACCACAACGCGTATGAGAAGCCGGACTGTTATAACCTTGATACTTTATATAGGTTTATAGTTACCTACTCCACAAATATATGCGCTCACCAAAACGGGTATTAGAAGCCGAACTGTTACAGCCTGTTTCAGTACACTGTGTATTATCCTTCACATTTATCGCAACAACCCGTGACTATCTTGATACTCACATTTACAGTACTTATATAATATATTTATGTTCATTGTAAATTCTCTTACTTATCGTTTTCGTGAGGTTGCATATCGCCCATACAGCAAAGTAATGCGACCCCAGATCACTTTCGGGTTTCAACAAACGAAGGAGAGGTTCAAGCGATCTGCAGGGTTAATAAATTAACTGTTATAATCGTAATAAATCCTTTGACTGGTTCGCATTAAATGTTGTTATGTCGTCAGTCTAACACATAGAAACACACGTGCATAAACACAACTATCCAGTTTTGTAGTTTCGAAAACATGCATTGTGTCTTTAGATTTATCAAGGCGATTCAGAACTTGCTTTTCTCTTTGGCATATCCAGTACATGCAGTGACAATTATTCTATTTCCGCCACATACATACCGTAATTCAAAGCTAAAATTGAGTGAGCCATAAAATAATAGAATAAAATTTGTTGTCATAAAATCGTACAATCGACATGTTTAAATGGCAAATATCAGATTTTAACCTGTAATTAAATCTTCCCTTTGTTTCCATGTGCCATTTCTTGATTGCATACATCATGGCTTGCATTACATTTTCTCGTTTTGGAATGTCAATAGTCCATCCTGATTGGCCGTCGCTAATCACGTGACTTAGTGCCCCACAGGTAAGGTATGGGATCTCCATACTTCCATCAAAAATGTCCAACATCTGGCTAGCAATCAAGTTAAAAAGGGAAATCAAGCACGCATTTAAACATTTAAACAAAGCGAGAAAGGAAACACATTGAACGAATCAGTAACCACATACATGTTTCTAACTTTAACAGAAACTGAGCAAATTAAATTTAACAAAATAAAGTACATCGTCTATTGTTATAGCATAAATTTCATTTTCTCTGTAGTGTTGATTTAAATTTAGATTTGACAGTAAGCCCCGTGGCCAACACTGTTATCAAAAATAATTGGACCAGATCTATATGACGAACAGTATTTTTTTGTATTTTTCTTCAGGTCATTCGTTTATTTGGCCAGTTTTTCGCAGAACCGATCCTACAACTCCACTGAATAACTATTTGGTATAGAGAAAGGGAGAAAAGGACAGAAAGCAAGAAAGAAGATAAGAAAGAAAAAAGAAAGAAAAAGTTTTTAAATGCTGATATTGCTTAAAAGAGAAATGTAGAAAATGTTTGAAGCAAATAAGAAACCAGACATTTTCTGAAAGGCTATTCCGGGATAGATATATATTATATGTTACACACTATATAAACAACATATTTTCTTGCATTAGAAATAGAAAATATGAAAATATGAATATGAAATATAAAAAATTTAAATACAAATAACTTTTTATAAATTTTAATTTTTAACATGCTATTCAATACTGAACTGTTAACATGTTCCTAAACAGCCAAATGTAAATTGAATTTTTCAATACTTTTGTTTTCCTTTCGCCAAAAGATAAGAATTTACATTGGTATAAGAAAAGGGAAGCATTACTGACATCTGTGACTTTTGAATAATCGGTAGTCTATTCCGGAATAGCCTACCAAAAATGCCTGGTTTCCTATTTACTTATCTTAATTTAAATAATACTGTGTTTGGTGTTTTCATATAATTATATCCATGTCGGTTTACTATATACATACTTATACTTATATACATATTTACTATACATATACTTTATATATTTACTTTTTAATTTCTATTTCTTTGCAAACGATCCATTGTAATTACTGCAAGGATCTAAAACTAGAGATGCCGATACAATTATTGCTTTAATCGGCCTGTTGCAATTACAGTTCTAATACAAAGAGTTGAAATCCCAAGCGTAATTCAAATTTAGTATGAACAATTGCACTTATTTCAACCCACTGACCCCTCCCCCCCCCCCCCCCACAGATCTTCATAATCAAACTGCGATTTATGTGCAGAAGGTGCTATCAAACATGTTTTTGTTTCCTTTTAATATGTGTCCCCTATTTGATACCACGAGAAATTGTGTACTCTGAGAATTGCCTAATCAGCATAACTGGCATGCATGTGTCTGTTTTGAACTCGAACCAAACCCAATACGGACATAAACAATGGTCTAATCTGTGCGTTTAAAAGTGCGTGTGGGACTGAGAAAAGTAGTCTTTAGTCCTATCTGCGGTATGATCTTATAGGTGGTCGTATCCAGGGGTTATGTATACAGTAAACCGGCTTGAGCAAAATTTTAAACTCACGACCTTGTGAATATCAGTCCTACGTGCTACCAAATTGCCACGACAGCTCCCACAACCATCGACTCTTGAAAAGCCATCACATCAGGCACAATGTGATTGTTTTGTAATTTGACCCCTTTATTGGCCAATGGTTAGGGCAGTTTTGATCAAATAGTCAACCACAACACAAACTTGATGCAAGAGCTTTTCTGTCAAATTTCAACGCAACAGAACGGGATTTGTAAGAGTAGCATTTCTGTGTTTTCCTCAGTTGGAAAATCGCAGAAAAGCAAGATTTGTGGAGTATTACTAAGGAAACATTCCTGCCAAATTTAAAAATAATCTGACCAGAAATATAGTAAGAGTAGTATTTTGAAAAACTGCTTACACATACACACACATAATGGACTACGGTAGCCCCACAATGATGAGTACAGTATACTAAAAAGTGTACTAATTTAACATACGTAAAAGCTGTCATATAATTCGTCATCATTAGTTTCGGTCTCAGGGTTGGAACTTCTGCCACGTTATTTAACACACCGGCCATGCATCTCAGCAATTCGTTTTTACCAGGAAATATCTGGAAGTAATCCACGACCAGACAAAACCACTACTCTCATTTGTGTCATTTTACAAGTACATTTCACTGTGAACTACATTAATCCGCCAGTTTTAAAATTTGAATTTTAAAATTTTATTTTTAAAAATATAAATGCAGATATTGAAACAGCTCACATTGAAGCATTGATAAAATATCTCCAACCCGCCAGAGTCAACAAAGCGCTGGGATGTGAGTGCATTTTCGTCTGCAATTTAATATTTACTTTATAAATTATTTCTCTTTTTTCAGCTCTACTGCAAAGATTACGGTTTAGCAAAGACTACAGAATAAGCTTCTTTATTTCAGACTTTAAACATTATCTGATCAAATCAAATGACATTTACAGTGTCTTACTCTTGACAATAATATTTCCCTCAATACTGAAAGATCATAAAACCTGAAGAGTTTATTATTATTTTTCTACTCTTATCCACAAACATTGATGTTCAGTTATTTACACCTAGTATGTCTATGAGCCGACGATGACTTGGAAATTTGGCGGCAGTGGCAGGAAGGGGCAAAGCAATACTGAATTTCATGGCCATATGCTCAATAATAAAGTTTAAAGTTTTTTCTAGGAAGTTTAAAGTATTATTATTCAACAAATACCATTTAAAGCAAAACATTTTATATTTTACGCAATATCGTTTAAGAAAGTAGGAATCACAGTCGGCGTATTTGTTTTTCAATTTCTTGAATAACGCACTTCATTCTTGCAACTGAGGGCACTTCAATTAGTGAACCATTTTCCTCTTGCCAATGGTTACCTGTGGTTTGCCATATGACTACCAGTGAACCATTTAACTGTTGCCAAGGGTTACCTGTGGTTTGCCATATGACCCTCCAAGCCATCTCCATCACATCATTACATACTCCGTCCGATAACATTGTTTCGATCAGTTTCATAATTACCTAAAATATTTTTTCAAACCTTTTGTTATTACATACACATTTTGCTGTTTGTCATCATTTTACTGCTGTTAGCCAAAAGCAAGACGAAATAACCTCTATTATTTTTAAAGGATGCACAATGGACTCAGTGCGCATTAATCGTGAATTCCGTGATAGGTCATCTAACCCACTGCATTCACTTAGCTTAGGCAATCGAGCACCCAAACACCGGATTCGAACCAGGGACCTTGAGATTTCCAGATCATCTTTCTAACCAACGATCTCGGCCAGACTGTTACACTTATCATCTCTGTCAAAGGTGTTCACGTGCAGCTCCTTTCTAACCACCCATGGTCAATCATAATAAGAAGCAAACCATTCTATATCTGCATTAATGTTTTAAGCAAAGCACAAGCAAAAAACAGTCATGAATAGACATATTACGATGTTTTGAATCAGAATACAGGTTTTGGTCAAAGGGAAGGGAGATTCATCCTCAAAAATCACCTGAAGCAGTAAGTTTATTGGATATTTTGGGGTTAAAAAAAACACGCCGTTTTTCGCCGTCACTGAGTATTATTTCATGCTTATGGGATAGCTTTTACCTTAACTATGCCTAAATCTCCAAACAGACGTCCCGTTCTATCATCGACACAACACATAATACTATCCAGAATGTCAATGCTTGCTCTGCGGGTAGCTACTCCCACTTCCATATCTATGGTAGCAAGTAGTACCTGTCGGAAAGTAAACGTACAGTTCATCGAAATATTAAAAATAAAATATTAAATATATTTGATTTAAATAAACATTAAGAGTAAATAAAAATGTTAACATAAAATTTCAAAATAAATTAAAATAACATAATATAACTTTCAACAAATACGGTTTAAGAGACAATCAGCTGTAATATTCGGTGGTACTTCATTAGAATGTAATATTTGTTAATTAAAATAATTCAGGCAAAAAGTTTTGTGATCAATTTTACAGCATAAGGGCCAAGTTCTGAATGTCTATGTCTCCCGCACAGCATCTTTACTTCCAAATTTTGCAAACTCTCAAGTAATTTCTAATAATTGAAACAAATATTAATACATTATAAAATCAGGTAAACTTCCAATGATTGTTGTTTGACATTAACCTTGACAAGGCGCTTCAAAAGGAAAAACACATCTTTCGGAATGCCGAAATACTGCAATGTCAGGCTGCCATTTCTAAGCATCTGCCAAGCCGCACATAAAAATATACAGCAAAATAAAACACATGTTTCTCAGGAATTTATTTTGTATTTCCCAAACAGAAATGCACATTTTCCTGGCAAAATGCACGGTTCCAAACAACCTACCCTGTTTTCTGCTTTTTAGTTATTGTTTATTGATTATGGACATGCAATCAGATGAACAGTGTTTCACACGGCGATCATCAACAACAAAATCGCCATGTAAGATTATACATAATTATCCGACAATGCTCTGCCCTCTAAATAGATTGTTGCTCTCCCCAAAACCCACTTCATGCATTCGGAATACGCCTATGAAGTTATTATTCAGTTGGTCAATTTGAAGATCACAAATTTCGAGAGCTAATAGATATTTTAGGACAGTTTTTGTCATTTTATTTTCATTGCCACTCGCCACCAAAGCCCTACACAACATTACTGATTACCCCCCGAATCCCATCACAGCACTACCGATTGCCCCCGAAGCCCATCATTGCATTATGGTTGCCCCCGAAACCAATCACGACATTACCGATTGTCCACGAGCCCAATCACGGCATTATCGATTGTCCCTGAAGCCTATCACGGCATTACCGATTACCCTCGAAGCCCTACACGGCATTACCGATTGCCCCCGAAGCCCATCACGGCATTACCGATTGCCCCTGAAACCCCTCACGACAATACCGATTGCCCCCGAAACCCATCACGGCATTACCGATCGCCCCCCGAAGCCTATCACGACATTAACTGCTACAGAAGGCCATTTGATTTTTGTCAATTTGTTCAAACTATTTGCTTTACTCATGTTTTTAAGATTAGGACAAAACCAAAGCTCATTGTTATGGCCCTGGTGGTACGATAGCATAACAGATATAGCAGGAACAACGAAAAAATGCTTTCAAGCCGTTGCGGTGGAGTTTCACCATTTTACTTTGACGCACCTAGTTCTAGCTTTTGAACAAAAGTTACAAGAAGTACTTCAAAAGAATGGTATTCGAAATACACAGCTGACTTGCTAAAAGATCTACCAAAAAGTAAAATGAAATACGTAATGGTCCTATTTATTGATTGGGTGATCCTATTCTGGTCCTGCTCATCATTGAGGTGATCCTATGTATATTTGATTATTACATTTCGCTGCCGAGCAACTTTGTGATTAATGTAAGAGGAGCAAATAAAATCGAGCAATGCTGGTACATTCTATAAACTAGAGCAGTGTACACAGCCCACATATTCCCCACAGGCCCCCATCAGTTAAACACGGCCATCAATAGTCAGTCAAGTCCAGCTGGTCCATTTTCCTTGGACGAACCTGGCCCATTTACAATACCATCAATAGTCAATCAAGTCCAGCTGGTCCATTTTCCTTGGACGAACCTGGCCCATTTACAATACCGATCTATGTTTTTCCCATAGAAGCTACATACCAAGTTCCATTAAAATCCTTGTAGCAGTTTTGAAGTTATCGTGTTAACAAGCTCTTGATGAAAGACCGACAGACCGACACGCGGTCAATCGCATGTATTCTCCCTGTGGGGAATAAACCAATATGACTGTGCTATAAAATATATCTACAACTCCGCGCATGGCAACAACACCTATCTTACGTCACGGCATCTTTTGAATTCGATCCTCGTTTCGGTCGCCAAACTTCACCTAGGAAGTCTGTAAATTCATAACCATGTTACAGACGCAAATAGTACGCATCACACCCATCAGCGTTTTTCAAAAGTCTAACAAGTCAGGATTTCTCTCTCATTACTAATGCGGATAAGTTTTGTCACTTTTGTGTATGTGTATGTGTTCTGTGACCTACTAGGTGACCTCATACGTCCCAAAACTTGGCACAAGCGATACATTAGCTATCCATGTAAGTATACTGAGCTTAAAACCAATATCAACTCATTTTGAGTGATGTATCATGTGGAGTATGTAGTGGCACGGAAAATGGCACAACTGATCTGATGAACACGAGACATTCTGAACAACACCAGATTCTACAGCACCAAATTCGACAACACCCAACAGCAACTAAATACGTTGTCTTCTTTATAGCCTCGTCGTTGGCACATGGCGAATGATTAAATTGATCGCATGAATATCACAGCCACCATATCATCAAAATTTTCCTTCTTATGTCATTAAGAATCCTTAGATTTTAAAGCAAAGCCACTGCAGCTTAGCAGTAAAAAGCCATTTGCAGAAAAGAATAATGTGGCCAAGGGTTTGTTTACCTTCTGATCTTTGCGGTGGATCTCCATTGCAGTTACCAGCAATCGCACTATTCTCCTCTTCAACTCTGTGTTTTTGATGTGAAATTGATTCGCTTTGACGATATGAAACAGACATGCACTGCCAGAAATCTGTATATCACTGTTCATGGGATGTCTGTACATACCGGTGAGAGTTACCTGCAAAGCGTTAACGTTACCTTTTACTTTTATTTCATGACTGTCACTGTATATGTAAGGAAATTGGTATATTTGCAGTGTATACGTGAAGAGTAGATATTCAAAGCAGTATTCCACGTTATTCCATTGTTGAGAACTCCACATGACGTCACTGCTGAAAGTGTTTACGTAACATCACCATAGCAACATAAATAAACTACGAAAACATTGCAGAAGGTTGCCAAGAAATTATAAAAACACGAAACACCGTTACACGGATGGTCGGAGGCCCCAGCGTTAGCATGATGCAATGAACGGTAAACACGGCACTTCCAAGCCTTTCGGGTAGCAATTTTACGTGGTCCATGTTTTTTACAACATTAATGTTGCATGGCCTAATATAATGAGAGTGTAACGGAATGGTTATAATATAGTAGTGCGACGCCTACTGCCGCTACTCGCTACCCATTGACTCTCACTACTCGCTACTCCCCGACTCTCGCTACTCGCTACTCCCCAATTCTCTTCTCGCTACCTGCTGACTCTCGCTACTCACCGACTCTCACTACCCGCCGACTCTCGCCACTCGCTACTCCCCGACTCTCGCTACTCGCTACTCCCCAATTCTCTTCTCGCTACCTGCCGACTCTCGCTACTTGCTACCCAGAGATTCGCGTTCCTCGCTGACCCACGCTACTCCCTTCCTCACCGTCTCTCGCTAGTCGCCGATTATCGCGACTCGCTCGAGTTCTTAATTCAGATCATTTGCCTCTACGATGAAGTTGAAGCAGCATTTTCAGTTTACACTTGGCTAGCCGCTGCAAAGAGCCACCCAATTACGTCGCGAGCGGACAATGACGTCGACAGCATACAGTTACGTGGACAGTAGACAGGATACTTACGTCGAGCGCTCGTTGCTGATCGTCACAGTCTCCGTCACGCAGCAGGAGGAATAAATTATACAGTGCTTTGTTAAACATGTTTTCCCGCTCCATGTACATGTGTACTGACAGCAATATCTGCTTTTCTTTGAAATTCCCAGTAACCTGAATGTGAAAAAACAGTTCCACAATAATACACTGAATGAAGTCGTTTAAAATACGATGACCATTCTTGACTGACCCCTGATATTTTGCAGATTTCTGTCAATCAATAAAACCAGCTTAATCTCTAGATAAACATGGTAATCCTAGATAACTTGCTACAAAGAAAGAAAATCTCGTCCATGTGGGAACACTGTGCAAACAACTGCATACCCTGCACACTGTGCAGACAACTGCACAACCTGAACATTGTGCAGACAACTGAACAAGCTGAATATTGTACAGACAACTGCACAACCTGAACACTGTGCAAGCAACTGCACAACCTGAACTTTGTGCAAACAACTGCACAACCTGAACGCTGTGCAGACAACTGCACACCCTGAACACTGTACAGACAACTGCACACTCTGAATACTGTGCAAACAACTGCACAACGAGAACATTGTGTAAACAACTGCACAATCTGAACATTGTGCAGACAACTGCACAACCTGAACACTGTTGAAGCAACTGCACAACCTGAACTTTGTGCAAACAACTGCACAACCTGAACACTGTGCAGACAACTGCACACCTGAACACTGTACAGACAACTGCACACCCTGAATACTGTGCAAACAACTGCACAACGTGAACATTGTGTAAACAACTGCACAATCTGAACACTGTGGTGACAACTGCACAACGTGAACACTGTGCAAACAACTGCACAACCTGAACACCGTGCAAACAATTGTACAATCTGAACACTGTGGTAACAACTACACACCCTGAACACTGTGCAGACAAGTGAACAATCTGAACACTGTGGTGACAACTGCATAACCTGAACATTGTGCAAACAACCGCACAACCTGCATACTGTGGTAATAAACTGTCTGTAGCAATAGTGTGTAGATTAGCCAGATTTCAGAATACATCAGCACGTTTTGTTGGTTCCGAATTTGGTCTTCAGAGCTTCTGCAGTGTTTACATAATGCAGTGTCTACATAATGCAGTGTTTACATAATGCAGTGTCTACATAATGCAGTATTTACAAAATGCAGTGTCTAGACAATGCAGTGTTTACATAATGCAGTGTCTATATAATGCAGTGTTTACATAATGTAGTATTTACGTAATACAGTATTTACATAATGCAGTGTTTACATAATGCAGTATTTACATGATGCAGTGTTTACATAATGCAGTATTTATATAATGCAGTGTTTACATAATGCAGTGTTTACATAATGCTGTTTGTCTACTAACATCGTACAGATCCGGCAAAGCTTATGGACTATGCGCACTACATCTAACTA
The DNA here is from genome assembly GCA_949752745.1 of Protula sp. h YS-2021. Taxonomy (NCBI): domain Eukaryota; kingdom Metazoa; phylum Annelida; class Polychaeta; order Sabellida; family Serpulidae; genus Protula; species Protula sp. h YS-2021. The sequence continues at coordinate 28,821,734 of OX457033.1, read as the reverse complement.
CTTTTCATTCACGGTATTTTTTTCAATGGCCACGTTTTTTACTGACCATGTCTGCTGGTAAGTTTATGCGTTCGCAGGCGTCACCTTGACATTCCATCAAACCCAGAAATTCCAAGTGTCGACCCTCCAGCGCAGGGATACTACAAACGCTGCAAAACATCATCTTTTCTACACTGTTTCTCCTATATTTTTTATATATTTATTTATTTATCATTTATTCTTTTTATTGTTTATTTTACCTGCCTATCCTTAGGTAATTCTACTGCAGTTCAAAATTTAAAAAAAAGGGGAAAATGATTAATGTTAGACCAGAAAATGGTGTAATCCGTAATCATATAAACCTGTTGTTTTTTCTATACCCGCTTTGCTGACTGTGTGCATCGTTGTCTTCAGAATTCAATCCTGGCCAGTTTGTTCCAGATAAATCCAGATGTGTTAAGTGAGGTAAACTGCTGACAAGATTCCACAGGTTTGTTTCAGGATCATCATATAAATAGGGCACGTCCTGAATCCCAATACTTAGGTCAAGATACCTTAAAAAGTAGCATACGAGAAGTACACATTCCTGCTTGGATATTATTAATTGTTCATTGAAAACACTAACATATAACTTCATTTGTGTAACTTATTATTAGTTCTGATCATATGATGTGCAGAAGATTCTGTTCACCGCAAAGCTACGTGTATTCAATCATTAAATAAACTTCGGTTTGCGACATTGGCTTGAAACTTACAGGCCTTCGACATTGGCTGGAAAATTACAGGTCTACGACAATGGCTGGAAACTTAAAGGCCTACGGCATTGGCTGGAAACGTACAGGCCTACAACATTGGCTGGAAAATTACAGACCTACGACATTGGATGGACAGTTAAAGGCCTACGATATCGAGTGGAAAATTATAGACCTACAACATTGGCTGGAAAATTACAGGCCTACGACATTGGCTGGAAACTTACAGGCCTACCACATTGGCTGGAAAATTACAGACCTACGACATTGGATGGACAGTTAAAGGCCTACGATATCGGGTGGAAAATTACAGACCTACAACATTGGCTAGAAAAGTACAGGCCTACGACATTAGCTGGAAAATTACAGGCCTAAGATATTGGCTGGAAACTTAACAGGTCTACGACATTGGAGGGAACATTACGGGCCTACGACATTGGCGGGAAACATAAAGCTGGCCTTCGGTACTTTGGATCACCCATGGACCAGTACTCAAGCAGGAGATCTAACGCAAACTAATGTTTTCTTAACAATCTAACCAATCCCCAAACTAACCAATCAGTTTGTATTCCGATAGCAGAATGTATTTATTGGTCCCAAAAACCTGCATTTTCGTGTTTTATTTTTGTTTTAAACAAAATCTGACACGTGTTTTTTTTCTAATTTCAATCTGTATCAATTTTATACCTATACCCATTATTTTTGACATTGTTTTAATTTTGATATTTCTTTCTTCTGGTTATTTTTTGTTCTTTTGTATAACCCCTGCCCTTGAACAGCTCAATATAACTTGAACAGCTTGAATACGTCTAATAAGCCGAGTAGTGTTTGATTTTTGTTGACTTAAGGTTTGATCGACTGATCAGGCATATGTTGTTGTCTGTTTACTAAGTGAGAGCTCGCACAAAGCTGAGCAACTGTGTATCCTGTGCTATGCGTTAAATGCTCCGCATTTTCTTGCAGAAATACACTCTTTTCACATTGTGTTTTAAACAAGAAAACGAAACCGAAGGCGAAAATAAAAAGTGTCATGCACAACGTTCATATCAAGTTCTACCTAAGTTCCAAGTTTCGTGGCCCTAGGGCCCGTAATGAGAGTGGAGGAAATGTCACAAGAAATCCGATCACTGTCGAGAAAAACTAGAACCGTATTTCGCTAGCGAAATGTTAAACACTTAACAAAAACTAAAACGCAAAAATACTTCCGTCAATGGGTTATTTCTTGAATAATATAAAGTATTTTACAACATGCATACAGTGTGTTATACAACTATGTACAGAGCTTATGGCACAGCTTATAACATTCTAAAAAATCGACCAGCTGTCAAGAAAAAAACTCCGTACGTTGATAAATTAATACCAGCTAAATATATAAGCAAACAACACAGCTTGAATATGCTTTTTAAGCCGAGTAGTGTTTGGGTTTTGTAGACTAAAGGTTTGATTGACTGATTAGGCATACGCTGTTATCTGTTTACCAAGTGAGAGCTCGCACAAAGCTGAGCAGCTGTGTGGTGTTCTGTGCTGTACGTTAAATGCTCCGCATTTACTTGCAAAAAATACACTGTGAAACACATGGCGTTTTAACAAAGAAAACGAAATCGAAGACGAAAATAAAAAGTGATATGCACACGTTCAGATCAAGCTCTTCATAAGTCCCAAGTTTCATGGTCCTAGGGCCCAAAGTGTTAGAGAAGAAGACACAAAAAATCGGAAAACTGTCAAGAAGAACGGCTGCTCGCACATATTCATATAACCCTTGCAAGCTAACAGCTTGTCAAGTGTTAAAGCAAAGATACCAACGGCTGCTCGCACAAATTCAGAAAGCCCTTGTAAGCCAAAGGCTTGTCAAGTGTTGATAAAATTCTTACCTTAACTTCCTCAGTTTGGAAATAATTTTAATGGCGTCGGAGAGGCTGTATTTGTCAAGGAAAACGCTGTGTAATACGAGACTCCTTAAGTTCTCTAGCTTTCCTAATGCAGAACCACAGACAGCGAAATTGACGTCACAAAAGGACAAGTCTAAACAGACTAATTGTTTGTTATGCGATAATACATTCGGAATTAGATAGTTCGCTGTAACTACATTTTCTTCCGCTGCTTCGTTCGTGTTGTTCCGAATCCACTGTAATCCTAAATTGCGCAGTTTTGGACACTTGAAAATACATTCCATGCTTTTTTGTTTGGAATTAGATTCATTTGAAATGTGTTGACCCACGTCAGTTGATCTACGAAAGTTCAAATTAGAAAATATATGGTTGTCAACATAGAGCCTGGTTAAGTTATCACTGTTGTCGTTGAGTGCGTCTATTGTCTCTGTTGCTGTGATGAATGGAAATCCAGAAATGTTTATCTCACGGGGTTTATGCTTCAGCAAATCCTGCAACAGTAAACATCCAATGCCTAGGCACTGTAAAACTGACCGCCGTGAGGGGAGGGGGGGGGACACTCACGTACCAAATGGTTACCATGCGTGTCCATAGCATACGTACCATAAAACTGACCGCCGTGGGGGTAGGGTGAGGGATGGGGGACACTTACGGCACTCATGTACCAAATGGCTACCATGCGTGTTCATAGCATACGCACCATAAAACTGGCCGCCGGGGAGGGGGGAGCACTCACGTACCAGATGGTTACCATGCGTGTCCATAGCATACGTACCATAAAACTGACCACCGTGGGGTTAGGGCGGGGGGACACTTACGGCACTCACGTACCAAATGGCTACCATGCGTGTCCATGGCACAGACATCGTAAAACTGACCCGGAATCGGCACTGACGTACCAACTGGTAACCATGCTTGTCCATGGCACAGACATCGTAAAACTGACCCGGAGCGGCACTCACGTACCTACTGGTTACCATGCGTGTCCTTCACTTCTTAAAACGACCCCTAAACACTAAGACTGAAATAATACCCTCTTTCTAACCAAACGCGGATTAAATTTCCAAAAGAACCCTACTTTCTGTGGGAAACGCGGACTACTTTATGAAAATTATCCCTTTTAAAGGAAATCGACACTCCGCGCGCACCGCGTCCGGCCTCAAAATTACCCCTTTGTCTCCGCGATTTTTTCTTGTTGTTATTGAACACGCTCTTGGCACAGACACTATTAAACTCACTTAAAATCTTAGCACAGGCACTATGAAACTCGGTTACAATTTTTAGACAAAAAAGTTCCTTAAACAGAGTCATATTTTCTATGTTTGTCTGTACAAACAACACAGGCGGGTTAGTACATGAGAACGGTGGTTTTATATCATTACATAATATCCACAGGGTAGCTTGTCTTGTGATTTTATAAATAAAACAGGCAGAATAATTAAATTGTTTCATGCGGGAATGAAAATAAATGACAACAAGAAGCTCATTCCGCTAGCGAAATGTTAAACACTTGACAAAAATTAAAACGCAAAAATACTTGATTCGATGGGTTATTTCTTGAATAATATATTGCAAACAACGCAGCTTGAATATGTCTTATAAGCCGAATAGTGTTTGGTTGTTGTTGACTTAAAGTTTTATTGACTGATCAGGCATACGCCTTGTTATCTATTTACGCAGTGAGAGCTTGCAAAAAGCTCACTGAGCAAATGTTTATTCTGTGCTGCCGTTAAATGCTACGCATTTACTTGCAAAAAATACACTCTTTTCACATGGCGTTTAACAAAGAAAACGAAATCAAAGACGAAAATAAAAAGTGACATGCACATGTTCAGATCAAGCTCTTCATAAGTCCCAAGTTTCATGGTCGTAGGGCCCATAGTGTCAGAGAAGAAGAAGACACAAAAAATCGGAAAAACTCTCAAGAAGAAAAAAAGGACAAATTCGCACAAATTCATATAACCCTTGGAAGCCAAAGGCTTGTAAAGTGTTAATAAAAACATTGTCTGAATGCTGTTAACTCAATTTTACCACTGACTAAATTAGTATGTATTTCAAGGCAATGAGATCATCAAAATAAACAAAAAAGAGCCAGTGTATTTCTTAATATATACACAGTAAGAGATAGGTTCTAATATAGCCCGAGAACAATGGCATGACTGATGGAGATTGACTCTAATATGACCCAAGAACAATGGCATGATTGATGGAGATTGGTTCTAACATGACGCAAGAACAATGGCATGATTGACGGATATTGGTTCTAATATGACCCGAGAACAATGGCATGACTGATGGAGATTGGCTCTAATATGACCCAAGAACAATGGCATGATTGATGGAGATTGGCTCTAATATGACCCAAGAACAATGGCATGATTGATGGAGATTGGTTCTAACATGACGCAAAAACAATGGCATGATTGACGGATATTGGTTCTAATATGACCCGAGAACAATGGCATGACTGATGGAGATTGGCTCTAATATGACCCTAGAACAATGGCATGATTGATGGAGATTGGTTCTAATATGACCTGAGAACAATGGCATGATTGATGGAGATTAGTTCTAATATGACCAAAGAACAATGGCATGATTAGTGGAGATTGGTTCTAATATGACCCGAGAACAATGGCATGATTGATGGAGATTGGTTCTAATATGACCCGAGAACAATGGCATGATTGATGGAGATTGGTTCTAATATGACCAAAGAACAATGGCATGATTGATGGAGATTGGTTCTAACATGACGCAAGAACAATTGCATGATTGACAGATATTAGTTCTAATATGACCCGAGAACAATGGTATGATTGATGGAGATTGGTTCTAATATGACCCCAGAACAATGGCATGATTGATGAGGTACACTCTGGAAGCAGACTTTTTACTGTTATTTCACAATTAGATTGTTTTATAAATCACTTAAAACAAGCAGAAAATTCCAAGGCAATGTAATTCAATTAAGCGGGATGGGGGAGGGGGGCGGTGGGAGGAGCAGACGACCTTTAAATTACTCAAACCTGCATGACGTCATCGGTAACATCGCGACTCATACAAACGTCCCGTAGGTTCAGATCCTCCAGTCGTGTTCTTGTACTGTCTCGGAACAGCATGAGTGTACAGTCTGAAAGCATGATCATCTCGTGCAGTCCTTGCACAAGCTTTTTGCAGATTGGAAGCGACAACTCCAAACCTGTAATCAAAAGATTATTTAAGGTTTATTTCATTATTGCCAATGCACATGCAAAGGAAACAGTAGTAACTACGTTCAGGTTCGTGCTACCAGTCCTACAGGCTGTGGGAGGGTTGTTCCGATCAGTCTACGCACTCGAGTGGTTCAGGCTCACACTACCAGTCCTACAGGCTGTGGGAGGGTTGTTCTGATCAGTCTACGCACTCGAGTGGTTCAGGCTCACGCTACCAGTCCTACAGGCTGTGGGAGGGTTGTTCTGATCAGTCTACGCACTCGAGTGGTTCAGGCTCACGCTACCAGTCCTACAGGCTGTGGAAGGGTTGTTCCGATCAGTCTACGCACTCGAGTGGTTCAGGCTCGCGCTACCAGTCCTACAGACTGTGCGAGGGTTGTTCCGATCAGTCTACGCACTCGAGTGGTTCAGACTCACGCTACCAGTCCTACAGGCTGTGCTAGGGTTGTTCCGATCAGTCTACGCACTCGAGTGGTTCAGGTTCGTGCTACCAGTCCTACAGACTGTGCGAGGGTTGTTCCGATCAGTCTGCACACTCGAGTGGTTCAGGCTCACGCTACCAGTCCTACAGGCTGTGCTAGGGTTGTTCCGATCAGTCTACGCACTCGAGTGGTTCAGGCTCACGCTACCAGTCCTACAGGCTGTGGGAGGGTTGTTCTGATCAGTCTACGCACTCGAGTGGTTCAGGCTCGCGCTACCAGTCCTATAGACTGTGCGAGGGTTGTTCCGATCAGTCTACGCACTCGAGTGGTTCAGACTCACGCTACCAGTCCTACAGGCTGTGCTAGGGTTGTTCCGATCAGTCTACGCACTCGAGTGGTTCAGGTTCGTGCTACCAGTCCTACAGACTGTGCGAGGGTTGTTCCGATCAGTCTGCACACTCGAGTGGTTCAGGCTCACGCTACCAGTCCTACAGGCTGTGCTAGGGTTGTTCCGATCAGTCTACGCACTCGAGTGGTTCAGGCTCACGCTACCAGTCCTACAGGCTGTGGGAGGGTTGTTCTGATCAGTCTACGCACTCGAGTGGTTCAGGCTCGCGCTACCAGTCCTACAGACTGTGCGAGGGTTGTTCCGATCAGTCTACGCACTCGAGTAGTTCAGACTCACGCTACCAGTCCTACAGGCTGTGCTAGGGTTGTTCCGATCAGTCTACGCACTCGAGTGGTTCAGGTTCGTGCTACCAGTCCTACAGACTGTGCGAGGGTTGTTCCGATCAGTCTACACACTCGAGTGGTTCAGGCTCACGCTACCAGTCCTACAGGCTGTGCGAGGGTTGTTCCGATCAGTCTACACACTCGAGTGGTTCAGGCTCACGCTACAAGTCCTACTGGCTGTGCGAGGGTTGTTCCGATCAGTCTGCGCACTCGAGTGGTTCAGGCTCACGCTACCAGTCCTACAGGCTGTGCGAAGGTTGTTCCGATCAGTCTACGCACTCAAGTGGTTCAGGTTCGTGCTACCAGTCCTACAGGCTGCGAGAGGCGGGTGGTTCAGTGTAACCGGTGCTATATATATATGTATACAGGCTGCGGGAGGGTATTGTCAGACCAGTCAAGCAGCTTTGTGTGGCTCAGGTTCCTTCCACAGGTGCTACAGGCTGAGGGAGCGTTTTTTCAGACCGTTACCATTTTCCGTACCCCTTTCGGACCACTCAACTGTCTGCGCTAAATAAAACTGTTAACAGACATTTTGAACAGATCTTCACATAAAACGAACGATCAATTTGTATATAAAATCAGCGTTTGGCATCATGGTTAAGGCGTTAGTCACCTTGGGCCTTTCCGCTGAAAGGTTACGGACCAACATTCGTTCCTGTATGTCCATTAACTACAGTTCACTGGTTCTCTAACAGGATCCTTTGCAATGAGGTAAAGCATTTTCCCCAACACCGACGTTTGTCATCACAGTGACAGACTGACTGGCCCTTCTCTCCTGACGGTTAGATCATGTTAAGGAACCACCTTTTTGCAGGGTGTAGGGAAAATGGTAAAGAGCTAAAAATAAACGGAATCTATTGTAATTTTTAATCAAGGAACTATCCTACAAGCAAAGAAAATCGACTCAATGTCACAAGATGCCACAAGCTGCCACAAGATGCCAGGCCTCGCGTCCGCAGCAGGAGTTTGTCTATCATCCCTAGGTCTGCATTGTTGCAGGAGTAGCGGCGACTTTGCGCATCGCGTTGCTCAGTTATGATCCGGTTGGCTATGTTTTGCTGTTAATGTGGTTACGATGAAAGAACTGGTCACATGATGGGTTAAATAATAGTTCACAACTTTGATTGTTTTTTATAATGTTTTCACAGTGACAAAGTTTTAATTTCTGTATAATTTCCTCTAGTGAAACCATTGATCTTTTTATTTATGTGGTTACGATGAAAGAACTGGTCACATGATGGGTTAAATAATAGTTCACAACTTTGATTGTTTTTTATAATGTTTTCACAGTGACAAAGTTTTAATTTCTGTATAATTTCCTCTAGTGAAACCATTGATCTTTTTATTTATGTGGTTACGATGAAAGAACTGGTCACATGATGGGTTAAATAATAGTTCACAACTTTGATTGTTTTTTATAATGTTTTCACAGTGACAAAGTTTTAATTTCTGTATAATTTCCTCTAGTGAAACCATTGATCTTTTTATTTATTCATGTTCTCCACACCATTAAATTTCAAAATCGGGTAAAGTGAACCCAGTCTGTACAAGAGAATAAAATGGTGGATTTCTCGGTATCTCATGACAAACTTTTACCATGTTTAAGCTGGAGCAGTGAATCAGCTGTCAGATCCGCAATGCTCTCGAGGTCGTTCAATATCGTCTCAACGCACAGCTGTTGGAGGGTCGGAGGTATGTCGCTTCCCCACCCATCCATTCTCTCTTCTTTTTCGAAAAAAAGAAAGAAAAACAACAACAACAACAACAACAACAACAACAACACCAGTGTCTTCACAGTTATAACGCTTAAGTATTCCATTGACGGTCAGCTGAATGCCAACTATGGAATGCCGTTTTAAAATTTAGTTCTTATTTTTGATATCCAAAATATAATTAATTTATAATTTATATTTTGCTATCAATAATTGAGTTTTAGATGGTAAAAATATTTTTTTGAGAGCAAAAAATCAATTTTACAAACTTAAAAAATCTTGAGGGAGACACACAGTTATATAAAATTTAACCATAGTCAATTAAATTTTGGAGATGAAAACTTGGATTATTGATATCAATAATAAGAACACAAATTTTGCCCTCGAAAATTGCTTCTTTTTTGTACAGTAAAAAATTAAAAGAAAGATTTTGTGCATAAGGACCAGTCATTATTTTATTCATAGATTGTGCTTCTGAATTTTTTATGTAAGAAAAGATTGACATTTTGATATAAAAAAAATTTTTGAGATCAAAAAATCATTTGTAGATTTCAAAATATAAATTAAAAAAGTCTCATTCTGAAATAATGATATCTGAAATAAATTCTTGATATCAACAAAAGGAAAATAAATTATTGAGCTCAAATTGAGATTTTTTGTATCAAATATTTCACTTTTTGCTACCAAGAATTGAATTTTTGATCTCCAAATTCAATTTTAGATATCATTAAAATTGGACTTTAGGCAGTATTTTCCAAATTTGATTTAAGGTGGTTGTGGGAATTCTTTTACGTATCTTTATGCTGTCATCAATGGGTAATTTTGGAAATTCGAAATGCGAAATACGGAAACTATGAGAATGCAGAGCCACAGTGAAAGTCAAAGAAAATGAGTTCAATTTGTGGTAAATGAAATTCCCTAAATCTGTTGTAGTTTTCCTTAAAAAATAATTCATTACATTAGGTTTTTTTAATTTTTACACTTCTTTCGGGTCATCAAATTTTTAAATTACTCGCCCGGCGTACCAACGTTGTTTTGGGGGTTGGGACATTTTGTACCTTTGTCACTTTGTAACTCCGTCATTTTGTACCTTTTTGGACACTTTGTACCTCAGATTTTGGGACACTTTGTACCTCCGCGAAAGACGTTTTGTACCTTTTCTCAGGGTTCGCGTTTGCGGGGTTTTTGTCCACTTTTTGGGCATTTTTTATGAAATGATTCACTTTTTCGGAACCCGCCGAGTTTTCTGGACCCAACTGAGTCACACTTTTCTTTTCTGACTCACTTTCCTGAGGACTAAGCGCGAACCTTGTTTTCTGCCACTTTGTACCTTACCTAACAGGGCATAAAGTTAACGGGGTCCCGGGATCCCTGAAACTTGGCTTAGGACCCCTGTAGTTTCTGTCTGGGGGGGACCCCAGTGTCTTCTTATAATTCGCATGTTTCGAGACCCCACGACATTGCCACGGGACCCCTGGTTTTCGAGACTAGGGTCCCACGGGACCCCGAACTATTGTATTGTAAAAAAGCGTGCAAATTGACAATTTTTCTCATCTTAAACAGGGTACAAAATGACTTAAAAAGGTACAAAATGGTAAGGTATAGAGTGGCAGAAAAGGTACAAAACGTCTTTCGCAAAGGTACAAAGTGTCCCAAAAAAGGGTACAAAACGTGTTTCGTGAAGGTACAAAATGGCAAGGTACAAAGTGGCAAAGGTACAAAATGTCCCAAGACCTTGTTTTGCATGCTTACTCCGAATACTCACTGGGCTGACATCACGGTTTCGTGTGGACAGGTGAGCCGTGTTGTATTAGTTTTACCATTTGCAAATAAGTCTATTTTATTTTATTTTATTCATTTGTTTTATATTTAATTTAAATGACTTGGGGAAAATGCTGTTATATGATCAGTCTATTCTCATGTCAATAATTTTTCAATGTTGACCGGAAAGCGGAAGTAGATAGATATTGCCGTCATGTGCCACTAAAGCACCGGTGAAGTCATGTAACAAAGCACATAAAGACTTATTTTGAGCCAACATTAAAATCCTATTACAAGTCATAAATTGTTGACCTAAAGGTCGACATCCTCTTACTGGTCAATAACACCAGAACCAAAACTTTTTTATCTTTTGACTGACTCAAGTTATGAATTCTATCTACTCCCGAGTCGTACGCATTGCTTTTTCTCTTCAGGGTTTTTTTTTTTTTGGTCTGGCACCAACCACACTATGCGAATAATGCTGAGGAAACGTACTGGGCTGCTTTTGTACATTCAAATAGTGAAAATATACAGTGTAACATCGGAAGCGACCACCTTGACAAAGGGCTCCATGACGACAGAACCGGAAATTAGTTCTTTAATAAAAGCCCCGAACGGAAGGGGGCGGGCACTAAACCTTGCATGTCCGTTACGTTTTAAAACGACCCCTAAACTCGAACTTCTGATTTTGAAATAATACCCTATTTTTAACCAAACATGCAGTACAGTTTTGAAATAAATTCCCTTTCGTGGAAAACGCAGAGTAATGAATGAAAATACCCCCCCACCCCACCCCCGTCTGGCCTCAAAATTATTCCCCTTTAACCGTGTTTTTTTATGGACAAGCATGGTAACACATGTTGCCAACAACCTCTCCCCCGGGAACAAAAGAACCTCACAAAAGGATCACCTAAGGAGAATGATCAGTTTTGTGCGTACCTCGTCCTTTTTCCGGGGTTCCACTCTACTAGTAAATAACTACACCATTCTGGGATAAGGTTCATGAACACACACCGTTGTTTTTACTGTGCCACTATCCAGCCCACACTAAAAATATTTTCCTAAAATTCGACAAAGATACAAAACGTTTTTAAAACTCCTACTGTGAAATGATCTGTTTATTCTTTGCAACAGAAAAATAACAGACATTGTTCAGTGTTCAAATACGTCGTATTTTGCGTATTTCTTTTTTTATCTATCATATTTTCAAAAGCCAAAATATAGGGATGTCACTTCAAGATCGAAAGAAGAGTGGGAGGCAACTGGAACTCCCCCTTCCCCCACCCCACACCCCCCCCCCTCCTCCACTCCAGCAAGTCATTTCATTTAACCAGTCGTTTACACATCATGTACAGGCTCATACTAACCTTAATTTAGTTCCGACAGCCACTCTGGGATAGTTTATTAGCGATGCTTGCCGCTCTGCTCTAAACAGTGAATGTCAATAAGAACCGGAAAGGCACTTGAGAATCGATCGATCAGATTGCAGCTTTTATCCAAGTCATGTGACTAATTCTATTTTTAACTTCGGTTTGTTCCGTGGCTCCAGTTTCCGGTGGGCGATAATACGATGTTATTTATTTCCCCATATACAACGTCTGTGCCAAACTGTGCGTTGTTTACGTGTGGCCTTTGATGGAAATTTAGTTTTTATTACGACGTCTTTACAACGCCCATACAACATCGATATAATGTTATTTGTTAACGTGTTATCAATGTTGGGACAAAAACGTTGGATAAACGCTGCAAAAGGCCCCAAAGAAATACAAAAACAAGAAACTCTTTTAAGCTGCGAAATGTTCGCAAAGGAAAAAGAAGCTGTACTCTCAGCCCTTACTTCCCCATGCTACGCTCAGACCTTACTTTCCCATGCTGCGCTCAGCCCTTACTTCCCCATGCTACGCTCAGCCCTTACTTTCCCATGCTACGCTCAGCCCTTACTTTCCCATGCTACGCTCAGCCCTTACTTCCCCATGCTACGCTCAGCCCTTACTTTCCCATGCTACGCTCAGCCCTCAGACCTTACTTCCCCATGCTACGCTCAGACCTTACTTTCCCATGCTAGGCTCAGACCCTACTTCCCTATGCTACGCTCAGCCCTTACTTCCCCATGCTAAGTTCAGTCCTTACTTTACCATGCAACGCTCAGACCTTACTTCCCCATGCTACGTTCAGCCCTTACTTCGCCATGCTACTCTCAGACCTTACTTCCCCATGCTACGCTCAGCCCTTACTTCCCCATGCTACGTCCAGCCATTACTTCCCCATGCTACGCTCAGCCCTTACTTCCCCATGCTACGCTCAGACCTTACTTCCCCATGCTACGCTCAGACCTTACTTCCCCATGCTACGCTCAGCCCTTACTTTCCCATGCTACGCTCAGACCTTACTTCCCCATGCTACGCTCAGCCTTTACTTCCCCATGCTACGCTCAGACCTTACTTCCCCATGCTACGCTCAGACCTTACTGCCCCATGCTACGCTCAGCCCTTACTTTCCCATGCTACGCTCAGACCTTACTTCCCCATGCTACGCTCAGACCTTACTTCCCCATGCTACGCTCAGACCTTACTTCCCCATGCTACGCTCAGACCTTACTTCCCCATGCTACGCTTAGCCCTTACTTCCCCATGCTACGCTCAGCCCTTACTTTCCCATGCTACGCTCAGACCTTACTTCCCCATGCTACGCTCAGACCTTACTTCCCCATGCTACGCTCAGACCTTACTTCCCCATGCTACGCTCAGACCTTACTTCCCCATGCTACGCTCAGACCTTACTTCCCCATGCTACGCTCAGACCTTACTTCCCCATGCTACGCTCAGACCTTACTTCCCCATGCTACGCTCAGACCTTACTTCCCCATGCTACGCTCAGACCTTACTTCCCCATGCTACGCTCAGACCTTACTTCCCCATGCTACGCTCAGACCTTACTTCCCCATGCTACGCTCAGACCTTACTTCCCAAGGCTGAGACGACTTGACACTTGAAAACTTTGGCTTTGCTCCAGTTCTAAACGAACAACCGCAATCCCGCCTCTGATGTGTAACGATAAACGAGACGTACGTGATAGCCCGTTCGGAGCCTTTACCTCCCCCGCCCCCTCCTCAGGGGGGGGGGGGAATGCACTCACGTACCAACTGGTTACCATGCGTCTCCAGGACTTTGTAGACGACATTCAAACGAGGAGTGCTGATTTTGAAATAACTCCCCCCCCCCCCCCTTAATTAACCAAAGGCGAAAAAAAATCAGAAATAATCCCCCACCCCCCCCCCACCCCCACCCTTCCTTTTTTTTTGCGGGAAACTTAGTAAAAAAATTACAACCCTTTTTAACGAGACTGACATTCCGCGCGGACCTCTTTGGCCTCAAAATTATCAATCCTAAACCACTACCTGAAGAACGTTCTATTTATGACAAATCGTGAAACTGTCTTTTACTTACCGAACACGTAACCTCGGAACAGTCAGGATTGTTGTCAGTCTCACTTAAATCGTTACAGCCTGTCACATAGATAGGCTCTCCTTGAAAAAATCTTTTTCAGTATCCCAAAGATAACGAAGTATAGTTGGTTATTCCTCCGAAATGGGTTTTTCCCAAATCAAATGTTTACACAACGATTTGTGAGATACACAAGGCACTTGATCAGTACACCTGATTATGGTCGTCGTTGTGCAACAGCCAACCTCTGCGGCGGTTCGTTCTGTTGTGTTTCAGACCTTTTTTGTTCCGCAGACCAACTGCGGAAATATAGTATTCATTAACAGACAGGAACTAATTTTTTAGAAGTCCATCCGGTGTGTGGCTATACACAATAGATACCTCTTCAGAGGTTAGCTTTATTATAACCAACGTGTTTATCTTCTATAACTACATCCTGATACCTAAAACTCTTTGTTCGTTGTTATAAAACAGCTGACCTCTGCAGAGATCGATCTGTTATGCATAAACACAGAGATGGTGGATATTTTAAGAAGTAGTTCCTCTCTTTCATTAGTGCTATTTTCTCGGAATCCTCAGTGGATCTGCGAAGTAAAGAGGTGTCGCACACAACAGACCGAACCGCCGTAGAGGTTAGCTGTTGGACAACAACGATTCTTTGTTATGTATCCTACGGCAATGCCAGCAAATATCTTACAGTATACAATATATACAATATATATACAATATATACAATATATATATATATATATATATATATATATATATATATATATATATATATATATATATATATATATATATATATATATATATAAGTATACAATATAATACACAATATTTGATGCCAGAAAGAAATTTTTCTGTTTTAACCTATAAATCGAAATGTAAAGGCGCGGGGAGTCGGTAATTATTTTATTTTTGAAGAAATGAAAAATTAGAATCGTTTTTATTCGTAAGAAATGTGTAATACGCTAGAACCATTGGTTTGATGTTTACTTTTACCTCCTGGATAACCTATTTGTATCGTTATTACCCGAGGGAGATGGGGGGGGTACTTTGTAGCATATGTTTGTATGTGTCACAAACAAAAACAATCCACTCCGGAAGGTAGTTCTTTTTTGGGGGGGGGGAGAGGGGGCAGATATGGTCCGAGCGGGATGCCAATTTCATTAACAAGATTGTCCATGAGCATTGCCCAGCTGACGAATGCTGATGTCAGGATTTACGCCATAGAAGTATACCTTCCAACAAAATTTCAAAACAGTAAGGCTTTGAACTTGACTTCAGTCAAGATTATAATAAAAAAACTGGTTTATCGCCAATATCTTTGCCAATTTTCGGCGAATCGCCAAAAAAGTCACAGTCACGTAGCTACTAATAGCCGCTGCTTAAAATAAAAATGCCAAGACAATAAGACCACATACTTGGTCTATTAAGATTTTAATGAGTTTTTAAGAAATTTGGTGAAGGCCATTATTTCCGCCAGCTTTGCTAGTTCGTCCAATAAAAGTAAAAGCCAGGCAGTAACTAAAGACTGCTATCTCTAACCAACATTTCAGGACAGTAACTGCCTTCCTGGCGTCAATTAACATTTTACCAAAAAACCTTCTTTTTTGAGATTTTTTTCTCTTTTTTGCGAATCCAAAAAAAAAAAATACAGCCAGATAATACTCGCTATCTTTAATCAAAATTTCAACAGTCTAAGGCGTTAGTTTTTCAATAAGAAATTTTCCGGTAATTTGGCGAACCATCAACAACAAATACTAGCCCGTTAGTACTAGTGTCCTCATTTATTCTTCAAAATTTTCTGACAGTAAGATTATATCCCAAGCGTTTGTTGAGATTTTAGTAAGAAATTGGTTTTTAAAAAATGGCAATGTAATTACCAAAGACCGCTATCTCAACCAAGATTTCACTTCTCTGGCGTCGGTTACGATTTAACTTTAAAATGTTTTTCGCCAATATTTCCGCCATTTTTTTTTTTTTGGCGAATTGACAAATAATAGCCAGTTGGACACATATGCCCCTACTTTCCATCAAAATGTGGAACTTTTCCTTTAAAATCTAAGCAGATTCGTTTTTATAAAAATTGAGTTTTCGCCAATTTTTGGCGAATCATAAAAAAATATAAGAAGAAAAACAAACAGGCAAGAGCTAATGTCCGCTTCCCTCATTCAAAATTTTAAGACGGTAACATTATGTCCCTAGAGTTAATAAAGATAGCAGTAAGTAATTGGTTATGTCGCTACCTTCCATCAAAATTTTAGAGCGTTTCTATTAAATCCTAGAAGGAGTTAAGCTTCCAAAAAAAGGTTTTCGCCAATTTTTGGTAAACAAGAAACCGAGTTGAATAGAATGCAGTCGCTCAAACAGGGGCAGCTCCGTGACAAAGGGATCGGCCAGTGACACCAAAAACTGAAGCTAATATAAGGCGGATTTGACTACACAAGTCTTTATACGAAAAATCGAATATTTCTAATATACGACGGATCAAATTACTCAAGTCTTTATACAATAATTCGCATACATACGACGTATTTCTAATATAAGCCGGCTTTGAGTACACAAGTCTTCATGCAATAATTAGAATATTTCTCATAAACAGTTGGTTTCTGTTCTTTGAAATTCAAAATATACTAACAACTTGTCATTTTCTTCAAAAAAAAAAAAGAAAAAAAAAAGAAAATGGCAATTGCTGCTGTTAAGTAAAGTAAAGCTGTCATTTTGTCTGTCAGATTTTAAATGAAAGTCCTTTCAATTTATTCACTGATTTTATTTTTATCGCTCAGTTTGTCCTACAACAGTGGACGCTTCTACGCACTCTCACTTAAGGCTGCACTTGCTAACAAAAATACTTTATGACAACGCTAAGAAATTATTACATGCATGTCGAGGGACACTGCTACCAGCTAAGATAACGGCAGTTCCTACATTGCCAGCTAACTATGCGGGTACTACTTGATAAAACGCCACACTTAATTCATTTATGCAAGGAAAATAAGTCAACCAGTGACGCGGGTGTAATCCACAGTTTATGCGGTGAGTAATTGCTGTTCAATTGCAATTGCATGAAGTGATGCGAAACGCATCAAGAGGGCGCCGTTTAAAGCATACAGCCTTCCTATAATCTTCCAATTGTTTCCAAATACACTTTCATTCAAATTGCATGTTCACCTTATTCACTATCACAGACAAATGAAGGGCTATGAATCCCCCTCCCCCTCCCTCCCCCCCCTGCCCCCTTCCCCAGTGTTCAATATGCGACACTGTTCCAGACAGTAATTTAATAAAAATCGACACTGGGTAAAAATTCAAAAATTCCAACTCTGAAAAAAAAGGCCTGAAATTTCGAAAAACATCTTAAGCAACAAAATAGTCGATAACATACAAGCTCTTGCCAACGCAGAGAAGATTCTCCTGCACCACGACTTTCAATTAGTCACAAAATTGAACACTTTATACTTGTATATACGATACCACGTGACATACCCAAGAAAATGAATTTGTAAACCACAAACATGTCTTTAGCTCGTTTCCCAACAGTTTGCGTATTCATTATTATCCTGAATGCTCAACAAGAGTTTTTTTTTGTTTTGTTTTTGTTTTTGCATCTTTTTGCTACCTCCAACACACCTAACTAATAAAGAAAAGGGGAGAGATGGGGGGAGGGGAGAGGTAGGGAGGGAAGAAAGAGGTAGCGGGTGTGGGAAGGTGAGGTGGGGGAGGGGAGAGATAAGGGAGAGAAGAAATTGGGGGAGGGAGACGTAAAGGGATAGGTTGGGGAAGGACAGGGGAGAGGAAGGGGAGGGAGAGGTAGGGGAGGAGAGAGATAAGGGGGGGGAAGGGGGGGGCAGGGGAGAGGTAAGGTGAGGGGAGCGATTGTCGAGGGAGAGGTAAAGGGAGAGGTGGGGGAAAGGCAGGGGGAGAGGCAGGGGAATGGGAGAGGTAGGGGGAGGGAGAGGTGGGGGGAGGGGAGAGGTACAGGCGGTGGGAAGGTTCAAATGTTCACAACACACCTAACTGATAAACAAAACGTCGTAATAGTGGAATACTAATCGTCATGGACAGGGGGGAGAGGTAGGGGAAGGGGACAGGTAGAGGGGACAGGGGGAGTTGTAGGGGGAGGGGACAGGTAGAGGGGACAGGGGGGAGAGGTAGGGGAAGGGGACAGGGGGAGAGGTTGGGGAAGGGGACAGAAAGAGGGGACAGGAGGGGAGAGGTAGGGGAAGGGGACAGGTAGAGGGGACAGGGGGAGAGGTAGGGGAAGGGGACAGGTAGAGGGGACAGGGGGAGAGGTAGGGAAAGGGGACAGGTAGAGGGGGCAGGGGGGAAAAGGGAGGGGAGGGGACAGGTAGAGGGGACAGGGGGAGAGGTAGTGGGAGGGAAGAGGTAGAGGGGACAGGGGGAGAGGTAGGGGAAGGGGACAGGTAGAGGGGACAGGGGCAGAGGTAGGGGAAGGGGACAAGTAGAGGGGACAGGGGGGAGCGGTAGGGGGAAGGGGACAAGTAGAGGGACAGGGGGGAGAGGTAGGGGAAGGGGACAGGTAGAGGGGACAGGGAGGAGAGGTAGGGGAAGGGGACAGGTAGAGGGGACAGGAAGAGAGGTAGGGGAAGGGGACAGGTAGAGGGGACAGGGAGGAGATGTAGGGGAAGGGGACAGGGGGAGAGGGCAGGGGGAGAGGTAGGCAAAGGGGACAGGTAGAGGGGACAGGGGGAGAGGTAGGGGAAGGGGACAGGTAGAGGGGACAGGGGGAGAGGCAGGGGAAGGAGACAGGTAGAGGGGACAGGAAGAGAGGTAGGGGAAGGGGACAGGTAGAGGGGACAGGGGGAGAGGCAGGGGAAGGAGACAGGTAGAGGGGACAGGGGGGAAAGGTAGGGGAAGGGGACAGGTAGAGGGGACAGGGGGAGAGGTAGGGGAAGGAGACAGGAAGAGGGGACAGGGGGGAGAGGTATGGGAAGGGGACAGGTAGAGAGGACAGGAAGAGAGGTAGGGGAAGGGAACAGGTAGAGGGGACAGGGGGGAGAGGTTGGGGAAGGGGACAGGTAGAGGGGACAGGGGGAGAGGTAGTGGGAGGGAAGAGGTAGAGGGGGTGGGAAGGCTCACATTTTCGCAAGCCAGATGTTTACCACTCTGTTAGCTGTAAACAAAAGTCACAGGAAGCGCTTTATTTAGCACATAAATGGACGGAATAAATGTAAGACTAGGAAAAAATTACACTTAACTTATCTCATCTTATCGGTTATTGTGTTGTTTAGGGGATCAAATGATTTTTGTAGCCACATTATTAACCAAATTAAGGTTTTGTTTTACTTGTTAAATGACATCGGTAAATGCTGTACTCTGATTGGTCGATTCCCAAGTCAAGAATTTTTCAGTGTTGACAGGAATGCACAAGTCGACAGATGTTACAGCTATGTTTTGTAAATAACGCCATGTGAGTCATGGGACAAAGCAAACACTGACAACATGAAGATCTCACTGACCCCGAAAACCCAGTCATTACTGGTCAATAACATTTCATGTTGACTCGAGACAATTCAATATCTACTAAATATTGCGGATCAGGATAAGCAGTACGGTTTAGGGTCGACTTTAGTAGTACGGATTGCGGTAGGCTTTGGTGGTGCGGATTAACGTCGATTTTAGCGGTACGGATTCGGGTCGGCTTTAGCAGTACGGATTACGGTCGGCTTAAGCGGTACGGATTGCGGTCGGCTTTAGTAGTACGGATTACGATCGGCTTTAGCAGTACGGATTACGGTCGGCTTTAGCAGTACGGCTTACGGTCGGCTTTAGCAGTACGGATTACGGTCGGCTTTAGTAGTACGGATTACGGTCGGCTTTAGTAGTACGGATTGCGGTCTTCTTTGGTAGTACGGATTAGGGTCGGTTTTAGCAGTACGGATAACGGTCGGCTTTAGTAGTGCGGATTGCGGTCTTCTTTGGTAGTACGGATTAGGGTCGGTTTTAGCGGTACGGATTAGGGTCGGTTTTAGCAGTACGAATTACGGTCGGCTTTAGTAGTACGGATTAGGGTTGGTTTTAGCGGTACGGATTAGGATCGGTTTTAGCGGTACGGATTAGGGTCGGTTTTAGCGGTACGGATTAGGATCGGTTTTAGCGGTACGGATTACGGTCGGCTTAAGCGGTACGGATTGCGGTCGGCTTTAGTAGTACGGATTACGGTCGGCTTTAGTAGTACGGATTACGGTCGACTTTAGTAGTACGGATTACGGTCGGCTTTGGTAGTACGGATTAGGTCGATTTTAGCGGTACGGATTAGGGTCGGTTTTGGCGGTACGGATTAGGGTCGGTTTTAGCGGTACGGATTAGGATCGGTTTTAGCGGTACGGATTACGGTCGGCTTAAGCGGTACGGATTGCGGTCGGCTTTAGTAGTACGGATTAGGTCGGTTTTAGCGGTACGGATTAGGGTCAGGTTTTAGCGGTACGGATTACGGTCGGCTTAAGCGGTACGGATTATGGTCGGCTTAAGCGGTGCGGATTGCGGTTGGCTTTATGAACAGATCTGAGCTGAGTGTTAGTTCGGACAGAGGTGAGCGTGGCTAAGCAACTCGATGAGATCCCCTAAACAACACTATTACCTTCTTATCACTACGTCAGTTAAAATATCAGCAAAAAAGTGAACTAACACATAAAGCAAATACATCCGTAAACCTCACAGATCTGCTATGTTTTTCTTTTCACAGTGTGCACCATATTTGTTTTCGCAAAATATCTTCATTGGTAAAGAATCAAGCAGAAATAAATTACGATATCATTTTTTTATATTATTTACAAATATAGTTCTCTAAAAGGAGAAAAATAAAACAAAAATCTCTAACTGATATATAACACAGAGTATATCAAAAAAGAAAATAAATAATCATCTTTGTGAATACAACGCCCCGCTTTCAAAAAAATAAATAAATAAAGCCTGTAGCAGCGATGTAATAAAAAATACCACTTCGTAAACCAGTGTGCTAATATTGTCTAGAATGACAAAAGCTAAGCGGCGGATTTTAACCCAGTATATAAAAACAGCACAACAAATAAACTTTACACCATACAGTTAGCGGAAAGTCTATTACATTCCTTAAATTTGGCTGAAAAAATACCCACCCACCCCCCCCCCCCCCCCACCACGTTTTTTTTTTTTTTTTTTTTTTTTGAGGGGGAAAAGAAGATATACATGGATCACGAAATTAATGGCTGCGGCCGGAAATGATTGCACTCTCAAGGATACTGGCTTTTGCATAACTGAGCACCAAAAGTTTAATATATAAGCAACGAACAGGTCGTTGAGTGAATGAGAGCATGATAACAGTCACCTTCTCTGCCAAACGTTTTCTTACTACAACTACAGACATCTTATGTTAAAAACAACAAAACAAAAAAAAAAAACAAAAAAAAAAAAACAAACAAATACAGAAATTAATGGAAGCACCTTGAATGTTATTGGTCTTTTCTTGACAAGTAGGGCAAGACAACTAGTTCTAGCTTGTCACTTTCACTCATGAGTTCGTATATTTGCTCTAGCAATAAGCTAGCCAGAGACGTGTTGTTGATGGTTTTGATTTCGTCGCCGACACTCAACAGTCCGGAGAAGAAGTGCTCCGGGACGCCGTCGCTGAGGCGCGACACGAAGATACCTGAAAAATACACAAATATACCTGAAAAAATACACAAAAATGCCTGAAAAAATGCAAAAAAATGCCTGAATAAAATAAACAAACATAATTGAAAAAATACACAAAAATACCTAAAATAATGCAAAAATACCTGAAAAAATGCAAAAATACCTAAATAAAAATAAAAAACAAATGTACCTGACAAAATGCAAAAAAACAATATCCCTATCCCGGCTTGTATGACTAGCTGCATCAACGACCCCCTCCCCACTTGCCCTTCCTACCACATGGAGGTAAGTGTTGCCGAGTGAGAACCCTTCACTAACTGCGTGCCCCTACCCTCCTCCCCCTCCCCTCACCCATGGAAACGCAGATCCCCTCTCTCCATCACACCTTTAGTCACCGGGGCAGTATTTAGCGTTACCGCGCGACGTAGAACCGATATGGACCACGCGACGGCCTCCTTAACTCTACCACATGCATGTCCCCCTCATCCCCGCCCCACCTTCACCCCCCCCCCCCCACCCAACTCTGCCGGAACGACTCCCTACCCCCCCCCCTCCTCCTCCCCATACACTCACCATGATGGTACTTAGCGTTACCGCGCGCTATGTAGAACCCATATGGACCATGTGGCGGCTTTCTTAGCTCTACCACAGGCGTACACCCCTTACCCCTCACCCCCTACCCCCCCCCCCCCCGGTACACTCACCATGATGGTACTTAGCGATACCGCGCGCTATCTAGAACCCATATGGACCATGTGGCGGCTCTCTCAGTTCTATCACATGCGTACACCCCTCCCCCCCATCCCCCCCCCCCCATACACTCACCGTGGTGGTACTTAGCGTTACCGCGCGCTATGTAGAATCCGTATGGACCATGTGGCGGCTTTCTTAGCTCTACCACAGGCGTACACCTCACACCCCCACCCCCTACCCCCCCCCCCCCATACACTCACCATGATGGTACTTAGCGTTACCGCGCGCTATGTAGAACCCATATGGACCATGTGGCGGCTTTCTTAGCTCTACCACAGGCGTACACCCCTTACCCCTCACCCCCTACCCCCCCCCCCCCCGGTACACTCACCATGATGGTACTTAGCGATACCGCGCGCTATCTAGAACCCATATGGACCATGTGGCGGCTCTCTCAGTTCTATCACATGCGTACACCCCTCACCCCCATCCCCCCCCCCCCCCCCCCATACACTCACCGTGGTGGTACTTAGCGTTACCGCGCGCTATGTAGAACCCATATGGACCATGTGGCGGCTTTCTCAGCTCTACCACATGCGTGCCGTCCGCATTGATGGCCTTGACCTGCCCCAGCTGCCGGAAGTTCTTGGGTAGTTCTACTTGACTGCTCATCGGGGAACTGAAACACCGGAACAACATGCGTCAAACTCCTGCATTTCTTTCATATTCTCTTATCCCCTTAATATTAATTTATGTTTTATTTTACTCTTTTGCTGATATTTTAACTCCCGTAGTGATAAGAAGCTAATGGTGTTTAGGGGACCTCATCGGTGTCTTTTAAAATATATGTCAGCCTATCAAAATTAAGTAGACAAAAGCCACAACCAATCAGAAGTGCGGACACGAATCCCGCTACCTTATTTCGTAGCTTCCGGCCGATTCCTTCTTGCCAAACAGCGCCCTCAGGCTCGGCGTCTTCCGCACCTTGGCGCCCTCTTTTGACGACTTGGCCGCAGTGTCGTTCTCTTCGTCTTTGCTTAGCTTTTCCATGCTGTCACGAACAAAAGTTAATGTCTTTTTTTTCTACTTATGTCTCCTTTTTTCTACATTTTTTCTACATTTTTTCTACTTTTTCTGCTTTTTTTTACCTTTTTTCTACTTTTTTTCTACATTTTTCTACCTTTTTTCTACTTCTTTCTACCTTTTCTACTTGTAATATATATTATTCAAACTACGTTCAGCTACAAAAGTAAGTAGTGTGTTTACCCTGACAAAAACGGAGAACTGCCAAATAACACAAACAAAATAAAAATAACATAAAATAAGTAGCTCTTACTCGATCTACCGCTTTATTTATTTCTTATTTATTTATTTTTTATTAATTTTTATTTACTTATTTATTTTCTTGTTTACACAACCCTTTGTGTGACACGAAGTAAAACATGAGCAGGACAATCACCTCAAAGCTTTGCGGAGTTTTCCAAATTTGCGCCGAGCAGAATCGCGCAGACTTCCCATGAGCGATCCCCGCGACCCGCTTAGTTCCCGCTTACCCGCTAGGCCCGGGCTGCAAAAGAAATACATTGTGAAGTTCTTAGAAAGATCTGCAAAGCGTTTCTGATTTTTTTTTATTCATTTATTTATTTATTTATTTTTGTTTAAATTTCAACAATTTAAGTTACAAGATTAACAGTGCCACAAACCAATACTCGGTCTGTTCACTGATTACAGATTCAGATGATTAATCCATTAGAAGACCAATAGTCGAACAAACAAAATTACTGTCTTTTTTTTTTTTTTAAATATTTTTAAGCCAGGGTGCCACGATGTGCGCAGTTGGTACATAATGTCCCCTTGCGTTTCTTGTGCGAAGTTTGACACTCACTGCCTCGCTTCATTAACTGTACTCGACCTCATAAACAGACAACCTCGCATACGGGTTGCCACGGAAACCAACCGTCAGAAGGCGCTGCCCTTACCCATCGTCATAGCCGCGGTAGGGCAGGGGTGGGCGCACATAGATTTCCTCGTTCTCCTCCTCCCCGTGCTGCGTGGCAGGGGTCGGGGTCTGGTTACGCACCCGTCGCGTTTTCTTCACCTCTGCATAAACTGCTTCGGCTTCAGAAAAAAAAGAAAATGAAAGTCTCAAACTTGGGAGAGAATTATTTTTTCTGTCAGGAAAAAAGACCGATTGAAGTTAAATTCTTTAACTGCTAAATTATACACCTCCTAATTTATTATCATTTTTTATTTTTAAAGTATTTTTTTTTATTATTATTATTATTATTATTATTATTTTTATTATTATTATTATTATTATTATTATGAACCTTTGTCTTCCCCCTGGTCAGGTTGGCCACCTTCTTGCACGCCGCCCCCCTCCTCCTCAAAGATTTCAATCTCAGCATAATCCGAGGTGGCCAGTACACTGGAGGAACTGGACCGCTGTTTCTTCAAAGTTTTATTCGGCCTGGGTGGTCGTGTTGGTGACGTAATGTCGGCCTCGTTTTGATTGGAAGACTGTTTGTGCGCGTCGTTGCAATTGGCCGGCGCTTCAGTTGGTGTGTCTTGCTGGTTTTTGAATTGATTGGAAGCGAAATTTTCATTGGATGATTCAGATAGGCTATTGCTTTGAGTATTTTGACCAATAGAATGGTCGTAAATGTCTAAATCTTGCAGTTTGTGACTGGCCGAATAAATCGACGACCAACTAGAGGTTCGACTTAAAGACTGGACGACATTTTGCTGGACTTTCTCAATCTCTTCACTCGGTGTATATCTCCCTTTAGTTCGTTTCCATGGCAATTTGGATTTCTTTTCTTTCACCTGTTCCCCTTCCATCATGCTGCTGTACAACGCCACCTCATTGGCTAACTCAGCATCATGTGACGAGTCCACTGATTTCTGATTGGTTACTTTAGCCGGTTGCCTTGACTTCGCCCGACTCGACCGCGACGGGTCAAGGCTGGGTTTTGGCGGAAGAGCCGTGGGTGGGTTCGTACTGGCCTGGTTTTGTCCGAGTGCTTTTGCCAATATTTCGGCACTCGGGCTTCCACTTCTGTGCACGTTTTTCCCGCCACCTGCGTCACTCTCACTACGAACCATATCCTGTGTTTTTCGAGAATCGTTTCGAATATCCGTTTGCGGAGGAAAGATTTCGTCAACTGCTTTACTGTGAGACAAGTCCTGATCAGAATGAAAGTTTCTATGCCCGTTACTTAGCAACCGGTCTGAATCAGGCGCCTTGTCGCTAGCAGTGTTCAGCGCTGGTTGAGAGCCAGCCCTGGCCATGGGCTTCACAATACTCCCTCCCACCTCATCCTCAAATATGACGCGCTCGCGCTTGGTGCGCGGTGTGCGCGAGTCAGCACTGGCAGAGCGAGGTCTCGTGCCAGATCTCGCGCCAAGCGCGTCCTTCAGCGCGGGCCTTGCCCACGAACTAGAGCTCGCTATGCTCTCGGTTTCACTGGAGTCCCTACAACACCAATACATACCACAACTAGAAATGTGTACGTCGGAACACGCATACCCCAGACTAAATGGACAAATTAGTGAAAAGTCAAATCAAAGCTGAATGGGGTTTGCAGAAAGCACAAGTCCCTTAATACACCAGACAGTTATCTATGAAAGTTATCAACCACCCATCATACTAATGGGCTTAATTATCTATTATTATCTATTATCTATTGTAACCAATTTAATAATTAATGAGTAGCATTTTCATCAAACAGCTAAAATACACAGGACAAGATTTACATAAACAGTTGACTAATCACACACTGATCAAACAAATTCATCGTAAATAATGAAATCAATAATTAAATGTAATATTTTAAAATACAAGCCTACTGTGCAAGCCACGACACAGCACAGATCTATCTCGTTCCTATGTAGATTTCTAGTTTCGGCGCAACAAAATATTTAGCCAAACACAGCTGATCTTTCAGACTTCTTACACACGATCTTAACCATAGCTGTTTATAACAGATAGTATCAGAGGCATCTATGCTAGTGCTGATCTGATACAGCAAAAAAAAAAAAAAAAAAAAAAAAAAGCTCGATCGTAGGGATGGAGCACGTACCCTCGCGGAGACACCAAGGCCTGCAGACTGTGGTCAGCTCGTACAGGAGTGCTCTGATTGGATGGCGCGGCTTGCTGCGATTTTTTACGCGAGCGTAGTTTGTGTAGTCTGGAATTTGCAGCAGGTAATCTGCAAAGATCCATTGCATATTGAACCTTTAAATGAAAACGCGTTTGTCTTTTTTTTTTTTTTTTTGCACTTTCGTTTTATAAATAAATAAACATAAAAAAAATGGCCTCGCATGCTAACATACATCCTCACTTTCACATTACAATCGTCACAATCGACTTATCACATATGAACCCAGCAACCTTATCTCAGGTTTCTCACTCGTATGATAACACAACTACACGAGATAACAGGAACTTAATGTTGTTGTCAAGGGAAACCGACGAGGCAACATTCTCCTGCTCGTCTCTCCTTCTTACGCTGTCTCGGGCATGTGTACGCTTTTTTCTTCCTCTGTAGAAGTCGCCGAAGTTTGGGTCACGTGGCGTTGCTCCGTACCGGAATCCGCAACGTTCTGCACCACAAAGCGCCCGCTTATACCGGAATCCGCGTCAGAATCTAAGAAACAAAATGGCAATCCCAGAACATTTAACGAAAGAACACTGGCCATTCTCGTCTTTTTTCTTGCCAGTTACTTAGTGATACTTAGTGATACTTAGATACTTATACTGAGCAAATTACCAGGTGACTACTTCCACCAGACAACCAACAAACCAGAGTCAACACTGTAGCTCAGAGCTGCGTCTGCCAAAAGTTTGGTGCTCGCGACAAAATTTTAACATTCCACGTCCAGCAAGACAGAGACCTTTTGAAATCCCGCGCCAGCTTTCAGATAGACATGACACTAAAAAAGTTTGAATCTGAGCAGCTTTCCCATGCCTTGTGTTCTCCTTCTTACAGGGAGAGGACACAGAGTAACGCTCGAAATGAATATTCCCACGCCTTGTGTTCTCCTTCTTACAGGGAGAGGACACAGAGTAACGCTCGAAATGAGCTCACCGTCACCTATTTTATTACACATCTGACCGTGCACGTATAAAAGAATGGTAGAAAAAAAAACTGAGGTCAGTTTTTTTTTCCGTATTTGCACGCTCCCGCCTCCTGATAAGTGTACTTTTTTTAGGAGTGAAACAAACTGACTCAAACTTACAGGAATGAGTACCCTTCGGCTTCAGTCAATTCGACCCGGGTCCTTCAGGCAAAAAAAAAAAAAAAAAAAAAAAGCCATACTGCCCACCTGTCATGAAGTATTACTATTATACGCAAGGGCTTCACTTCATCCGATTCCCATTTTACCCCTGTAAAAAGTTTGAAAATAAATGAAAAAAAAAAGGACAGAACTCGATACCTTTGTCTGGGTTGTTAGAAAACACTTGCTCGGAATCCTGCACTTCCCGTTCCGTATTCACAACTGCACTTTCCATCTTTCGCTCACCATCCTTGTCCAGCTGCAGAAATGCCTGTGAAACGAAGTTCTGGTCCGCACCGTCTTTACCAGTGGCTGAATTTGAAACCTGATTAGCCAAATGGTCTGGTAACGATGCGTGCTTATCTGCAGACAGTCTTGATTCGTGACCTTGGTTGTCAAGGTCATCTAAAGGATCGAGCTTTGATTGCGAATTCGACTTGGTTGCACACCGGAAGTGAGAGACTAGTTTATGAATCTGAGTACTGTCTTCCGGAGTTCCATGGCTGCTTTCTATTTTGGTGGATTCACTCTGTATATGGCGAGTATAGCGACTTCGATTGTGTTCGTTTTTTGCACCATTCCCGCCACTCCTTTCCTGAGCTGTTCCATTTCGATAACTGTCATGGCCGCTGCTAATCTGGTTGCCATGGTAACTGGAGGAATTCTCCGAGACGGCGGGACTTGAGTGTGCCGAGGCACAATCCACTTCCACCGCGCTATCCCGCGCCGAATCGGGGCTCTGAAGGCGCGTACGCGACGGATAAAACGTCACGGCTATGTCCTCGCCGCGTCTTTTGCCCATGATCACCTCCTCATCTCTGTTCCCGACGCCTTTTGTTTCCCGTTTGTGATTCACATTTTGCTTGGAGGGATTCACATTTTGCTTGGAGTGATTCACATTTTTCTTGGAGTGATTCACATTTTGGTCACTACCACTCACATCTCTGACATCGCCATTCAGATTTTTTCCATCATGACTCACATTACTTTTAGAAATACCCGTGTTGTCTCCCACAGTCAGCTGTGACTCCCTGCCATTCACAGAATGGACTGAGTTCACACTAGCACCTTTTTTGATTCCCTTATCTCGCTTGCCCCTTTCGTCATTTTCTTCCTGTGTCAAATCGAACGACTTATCTTGACCAATTTTTGATAAATCTGAATTCGAAGCTCTTAATCTGTCTTGTAACTGTTTTAATAATTCAACACTGTCCTTATTGGATTTTTTTGACGTCACTTCCTCTTTATGGGCTGCGTGTGTCATGTGACGTCGATTTTTCGATTTGACGTCACAACTTGACGCGTCGTCGCTGCTCTGTCTTCGTTGCCGACCCGACGCGCTGAAAAGCTGCTGGGTGTCGCGGTGTAACAGCCTGCGCAGCGAGTCACGATTGTCATTCAATCTCTCACGTAGATTCTGCATCGAGTCGTGCATGTGGCCGACATCGGCCGCGTCGGCCAACGCCGGACTCGTACCCACGGCCTCGCCGAACTGAGAACCCTTCAGTGAGTGCGTGCTGGAATAATGTGGCCGCTTGACAAGGCGAACATTTTTACGCCACGTGGGTGTCACGTGTTCGCTAGCCAATGACGACAGACTGCCCATAAAGTCACGCTTCTGTAGGTTAGAATCTGCCCCACTGTCCTGTCTGTCATCGAGATTGTCCAAAGAGTCTGTGCTCCCTCTCAGATCACTGCTGAGGAGCGTGTCACGTGAGCCGTTTGGTGGCGAATTATCGCCCACAGAAAGCTGCCGCGATCTCGTGTATTTTAACTTTCGCGGGCTTCCGACCACGCCCATATCGCTGTCTGACTTTTTCCGCGGGTGGGAGGGTGGTCGCGGGGGTAATCCCCCGCCATGGTGATGGGCACTGAGATCGTCCGTGTTGTGCCTATGTAACGCCCGGGGTCGCTTCGAGCGAGGGGTTGTGCTGCAGCTTCGGACACTCGTAACACCAAGACTAAGCTCGCTCGACAAACTCGCCATACTGGCCGTATCGGAGAACTGCGAACTGATATGAGCTCGTCTTTTAAAGGCCTAAAAATCAGACAACACTAATTAAAAAAAAATGCTATTTTTTATCCAGAAACATCAGCTGCGGTTAACATTCAGCAGCGTGCGCAAAATGTCTACTTCTGAACCAACAGACTGCTTAGAAATGATACACAGTTTACGTCTCGTGGGTGCAATAAAGCCTTAATAATCGGTAAGTAAAATAAAAAGTAAGCTTTCTACATAAGCTTTTTATCAGCCCAAACAATTCAAAACCAAATTTTGAAGTGAAAGATTTCTGGGTTTTGAATTTTACGACACGCCAAAACTAGGTGCAGCTCACAAAAACCTGCTTGTATTATTTATTTATGGGCACTCTGAGATTAACTGATTTAGTCGGCAGATACTTCAAAATGTCGGGGAAAAAAATAACTGTAACAGTATTTTGCCAGGAGCCTGTGGGATTTTTATGATTTCCCCCTTGTTTTAACCCAGGTTCCCAGGTTCAAAACGTGTTTCCAAACGAATTTTGTAAGCGTTGAAAAGTTGGCACATCGGGAAGATCACCTTTTTATTACTATTATTTGTTAATTTTTTTTTATTTTATTTATTATTTTTTTTTTTTGGCCTATCACAAGTTCATTGTTTTATCGGACGATGCCCAAAGCGCAATTACCTGCACAACACTCATTAAAACAAAAAATCAATAGCTTCATTTAACTAAATCATTCAGAGGTATGATATAGCAGTCTGGTGGCATTCGACACGGAAACGGTCGGACATTTGATTCCGTGGTTCAGTTTTCATTGCACGTGCCGACTTGAAGGGTGTACACCGTCTCACTCCACGAGAAAAGAACACAACATTCCACAAATACACTAGAGTTTGCAAAACGATACTTATTTTATTATGTACTTTACAAGGTATGTTTTTGTTCCTGAAAAACCCAATGATTTACTACAAACATTGCTCACAAGATCTATTCAAACAAATTCTTGTATCGCTTCGCACTCAAACAATGGGCACTTCACTTTGGCTCAATGGAACATCCCTAAGTCGACAAGACACTTGAGATTATTAACTAGCACTTATACACTGTATGCTACAGAAAACCGGTGCATGGCATGTTGGGGTAGCCTAAATAATTTGGCATGGATCTACGACAATCCTCACCGGAAGACATAAAAGCGAAACGCCGATAAAAAAGATGTTAAAAACTTTATCTTATCTGATTCAAGGAGACCCATACTAATTCCATTTTATTACTATCAGTCACAAGTGTTTTCACCTGTATCCATCGTGATTCGGAGGAATCTGAGACTGGGGAGTGTAATGTTGTGCTACAGGGACAGATCATGGGGCTGGGTATTTTTGTACTGTATTCTAGATATGCGTGGAAGGGCCCGTGCACGATCTGCGCTGCATGCAGTTTACTGGCCTCCCAAATCACAACACCTTCGTCAGCGTGACGTTGGCGCCCTGCGGCGCCCTGTGACGTTAGCGAACCTGTATCGCAAGACAGTGCTGCCACTCTTCCATTACAAAACTAAGTCAAGCCCTCACCACCGCCCCCCCCACCCCCTCCTTCCCAGTATCGCAAGAGAGTGCAGCCATTCCACCATTACAAAGTATATCGTCTAGGCAAGGCCCAGTCCAGCAGCCCCTCCACCGCCCCCCCCCCCCCCTTCCTGTTCGCAAGAGTTTGCCGCTCCACACACAAACCTCGTTTGAATTTTATCTGCTTCTTGGCAAGGCCAATCCCCCCCCCCAACCATTATATATCTTTCAAAAATCAACTATTATTCGTTCTTGGATCCGATACCACTGTGATATACGCAAATACTGTGTGTGAAGTTACCGAATGATTTGTTCAAATAACCGGAGACTTTTGGAACGTTCTCGACAACAGTACTTAAAACGACTTGCGTCATTGGTAAATTTTCGAAATCCATGGCAGCTGAGAACGCAGACAATCCCCACTCACCCCACGTCCGTGAAAGCCCCGTGTCACATAATGGCTTACCCGCGGATATCTTTTGCCACACCCGTGTTATATAATGGCTTACCCGCGGACATCTTTTGCCCCCCCCCCCCCCCTCCGTGTTACATGATGGCTTACCCGCGGATATCTTTTGCCACACCCGTGTTATATAATGGCTTACCCGCGGACATCTTTTGCCCCCCCCCCCTTCCGTGTTACATGATGGCTTACCCGCGGATATCTTTTACGCAGCGCCTCATAGAAGGGTGTGCACAGCCGCGGTGTGGATACCTCATACTCAATCTCATACTCTGATGTATCGTCCGCATCCATGACCTAGAAATATACGCTAAGCTTGATCAACACACCTCACTGAAATGCCTTTTCTTATATTATTTATTAAACCTATAAACCTTAAAATTTTAACTCCTATGCTGACAAACGTGACTGCTACCACGGAGCCTTTCATTTGTATCTTCCTAAAATAATAATCATACCCAACCAATACCACAAAATTACAACAAAATACTCATTCGAAATACTGCAAAATGGCAAATAAATATTTCAGTCTAACCTATTCAACAAGTGATTTCTTACAAAGCCGCACTTGGGATGGCAAGCTGTTCAAGCACTACTCAAACGTGCGATCAATACTACCACTCAATTCAAGAGCTGTTCAATTGATTATTACGTTTCAATTGATTTACAGTTAAAATATTGTGTTTTTAAAACGCTCATTTCTTTGTAGGCTGATTGAGTATAGTACAGAGATGAAGTACAGAGCCACCCTGTTATAACCACACTAGGTATAACCACAATGGTTACAACCACACTAGCTATAACCACACTGGCTATAACCACACATGATATACTACATCAGTGTTCAGCAGATCCATTTTTTCAGGTTCAGAAGAGAGAAAACACCAAATTCAATTCACTTCAATGATTTCGAGAAAAAGTCAAATTTAAATCATTTTACTGCTTCAACCATGGTAAAATCGACATATCGAAGGCCACAGCGCGACTTGGTCAGTCCAAAAAACACATCCTTATAAGTATGATCTGTTGCTCAGCTTGCCACTCTGTGTGAGAACCCTCGGTGCATTTAAGAGCTTATGCTATTTCAAATGTACTTGGGATTCCAGTCAGGTTTTGTTCATCACCAGCTCGAGCCATTGCTAATCACCCAGTGCCTTCATTCAAAACGCTACTTTTTTCTGATGGTCGGCCTTTACCCCCAAACAACGAGTGAAGGTCTTGTTAACCCCCCCCCCCCCCCCCAACTCTACCCTCACAATTTCAACAAAGTATGTATCTGACAAACACAGACCTATCCCGCAAATACAGATGTAGATATTACATGGGCCGATTCTCTCTGGGTATGACAAAAAATAAGCGATTCCTAATTAATACTCAAACCACTGTTTTGTAGTGCAGAGTTTAGGAATACGGTGAGGGCATCACAGCTTACCAAAGGGAAAAACAAACACACCACAAGCATTCCTGGGCAAACACACCACAAGCATTCCTGTACAAACACACCACAAGCATTCTTGGACAAACACACCACAAGCATTCCTGGACAAACGCAACACAAGCATTCCTGTACACACGCACCATAAGCATTCCTGCCCAAACACACCACAAGCATTCCTGCACAAACACACCACAAGCATTCCTGCACAAACACACCACAAGCATTCCTGGAAAAACACACCACAGGCATTCCTGGACTAACGCACCACAAGCATTCCTGGACAAGCACACCACAAGCATTCCTGGACAAACACACCACAAGCATTCCTGTACAAACGCACCACAAGCATTCCTGCACAAACACACCACAAGCATTCCTGGACAAACATCCCACAAGCATTCCTGGACAAACATACCACAAGCATTTCTGGACAAACACACCACAAGCATTTGTGTACAAACACACCACAAGCATTCCTGCACAAACACACCACAAGCATTCCTGGACAAACATACCACAAGCATTCCTGGACAAACATACCACAAGCATTTCTGGACAAACACACCACAAGCATTCCTGGACAAACATCCCACAAGCATTATTGGACAAACATACCACAAGCATTTCTGGACAAACACACCACAAGCATTTGTGTACAAACACACCACAAGCATTCCTGCACAAACACACCACAAGCATTCCTGCACAAACACACCACAAGCATTCCTGGACAAACACACACACGCATTCCTGGACAAACACACCAAAAGCATTCCTGGACAAACATACCACAAGCATTTCTGGACAAACACACCACAAGCATTCCTGGACAAACACACCACAAGCATTCCTGTACAAATGCACCACAAGCATTCCTGGACAAACACAGTACAAGCATTCCTGCACAAACACACCACAAGCATTCCTGCACAAACACACCACAAGCATTCCTGCACAAACACACCACAAGCATTGTTGGACA
The DNA here is from genome assembly GCA_949752745.1 of Protula sp. h YS-2021. Classification (NCBI taxonomy): domain Eukaryota; kingdom Metazoa; phylum Annelida; class Polychaeta; order Sabellida; family Serpulidae; genus Protula; species Protula sp. h YS-2021. The sequence continues at coordinate 28,787,782 of OX457033.1, read as the reverse complement.
AACACAGTACAAGCATTCCTGGACAAACACAGCACAAGCATTCCTGGACAAACATACCACAGGCATTTCTGGACAAACACACCACAAGCATTCCTGCACAAACACACCACAAGCATTCCTGCACAAACACACCACAAGCATTCCTGGACAAACACAGTACAAGCATTCCTGCACAAACATACCACAAGCATTTCTGGACAAACACATCACAAGCATTCCTGGACAAACACACCACAAGCATTCCTGTACAAACGCACCACAAGCATTCCTGGACAAACACACCACACGCATTCCTGGACAAACACACCACACGCATTCCTGGACAAACACACCACAAGCATTCCTGGACAAACATACCACAAGCATTTCTGGACAAACACACCACAAGCATTCATGCACAAACACACCACAAGCATTCCTGGACCAACACACCACAAGCATTCCTGGACAAACACAGTACAAGCATTCCTGGACAAACACACCACACGCATTCCTGGACAAACACACCACACGCATTCCTGGACAAACACACCACAAGCATTCCTGGACAAACATACCACAAGCATTTCTGGACAAACACACCACAAGCATTCATGCACAAACACACCACAAGCACTCCTGGACAAACACACCACACGCATTCCTGGACAAACACACCACAAGCATTCCTGGACAAACATACCACAAGCATTTCTGGACAAACACACCACAAGCATTCCTGGACAAACATACTACAAGCATTCCTGGACAAACACACCACAAGCATTCCTGCACAAACACAGAACAAGCATTCCTGCACAAACACACCACAAGCATTCCTGCACAAACACACCACAAACATTCCTGGACAAGCACACCACAAGCATTCCTGGACAAACATACTACAAGCATTCCTGGACAAACATACCACAAGCATTCCTGCACAAACACAGAACAAGCATTCCTGCACAAACACACCACAAGCATTCCTGCACAAACACACCACAAACATTCCTGGACAAGCACACCACAAGCATTCCTGGACAAACACACCACAAGCATTCCTGGACAAACACACCACAATCATTCCTGGACAAACACACCACACGCATTCCTGGACATACACACCACAAGCATTCCTGGACAAACATACCACAAGCATTTCTGGAAAACACACCACAACCATTCCTGCACAACCACACCACAAGCATTCCTGGACAAACACACCACCAGCATTCCTGGACAAACACACCTCAAGCACTCCTGGACAAGCACAGCACAAGCATTCCTGGAGAAACACACCACACGTATTCCTGGACAAACATACCACAAGCATTCCTGGACAAACACACCACAAGCATTCCTGCACAAACACACCACAAGCATTCCTGGACAAACACACCACAAGCATTCCTGGACAAACACACCACAAGCATTCCTGCACAAACACACCACAAGCATTCCTGGACAAACAAACCACAAGCATTCCTGCACAAACACACCACAAGCATTCCTGCACAAACACACCACAAGCATTCCTGCACAAACACACCACAAGCATTCCTGCACAAACACACCACAAGCATGCCCGGACAAACACACCACACGCATTCCTGGACAAACACACCACAAGCATTCCTGGACAAACATACCACAAGCATTTCTGGACAAACACACCACAAGCATTCCTGCACAAACACATCACAAGCATTCCTGGACAAACACACCACAAGCATTCCTGGACAATCACACCACAAGCATTCCTGGACAAACACACCACAAGCATTCCTGGATAAACACACCACAAGCATTCCTGGATAAACACACCACAAGCATTCCTGCACAAACACACCACAAGCATTCCTGGACAAACACACCACAAGCATTCCTGGACAAACACACCACAAGCATGCCCGGACACACACACCACACGCATTCCTGGACAAACACACCACAAGCATTCCTGGACAAACATACCACAAGCATTTCTGGACAAACACACCACAAGCATTCCTGCACAAACACATCACAAGCATTCCTGGACAAACACACCACAAGCATTCCTGGACAAACACACCACAAGCATTCCTGCACAAACACATCACAAGCATTCCTGGACAAACATACCACAGGCATTTCTGGACAAACACACCATAAGCATTTCTGCACAAACACACCACAAGCATTCCTGGACAAACACACCACAAGCATTTTCGTGGACAAGCACACCACAGGCATTCCTGCACAAACACACCACAAGCATTCCTGGACAAACACACCACAAGCATTCCTGCACAAACACACCACAAGCATTCCTGCACAAACACACCACAAGCATTCCTGGACAAACACACCACAAGCATTCCTGCACAAACACACCACAAGCATTCCTGCACAAACACACCACAAGCATTCCTGGACAAACACACCACAAGCATTCCTGGACTAACGCACCACAAGCATTCCTGGACTAACGCACTACAAGCATTCCTGGACAAACACACCACACGCATTCCTGGACAAACACACCACAAGCATTCCTGGACAAACACACCACACGCATTCCTGGACAAACACACCACAAGCATTCCTGGACAAACACACCACACGCATTCCTGGACAAACGCACCACAAGCACTCCTGGACAAACACACCACACGCATTCCTGGACAAACACACCACAAGCATTCCTGGACAAACACACCACACGCGTTCCTGGACAAACGCACCACAAGCATTCCTGGACAAACACCACAAGCATTCCTGGACAAACACACCACACGCATTCCTGGACTAACGCACCACAAGCATTCCTGGACAAACACACCACACGCATTCCTCGACAAACACACCACAAGCATTCCTGGACAAACACACCACACGCATTCCTGAACAAACGCACCACAAGCATTCCTGGACAAACACACCACAAGCATTCCTGTGCAAACACACCACAAGCATTCTTGGATAAACGCACCACAAGCATTCCTGGACAAACGCACCACAAGCATTCCTGGACAAACACACCACAAGCATTCCTGGACAAACGCATCACAAGCATTCCTGGACAAACGCACCACAAGCATTCCTGGACAAACGCACCACAAGCATTCCTGGACAAACGCAACACAAGCATTCCTGGACAAACGCAACACACGCATTCCTTCTCGAACTACTCTTTAAAAAAAACTGTAACAAAAACAAGCCAATGTACTTAAGCTGCATGTTATGTCAACAGTTTTCTGTTTGAAATGCTCTGGCCCTGTTGACAAAAGAAAATAAAAGAAGAGAAAAGCCGTGAGTGCAATCACAAGACCTTTCCTCAGACAGGCTTGCTCGCGACATAAAACGTCAACACTTGAATCATTCGGCTTAACCGTCAATCCGGATTATAGGTACGAATTACGCTTCCGAGATTGAAAGAGAGACACTTAGTCAAACAAATTTATGGCATATTATCAACACTTTTACGATAAGTGCTTTTTCTAGTAATACCCAGAAACACGATAGTCACACCCGTTCCCTGCCGATACTCTCTTCACTACGTTTTTATTTACGAAATATAACACGTCAACCATTTTAGTCATGTTCATATTAAAAGCATATTCCCACACAGAACATCTTCAGAGCGCCACACCTCTCCCCAACACCCCCCTCCACCACCCCAAGAATTTTTGGCGTAATTTTTTAAACTTATCTTACCCTAATTGATCAACTGTTTGGTCTCTTGTCTTTGGAAAGCTATTTTATAAAGTACGTCGTCCGGTACGTCTATTATTTACTTTATACTATAAAGCTTATACCATTGAAAAAAGGTTTATCCGGCACCTGGGAGACCAGTTCGTTAAAAAGCTTCTCTCGAGCTAAAAGTTGCTAAAAAGAATCTCGACCCCACAAATGCGCTTCTTATTACCGCCACTTTTTTTATTAACCATTAATTTGATATTCCAAATTCTGCCCCATCAGAAATAGGCGGCATATTAGTGGAAAGCTATATTTGGATCATTCTTCACCATCGACAGGCTAGATACCACCCACCCCCCCCCCCCCCTCCCTCCCTACCATGATATAATAAAATATGGAAAACTGGTATTAAATGGGACGAGGAGGATGATGCGCACACCCTGCGTTCAGCAAAGCCATGTGTGAAATAGAAAAAAATTCCGAGAACATTTTGCCCAGCGGTAAATGCGGAGACATTACAAAGGAGTCGGCCAATTTTTACAAAATTTAGATTTGATAGAAGGCCTCATGGGCGACATTGCTATCAAAAGTAATCGTTCAGGATTTGTGGGAAGATTTTTTTTTTGTTTCTCTTAAAGTTATCCCTTCATTTGGCCACTTTCGCCGAACCGATGACAAAAATACTACAACTCCACTGAAGATGTATCTGGGATCAAAAAATGGAGAGATAAAGAGAAGGAAAGAAAGAAAAACTAATTTAATGTAGTGTGGGCTTTTATATGCTTCCGTGAGAGGCGGAACCATAAACATGGTCTGAAAAAACATATGAATGGAGACAGTGAAAAATACGCCTGGAGCGGGACTGTAAAAACTCTTGCTTTGCAGGCGACAGTGCAATCCACTACTTCTATGGGAGACAAAACTTCAAATATTGCCTGTAAAACTGATAAAGGGAGTCATTGAAATACTTCGCCTTCACTCCCAACACCTTACCACTTTAGCGATTGCGGCAAGTGGTTAAGCTACTGGTAAAGAAGCATCAAGCAGGAGCGGATTTGTAAGAATAGTAGCGTTTGTGTGTGTGTGTGTGTGTGTGTTTTTTTAAAGCTGTTTGGAGGGTTACCCACTGAATATTCCTGCCAAAATTCTGAACAATCGGACCAGAAATGTAGGAACAGTCGTATTTTGAAAAATGGCTTGCACGCTCACACACATGACGGAAGACGGATACTCCACAAACTGATGAGTATAGCCCACCGACAATAGTCGACTGGGCTTAAAAGAGGCTATATCACCTACTGTTATCTGTCCATCAGATCAGCTGAGAGCTAATAGCAAGTAATTGTGAAGTTGTCATTTTAAGCCGTAATTATCGCCCATGCTTGAATGTATGCTTTAATTGACATTGTCTCCCGATTTCTCGCACTCGCTCTCTATTAATGAGGTTTCAATAAGAGGGTTAAGCGGTGTATATTCAATCAGCTCTGTTACCAGATGCAGTTTGTCTCATTAATGCATTTAACGTATTGACACTTTCAGCTAAAACGACATGATGGCGCTTTCGACTTGTTAACGGTAGCTATAATAAATGTGATTTTGATTACAACACAAATCTACCACAGTATACCTTTAACCAAATATCGTTTTAGCAACTGATCAAAACAGGATCAGATAGTGGAAAGCTCCCGTCTTTTTTTTTTTTAATCCGTCACATTACTTCAGATCACCAAAACTCAGTACATTTTCAGTGAAAACTTCATACCGTAGAAAACGGATCGTCATGATGGGAGTAGCAGTCGGAGACAGGGCTGGAAGATAGGCAGACGGACGGCTAAGCGGACGGACAACAAGACACATATAGTCTCCCTCCCGGATCTAAAGCCAGATTTGACATTTTTCCTGTGCAAAACTTTTTTTTTCTAGGACAGTGGAAAAAAACAGCAAAAATGGGAAAAAAGTGAAAGAAATGGAAAAAAAAGAAAAATACTGAAATTTACCTGCAATTGCTTTGTAATTTTATCCATAAATAAATACGACGCAACTGTCATAGTATTTCAGCTCACAAACACAAACTGAGCTATTCATTAACAGGCGGGTAAATAAAATAATATTTAGGCAACTGGGTGGTATTAAAGACAAAACAAGCATTTTTACCCGTCAAAAATTGATTGCAACTGGTTATTAAGCACTAATTACTTGACCGATTAAAAAGCGGTCAGGGAACTGAGTGACAGCAAAGACATGCGTGGACAGAGATGCACACCGTTCCTTGTACGGCTTGTGTCCAAGATTCGGCCACAAAAAGATGACTATGATTGTTGCTGAAATTGTATGTATCTCATCAAAAAGGACTGGGTCGCTACCAGACTCAGCGAACTCTTTATATCTTCTTGGGGCAGAAAAGGCTGTTACAGGAAGGCCGCAGGAATAATATGGGACTAGAGCAGAAGGAGAGAAACGTAAAACTGAACAGTACATCGTTACTAGCAAAACTAAAAATGTTTGTGTGTGTCTGTGCTTTTTTTTTTTTTTTTTTGTTTTTTTTTTTAATATGAAAACAGTGTTTGTGACTGTTTTTCCAGCTTTGCTTACAAACTAGAAGCCGCGCAATTCATCATGAGATCCCAACTGTAAGGTATGATGATCTCTTATTTTAACCAATGAGTCTAATCGCACTTTGGGTGTTTCGAATAAAATGCGCAAGAATTTGGAATTTCGACTGCAAGGGCACCAGGTAAAAATGAAAGAAATTATAGAAGTAATACTCGTATAGCAAAAGCAGTTCATACTATTCCTTTCATTTTTTTCTGGTTTGTATTCGAAACACGGTCTTTGCGCATTTTACTCGGAACGCCCACGGTGTGATTTGGCTTATTACAGTGTGCTGTTCAATTTGACTGCCCTTTCCCTCATCAGCCGCAACCCTTACCACCCTAGTCCCAGCGGACCCTTTCTATTTTCCTACGACAGATATAGTCCTAGATTGCTCTTGTGGTCTTCCTATGACAGCAAGAGTCATAGTTCCTTTAATAGGAAATATCATCGATGTCAATTTTCAAATCTCGACGCACAACTGGGGTCAACGGCGTCAGTTTAGAAAGGGTGCATCACATAAATGGCCCAATTATAAATTATGGCGCATAAATATGGTCAAATAACAATTTTTTACTGAGAAAAATGTGTGTTTTTTTTAGATCAGGATATCGAATCCCTTATTATCGCCCACAACAGTGAATCCACAATTGTAAAACCACGCTTTACTCTAATTTGGGAGTTTCGCTGAGGTCGAAAACAATGCGCCAGGGTGAGGGTACTTCTCAGTGTGTTTTTAAAGAAAAAGGCTGCCAGTTCGAGCCTCGGTGTCCTTGAATGTGCGCCGAAAGATCCAGAGCTTCGAAAATTGAGATCAATGGCCATTTCTATTGCAGGAACTGTGACCCTTTCTGTCCTAGGAAGATAGAAAGGGTCCGCTGGGACTAGGACAGATAGAACTAGAACTATTGCCACTCGTAGTTTATTCTCATCTACGGAAGGCGGTGGGGTATCTCTTCACTTAAAACATACCTCCAGTGCTGTAGGCCCATCTCGAGCGGAAGAACAAGCTGAAGTAAGTTCTAAAGCTGTGGAATCATCGTCATTAGGCGGTGGCATAAACAAGTGTCTGTGCATTGAATTCACGATGTCACCCATTGTTGGATTTATATTACCTTGAATGTCCATATTTTCCCCACAAAAACCTTATCAGACCTAAAATAATTATAAAAGGTTCTACAATTTGAGAATTATCCATCGAACAACGAGTTTGTGGCAAAAAATATAAGAACATCAAAAAGTATCCACTCCATAGTTTACACACATATCCATGACGTGTCGAAATGTGTGCTTTGCAATAATACAACAAAGCATAAACCGGCCCATTCACGAACGATAGAAGATCCTGCTTCACACGAGCATTTTCCCGACAACGTAAAAAATAAACAAGAAATAATAAAGAACTCAATCGCAACTACAAAGAATGGACAAACAAATAATAAATTTTTGGAATATTTGCAATTAACTTATTTTCAAAGTAATGGACGTCAGTAATCTATTTTTTTATATTTGCAATTTACTACACTCTGCCAAGGCAGTCGGAAAAGATCCCCCCCCCCCCCCGAAAAGATCCCCCAAAATGATCAAATTCCCTCCTTCCCAAAGCTTTTTATGTGTTTTAATGCATTTATTTGTTTAAATACATGCTAGGTCATCTGTCCCTAGTCATCTGCGTGATGGTTTTGATGATGGGACGGGTGGAGAGGGGTAATGGATAAATATCTTGTACTTTAGTTTCTTATATTTATTTTTTTTGAGAACCAGATCTTGAAGGGAACTTGAAATAAAAGTTTTAAACAATAGTGTATAACGGTCAAAATACAAATTACCTATCATGTGGAAACATCAATGGATCATGGATTAGGCAACGTTGTCGCACTTAGTCCTGAGGCCACTCCTTGAAGTCAATTTTCATAAGGTAGTGGATAACAGCGAAAATTCAAATTACCTGCGATGTTTTTCACATCAATAGGTCATGGAATAGGCACTGATCTCACACTTGATTCGTGATGCTACTCCCAAATGCAATTACAATCGATGTGTTATACTATATAAACCCATGCGAACATAGCAGACACCATATTAATCAATTTAGCATGATGGAAATAATGCAGAATTTGAAAAAGGATCCAAGCTCCGCTCTGCCGGATACACATCCATACAGGGAAACAAGAAGAGAGCCACAATGCGATAGGAATATTGTCAGCGCCGCCTACACTTCACTGACTTTGATGTCAAAGAAGCGAAAACCATGATCCAGCACAATCACGAACCAGTGAATATAGATGCTATCAAAGTCCAGGCCGCCATAAAAGAACGGGCTACCACCAACCGGGAGAAGACCGCAACCAGCGTCGGCAAGAGATGTCGAGTTTCCAGAGGAGTGAAGACTAGTGAAGAAAAAAGTGTAAGGCAACTAGCGGATCAGTTTGGTGTTAGCAAAATTTAATTCAGAAGATGCTCATAATGATAATTTTAAAACTTTTTAAACTTTTCCAAAGTGATTGCTAAAGGGATATCTGTTGGGAAATATCGGGATTCATGTACACGAAACTAGTTGATCTCCTCCATATCTATTACCAGCTTTGGTTTTACCAATGAATCGGTCTGCGATACGCTTTTCATAATTTTTACTTGACGCAAATAATATAATGATACTTTATGGCATGGAAAAAACCTGTTTTACTTACATCTGAAAGGTGAAGTGTGCGGTAGTTGAGCGTTAATATTGCCCGAGTTCCTGTAAACTGCAGGGAACCTGGTGTCTTCCATGCAACGGAGCATAACTTTCATGACAGATCGTTAATGGTAAAGTAATTTTACGCGCATGGTTCTGTAAAATCTAGAGCATTCTTTCGTGTGTAAGTTAGGCTCACAAGGGGCAAAGTTTTGTGACTGATGGGGTCGTTTCAAACTTTGACCATGTCTTAGCCGCTATTATGTTATCCTTTTAAGCGCGACACTGAGAGTATGCGCACTTGAAAGCAAATAAACACGGCACCAAGATAAACAATCTCAGAGTGTATTTTCTACAGTTCAACGAAACCGCTTTGCAAAGCAAGTAGCTGGTATTTTGAGTCTGATAGGTTGTAGGACCTATTTCTGGCTGCATAGCCTGTGTCCCTGTGTCTCCCCCTCCCCATCTCAAGCCTTCGACCATGAGGAAAACATATGTGATGATCAAGACCAAGCAAAGGAATTAATCACATCAGATATAGTTTTGGCACAGGAAGTACCTTTGGCAATGTAATTTTAAGGGTAGATTCGTACTATAGTGTGTTAAAACTATATCTGATGTGATTAATTCCTTTGTTTTCTTGAAAGCTGTTTCACCACCGTCAATCTCATCCAATAGCCTAGTTCAATTCCGGCTAGTTTGCAACCAATGTATTTTTTCTATTTCATTTTTCTAGTACTACCTAACTTGTATTATTTTTATTTTTACTGTCTTGAGGAGGTATTTCTGGATTTAAGGGAGAAGGTTACTGTATAAAAACGTTTTTTGAGAATATATACGTTTAGCTAATACTGAATATGTATTAGCAAACACATTCGCAAAGTGATCGAAATAAAATTCATTCCAACAATTCGAGGTAGTGCCAAGTTTAATTATGAAGGATATTAGTACGCAAAGCCAAAGAGGAAAGTGCAGTGGGGCGAGCTGGCTGGCGAGTGTTAAGCCAAGCTGCATCTCCGTAACGGAGAAGCGATCAAGCGTACTAATGAATATACGCACGCACAAGATCTTGTCGAACAGAGGCTCTAAAGGTTTGCCAAAGCATTGAACGCAGTGCATTCGACATCTGCAGTTGAACATAAATTAACATGATGGTAAAGTAAAAATCTCTCATTCCGTATTATTACAGTTACACAAAACCGCCTCGCATATAAAAGCCGCTTTTTCTACTCATTTTGTTTCATATTTGTACTTTCCTGTGTTATGTTATATGTAGAGAAACATAACACATAACAAAAGTAACATTAAAAATCTTTCTAATGTTATCTTTTTCAAGTAGTGAAAATCTCAAAGGATTGAATGATCACCCACTGAAATTTTGACGACGATCTTTTCGAACATGCATCAGTATGAAATGTGATCGGCATCCGATATACCGCGAAACAACTTTTAAATATAACACAGCCACGTTCCCCCAAAAATTCAAGGTTTCGTTACAAATATTTCACATGATGCAATGAAAAACAATGCCCGTCCGTCTGTAAACTTGTAGATTTAACGCTACGTTTTTATTTTTACTGGAAAACATTAAAATTCAGTGAAAAATGACCCACATTGGAATTTAAAAAACTATTATTTTAACTTAATAATATATTTAATTTGGCCAGTTTGACAAAGTGAATACCACCTTTGCAATAAAACTATCTGTTTCTAAAAGCTTTGGTTAAATGATCATGGATAAAAAAATTATATTGAGTTCATGCTTAAAAATAATTTGTCAGTTTTTGATTATCGCAAATTTATCATATTGAAAAAGTACCAAAATGTCCAAATTTTTTATCAAATGTATTATTTTGGGAGCATTTTGTGTTTACTGCAAAATTTTGACACTAGTGGCTAATGTGTACATGTATTTATTTTGTTTTTACCAAATTTGGTGGTCTACCGACAAATTATTTCTTTGGTCACTAAAGTATGTCTTATGGCATGTGATCGTGATTGGAGAAAAGTGGCATGGTACATTTCTGCCAGATAAACAGATGGACAGAGAGTAGATCAATAAGTAATACTTTCATAAGTATCTGAGAAAACTATATACTAGTCTCAAATTGGTATAAAACAATTACTTAAGTAACCGACTAGAATAGTAACAATAATAGTTAGAATAGAAACAGAATATACCAACACAAATGTTTTAGCATTGAAACAGACTTTCGTTTACCTCAATCATTAAGTTTATTCTATGCAAAATAAAAAGTCGACACAAAATGTGTCGACTTATGGTACAGCATTGTAAAAAGTGGAAATATGTCACCAAAATATTGTCGTTTTGATGATTGCATATATAAATAAACGGCAATAGGTCGACAAAGCGCAAAAAGTCAAAAGGTGGCATAAGTTTACAACACATAAACTGGAACAATTCGTTATATATTTAAAATAAATTTAAAATTTTGATAAATATCTCTCGTTCTGATATCATCATTAATGTAATGTAATAACAAAACGTTCCGGGTCTTGCCCTGACCCGCCAGGTTGCCGGTTCTTTTGCCGATCGCACTAGGGTGGGATTTGCTTTGAATAGTGTTTGTGCAGGAGTTGAATTGCATTCCAGGATTTAATGAGATTCATGCGACTCATTAATCCCAATAAGGGAAGCCTGTGGAAGACACACTCGATATTAAGAGCGTATGTTTAATTAAGCGTGACATTGTCGCTTTTGACGCAAAATCGATTTTGTTTGCAGAAACAGAAAGCTTAATATTTCAGCAACTAAAATGTTAATTATTTTGAGGCTTAATTATTTCTCACATAATACACTTTGCAGGTTTCAAACTTGTGTTTTTAGATTTGTTGAGTATATATTTTGCATTGTATTGATAACATCTACCCGAGGGCCTTCTATTCAAACCTGTCAATCTCCTTTGGGTTGGAGTTTCCTCATTGAGGGTTGGAGAAGAATGGCCAGGAAATTCGACCAGGTCAAAAACCATAAATTGGTTAGAACTAATATTAGTCTTGAATATCGCTCACCCGACTACTCCCCTTCCAGAAAAACAAAGAAGGCAAGTTTCTATTGTACAATTGCACATCCTTAGCCTATCGGTAAACGACATAACGGAGATGTGCAATGTTTTTGGCAAACTTGAACTTCAGGTTGGCAAAGTAACATAGTGGTGCTTTGTCATGGTTTCGTTAGAGTAGGTACTGGCTCAGTCCTCTTGGAGTCCCCATTCGTTTTATTTGCCAGCTTCTAGTCACATCGAAACCCAAGTGCGTGAGGGATAGACAATCTGCAGTGCAACTGGCTCAGCGAGGTATTACACGCCTTCCCCACTCCCCGCCCACAGGCGGATCTGTATAAGTTTCGGCTCGCAATATTAATCTTAAAATGGAGAAGGATAATTCTGATAGCACCTTAGCAGATGGAGGAACTCTGCTGCCTCGATGCAAAGTGCGACAGTGCCCCAAGATGCAGTTCCCCTCCCTCCTCCCGGTTTTCTTAAACACAATGGCTAATCAGAGCAATTAATAGGCAAGCGTCAGTTAATTTTTTGTATCATGAGGTCATGATATCCACTTACTGTTAACCTTCTTGTTGACATTAGCTTTGGTAAAAGAAGTGGAAATTGCATTTCCTGGCAAGATGTGTTTAAAGTGAATGTCTTTTGGGAAACGGTGGTACTCAAGCAAAGGACATCCTTCATGGTTAAAATGCTACGCCTTCAAATTGATTGGGCTTACACAGCCATCCGTCCCCATCCCACCCGAAAGCTAAGTTCAGACTTATCTCTCTTCAGTACGGGCGCTGTGGAATAACCTGAAGTTGTCTAAGGATTATCGATCCCTAGAGCAGAATACTTTCAGGCCTACTGTATCTCAATAAAATAGAGCAAATAGAGGTATTCGTGATAGAGAGGGTGATCTCACATGTGTATATATATTAGCGAAATGCCACAAAAACTAAGGAGCCTTGTCATAAGGTCAGTAGATCTGTTATGGCGTTGAGAAACTGAAAATGTGCTAATTTTTGCGAGCTAGGCGTCCTTTACTGAAATCACACAACAAAATTAAAAAGACAATTGCATTGAGGAGACTTTTATTGGATGCTAAATAAACTTGGCACTAAGTGTGGGCCGATTCTGACCAACAAACTGCAACCCTTTCTAGGCGTTATTTTTGACACAACTATGGTTGCACCTATGGTACCACCTCTTACTCGAGAATTAAAACTGTCATAGGTCTAAAAGATATTGCTATGTTTCTTGCCAAAAATACAGTCACATCACGTTTTTTGCTTCCCCGAAACTGTTGATCATTTTCAAGCCATTGGGCTTTGGAAATTTCTGCACGTGATGAGATGCTGATGATGACGTCATTGTTATCGAAATTTCCTACATGGAACGAAAAGCAAACAATTTTTTTTTTGCATGTGCTAGATGTTGAGTCAAAGCACGCCGAAGGTTTGTCGCTCTGATTAATGAAATATTAATTATTCAAACACAGGGGTGTGTGAACAGGGGGTGTGTTTCGGCACAAGTATTGGAATCGGTGCATTTATGTGCCCGGCTACATCCCTTGGGGTGCCACTTCCATATGTGCTACCATGCATGTGAAAACAAAATCGCGGAAAAAGGGGGTAATTTTGAGGCGCGATGCAGCAGTATAAGGGGATAATGTTCATTTGGTATTTGGCGTTTCCCATAAAAAGGGGCTATTACGGAACCGCACTCCGCGTTTGGTAAAAAAGAGCGTTATTTCAAAATTAGCAATCCGTGTTTAGGGATCGTTTTAAAAAGTTATGGAAAACTGTTGGTTCGAGCGTGATCCCACGTGAAGGGGGGCACATCGCCTCACAGCAACTGCCTTGACAAGAATAGAACATGCAAGTTGGTACATGTGGGTATGTAAACCCTTTTACTAATTAGGTTCTTCACCTGCAGTATAGATTATATAATTGTGTATGTATATTCATCAGACAGTACTTTTTATCATCCACCAAGGATTGGTCACACAACAATTGTTTTAAGTTTGTCAAAGGACTTTGTTTCCGACAATTTTGATCGATTGACTGTCACATCTTGTATGAATGTGTCCTAGATAGTCTTGTCCTGAAAAGTTACATGTGTAATGGATCTCACAAAAATTAGGTTAATGGTAGCATTTTTCATTTTAGAAAGACAATTTTTAGATGCCTTGTCTCCTAGTATTTTGACTTGATTGTTTTGAAATCGTGTATGAATGTTCGCTACCGAGATTTCTTACTTTATTCTCTCTTAAAAATGTTTTTGCCATTGGCAAATATTAGCCAAATGGTGGCATTTCAAATTTGTATGAATGTTCCCTAAGTGAGTTCTTTCTAGCCTAGTCCGAGAAATAACATCCAGAGGCAATCATCCCTCGGGGCATTCAAACCTGAGATGTATTACAAGCCCAATGAACTAACAAACTAACCCTTACCTCCATCACATTTGGCAACTTTGTAATCAAAATTATGAAGTTCGAAGTAAGCGTTTTCTAAAGTAACAAAGGTAGGGTCTCTTTTTTGATAATGGAATTAAATTTTCTTTGAATCGAGACGTAATATTTGAAAGAAAGATAGTCCATGAATAAAGTAACTGACTTAAATTTGGTTTGAATGAAAGAGTCAGCGTTCAAGGATCACCTAACATACAAAGAGCTGAGCAAATGTACACGATTCCAGGTGGACGCTGGAGAACTAAATATTTTTCCTGTTTTTTACTATACAACAGACTAAGACAGTTTTAAATCTTTCTCTTCGTATTTGTTAAACACTTTCACTAGAATGTGGCATTTGAAATATTCGAAAAAATTACACCGTTATTTATTGAAGCAGTTTCAAATGTGTTTTAATAGTACATAGCATAACAGAATGTCGATGACATTACATCGAAAAACGGAAAGATCGAGATTTCTTTGCAATTGTATGATGACAACATCACTACGATATCACTGTGGTATTCCAATCCTGATATTGTTGAAACAAAATAGATGAATGACTTGTCACGCAACCGGAAAGATCGAGATTTCTTTGCAATTGTATGATGACAACATCACTACGATATCACTGTGGTATTCCAATCCTGATATTGTTGAAACAAAATAGATGAATGACTTGTCACGCAACCGTTTTTTTAATATTTAAGTAGCGTAGCAGACCGTAACATTCTTAAAATAGCGTTTAGTATTTTCTACACTTATGTCTCTTCAACGAAATATAATCCAAGCAATTTGTGAAGATTGGCGGACCTTTCTTGTTGTGGTGAAATATGAACTGTATTTATTTCCTGACATTACCAGATAAACAGAGTGCTTATCTCAGACTAATAATATTTTCAAAGAAAAATAAGCTGAAGGCATTAAAGTATGCATTGAAAGGCTGCACATATTCGTTTATTGCATATCATCTTTGGCATCTCCTTGTACTGCATTAAGACACATTGCAGTTGTGTTTGTGTTTTCTTTGTAATTTTTTTAAATTCGAAATACATTTTAATGTTATGGCTGGTGAATATATTAAACGAGAAATTGAAATAATAATTTATTTCCTGACATTACCAGATAATTGCTCAATTTTAATAATAATTTATTTCCTGACATTACCAGACAAACAGAGTGCTTATCTCAGACTAATAATATTTTCAAAGAAAAATAAGCTGAAGGCATTAAAATATGCATTGAAAGGCTGCACATATTCGTTTATTGCATATCATCTTTGGCATCTCCTTGTACTGCATTAAGACACATTGCAGTTGTGTTTGTGTTTTCTTTGTAATTTTTTAATATTCGAAATACATTTTAATGTTATGGCTGGTGAATATATTAAACGAGAAATGGAAATAATAAATTTAAACCCAATCAAATGAAACTTCCTAAACATTCCTCTGATTACGTATAAACTTCCTTCAGTTGCATACGCATAGGGAATGTCACTTTCATACAAATTGCTCAATTTTGTTTCTGTAATTATGAGAGCAAATAATTGTCATATGCACGAAATGAAAAAGAATGAAATTATGATAAACATTTTTATATCATATTTGTTTCTATCTTGCAAGAAAATGTAAGTCTGAACGACTTCTTTTTGTAGAGTTTTTCCTAAATCGTCTAGATTTCGCTGTTAAGTGATTTTGTAAACGTTGTGTGGTTTATAATTGTTTATCCATCATTTTTGAAAGGTGATTTGGGATCAATATTTAAATAAATGGCTTCTCAGCAAGTAAGTTTTTAATCCACAATCCACGAGGTATTTCTTTTTCCAAGATGTGTACATATGAGAATATAATCATGATGAATTAATCTTAGATTTATAATTTTGAAAATTTCTCTTTGAATTAATCTTAGATTTATAATTTTGAAAATTTCTCTTTGTACAAATTTCCTTTCATTTTTAGTATATTTTAAGTAAATAATTATGAGGGACGTTCGATTAGTCTGTGCCTATTTGAAGAATGGTCAAAAATACTGAAAGACGGAGGTGAAATTGATACCATATACATAGCCTTTATGAAATAGTTCCAGAATTTCTGTCATAAGCTAAGGAGCTATGGTATGCGCAGTAAGTTTATCCAATGGGTCGCAGTTTACTTGATAACAGACCTCAGAAAATTGTAATCCTTACTTCTGATCTGCTTGACAAAATAAAGTAAAATATTTTTACGTAGACATAGACGTCAGCTAAATGTCGCTCGGCTAAATGTAAATTGGTTTCCGCACGCCACTCTAGAGCAGCTATGATATCGGATAATTTTTCAAAATGGCAGCCATAATCAGGTCAGGAAAAGCATTTGCCACTTGATCACTGTTATAATGGCATATGTCATTCACAGACGAAGTATAAATTTAACCTACAGATTTTTGTGACATATTTTCACTGGATCATTAACAACACCAGTTTATCCTGAGGTTCGACAAATACTGTATTTTCGCCTATACCATAAAAACAGGACTGCTATCAATTCATTTTGAACTTACTGACAGATTATCAACATGAGGAATCGATGCACTATGTATACTGCTTAGATTATCATAATTGCGTTTCCGTACATGGAAAATGAATTCAAGCTATATAACTCAAATGTACGTTTCTCCAAACCTGTTCTTCATTAATTTTACTTTTTATATTTCTTTATCAGATACGTCGATCCTCAGTTTAACTCAAATGTACGTTTCGTAGGGCCTAGCTTCAAGTCAGCTCTTCATTATTTTTACTTTGCATATATTTCTTCACACCGAATTTGAGTAGCGGACCGCTTCTTGGAGCTACCCAGGACCCTTCCATGAAAAAGCCTATCGAATAAGCGGTTTCTACTTAAAATTTTGCGGGGTTTATTTTTTATTTTGTTTTGTTATGTTTTGTTTTGCGTTTCCACTGAATTCAGATGAGGTAAAGATATAAAGAATGATAGAATAAAAACTAAAAAAATCTAAATTCCATTTTGAAGAAACACATTCACATGTCGGCTATTTAAGAGGCTGGATAATATGCAAAATCGTGCTTAAAAGATCATGTGATGATTTCTAAATTAGAAAATGTACATATGGAAAGAAAATTTTTTGTTTTTTTTCCCCTATTTCAATAATTCACCTCAAAAAATTGCATTCAAAACGACACCTTCATCGGAATAATCCAAAGGGACGAATTAGCTTATGTGTATTATTAGGATTTGTGTGTTCCGAATAGAGGGGCGCACTCCAGTAGGGCCACTTGGTGATATATGTGTAACCATGCATGTCCCAAAAAAATAAATAAATAAATACCACCAATGCCGAGACAGTGGTAATTTTCAGGCTAGATCATGTAGTGACTTCTAAGTTAAAAAATGTACATATTGAAAGAAAATTAGAAATTTGATGTTTTTCCCTTATTTCAATAATTGATCCCAAAAACATTGCATTCGAAACGACACCTTCATCGGAACAATCCAAAGGTACGAATTGCCTTATTTTCATTATCAGGCTCTATGTGTTCCGCACAGAGGGGAGTGGGCACTCCAGTAGGACCACTTGGTATTATATGTGTTACCAAGCGTGTAACAAAAAATTAAAAAAATTTACCACAAATGCCGAGACAGTGGCAATTTTCAGGCTAGAAGCGATCTGCGCGGAATGCCATTTTTTTAAATGGGGGTATTTTCATTCAGTATTCCGTTCTTTTCAAAAAATTAGATTCCTTCGAAATTGCACCTATCGTTTGGTTAAGAATGGGGTCTTATTTCAAACTTAGCACTCCGCGTTTTGGGTCATTTTAAAATATCATGGACACGCATGGTAACCACTTGGTAGTTGAGTGGTAATATGCGTGTCAAAAAACACGCGGAGAAAGGGGTAATTTTCAGACCAAACGTCTGTGTCGTAGATCAATTTCCTCTGAAATGGGGTAATTTCCGTCCAGTACGCTGCGTTTCCCACAGCGGTTTTGCTTTTTCAGACATTTGGTCCACATTTCATTGCATAAGGGGATACTATATCAAAACTAGATAGTGGAAAACTTTCTGTTTTCGACCTTGATCATGACCAACGAGGTCAAAATCACTGATGTACGTCTCATATCCTTAGTTTTTGGCTCAAAGGGTCATAAATTAGCTCAACAGCGCTGTATCTCTAACTCTTTTCGAGATAATGGTCAACTTCTGGTTTTTAACCTTCACCTTGATCAAGGCTAAAATGACTACAATGATCCAAGTGCCCTCCATGGAATTCTAAGTGAGGTAATGTAACATTTTGTTGTCACCAATTTCCTCTAACTACAAGTTTTAGCAGAGTTGACTTTTATCGGTGGGCTGTACCCATTACTTGTGGGCTATCTGTCGTCCATTATGTGTGTTCATGTTTGTAAAAAATTCAAAAATGCTATTTCTCCTACATTTTTGGTCAGATTGTTTTGAAGTTTGCCAGCAATGTTCCCTAGGCACGGATTTAAGTTGTTTTTAGAAGAACATTTCGGCTAGTCAGAATGTCCCTTGACATTGTGATTTGATTGATGTTGACGTGTCCTATGCTACTGCGACAATAGTTTTGTCCGATATGCCAAAACTGAGCAAAACTTTTGCATTTTTTATTATGATTTTGAATTTGTCTTTTGCAATGTTACAGTTCTTAAGATTTTTAATCGGACACCTAAATTATTTGTGGTGTTTATTATCCAAATCAAACTGGTGGTTAAGATAATAAAAGTAGCGACTTTCCAATACTCATCGTTTTTTGCTATTGTGGGTTTGACTCCCACAGAGTGCTTGCGTAACGATTTCTTATGCAGCGAATACCCGCTCTCCGGTGATAGCAAAGCGCGCCTTAATTATGCTCATTTATGTCCTTCGCAATAGATATTCTAGTTGATGTCTATTAAGGTGGTAAGGCTGCAAGATGTAACAGTAAAAGCGTTTTTCAAACCAGATCGAATTTCGTTACTCGGTAGCGAAATGACACCCATTTGCAATGGTAGAAGGCGAGACACAATATATATGGTCAAAAATAAGTCTTTGACTATCGAAATAATTATCAACTTCCGATTTTTTTGTCCGACTTCGTTGGGCTAGTCTCATCAAATCATGGACGGGGTATCCGTCGTCCGTATGTACGCATGCGCATTTTTACTTAAAATGCTTCTCCTCCCTAAGTTTTATTAAAATTCCTTTCAATTTTGTGCGGATGTGCGGATGTTCTCCAGATAGACTTCTTTTGAAAACTTTCATTTTTATTTTTATCTTTTTTTATATCTTGCAATCCGCCAAAAATTAGCTAAATGGGAGTATGTGTAATTTTTGGAAGCCAATTTTAAAATTAGTTCTGCTCCCACAATTTGGATCCCATTGTCTTAAAATTTTTTGCTGACGTTTACTGGGTAGGCTTTTCTTGACAATTTTTGGTGAAGCACAAAAAAATTGGCCAAATAGAGAACATCTTTAATTTTATTTCTAGACAATTGTCCAAAGCAATTTTGATCTGATTAAATTCATATTGGGCATAAATGTTCACTAGCCGGTCCACTTTTGAAAAATTACTTTTTTTATGCCAATCCGCAAAACATAGCTTAATGAGGGTCATTTAAAAAACTTTCGTAGTCAATGTTCGAAACGCTTCTTTCCGCACAATTTTGACTTGGAATCCTTCTAAGTTTTATACGAATGCTTACATATGTTTCTCTTTCGAAAAATTGCTATTTTTGTATTCTCAAAAAATTGTTTTTGTTTTTCAAAATGCATTGCCTGCTGCAGTTTTATTGGATATATTCGATGTTTTTTATTAAGTCCTTATTTTCTTGGCTCACCTGCAAAAAAAATTAGCTTCATGCCACCGTTTGAAGATCTTAGGGATCAGGCTTATCAAAATCTTCTGCAAATAAATTTAATAATTTTAGTTAGAATGCTTTCATTTTTAGGCGTAGATCTTTGAAAAATTTTCAATAACTGGGTTTTAAAATATGACTAACGTGTTTTTGCAACCACACAAGCCTATTGATACTTGATTCACTAGACCTCTATTGGTCATAATGTCCCTTGCCATTCTTATTCGCGGTAATTTTGTTCTATGAAGTAGAAAAATCAATTATTTCGCATGATTCTACCTCACCTAAAATTGGAGTAACATTTATATATATATTTTTTTTGCATTAACTTTTTTATCGCACGCACACACTTTTAGTGACACTGATTCAGATATTTATGTCTCAACGCCTTATCATTAATATGTAGGATTTCTCTTGATACTTCTAGTTCTGTCCTGTGAGGAAATTATGCAGCTATCTGTTATCTGTTTTACTGGTGATATTCTCTAGTCTAATACTTATACCGGGAGAGTCAGGTTTTTGCATATGTATCGCCATACAAGCACTCTATGCGAGTCGAATCCACAATAGAAAACAGCAAAAAGTACTGACTAAAACATACATTTATGACCCTTTCTTTTTCTTTAACATTTTCCCATATGATGCCAAAAAACGTAATTTTTAAAGCAAGGATCTCCTGTAGAACACCCTTCTGAAATTTAGAAGAAATCCTATCAAAACGGCTGGGGAGGCACAGCATTTTAGAAAATGGTCCACAAATATTTTTAAAATGCTTCCACATGGTCAATGTTTGGCGGATTATTAATAAAAATAATTTTTGAAGAGAGGACTACATGGGAAATATTGTGGCAAAATTTGAAAGCAATCAAATCAAAGCTGTACGTGAAGAAGCATTTTAAGTAAAATTTTGCGTACGCGCATACAGACGACTGATGCCCCCATTGGCGTTAGTAAACCAGCCTACGTCAATTGGTCTAAAACTCACACATCACGGAAGGATACAAAATTTTGCATACGCAAGTACAGATGATGAATGCCCCCGCAAGCGTTATCAAACCAGCCGACATCAGTTGGTCTAAAAACCACACATCAAGGAAGGATAAAAAGACGGGAAAGGTTCACTAATTGTAAGATGCCCTCGCTATTCTACTAGTTGCCGCTCATGATTCTAATGTTACAGTGGACTTGTCTCTCTCGTTTTTGATCTTGCACTCTCACAAGGAAGATTAATCCGTATTTGATTTGTTCTTTAATGCTAAGATGGTGCCGCCGTTTTTAAACCGTATACTGTAACGTCACCATTTTGTTTGATGTATGTTTCGATTCTAATGAAAAGATTTGATATTCTTGTTTATAGAACTTTTTAATTTCAAAGGAAAGGATGTTGTCAAAAGGCCCATTAAACATGGACGCTTATAAGCTGTTACCGATGAAGGGATATGGAAATGTCACAGCGGTATGGGAATGAGTTTCTTCATTAAAATATAATAGTTGTCCCATAAAATCAATAACAAAAGTTTCTTCTTTAAAGAAGATTTTGAGTACAAAGTATACTTTGAAAAGCGACTAATTTCCATAATGATTGGCATCGTATATCATATAAATATAAGTTACAACACACAAAATTTTTGTGAGTACAGTCCAAAGGTGAAGGATGCATGGGCTACCCGAAACTGGTCGTTTATTATCGACGCCTGCCCGTCTAGACTAAATATCGGGAAATCGTATGAAAGTGTTACTGTAATAAAAAACAATGCGCGAAAAAAAAACCTATTGGATGTCGGTATGGGATTACAGTATTACCAAAACACGTCACTTTTAGAATTTCTTATAATTTAAATACTCTTTATTTATCAATTGAAATGTTATCTGCATACACAAATGAAGACAGCAATCGCACATGTTTTAACAGAAAAAATGAAAATTGTCCTTTTACTGTAAGGCTTTTGAAATGTTATTTTAAGACATTGTAAATGAGCGATAATAAATGATCACAGATACGAGGGAGATGACATAAACTTTTGGATATGAACCAAATCACAGTTTTGGTGTTTCGAATAAAATGCGAAAGATTTTCAAATTTAGACTGCGAGGGAACCGGATAAAAAATGAAAGAAATAATAGCAAAAATAAAATGGAAGAAATATCGCAAAAACAGCTTATACTCAGAACATAAAAGAAATTGAAACTATTTATTAAAACCTTTAATTAACTTTTAAAATAGCACACCGGTTGTAAAAAACCTTATTGCTCCTTGGTGCAAGATATATTCATATTTAGGCGAAATCTTTCTATCATTTCTTGCATTTTTTACCCCGTTATTTTTATTCGAAACTCAGCATTTTTCGCATTATTATTGGGAACGCATAAAGTGTGATTTGGCTTTTTTCCGATGTTGGTTCGTTTCGATGGCATTTCTTTGGATTAAATTAAACAGAAATAATAAGAGAAAAATATAATTCTTTCAGTCTGCGCACTTTCGAATTTCAAAAGCCATATGATCTTTTAAAAACTATTTTACATATTATTCTGTAGCTCCAAGTCAGCTCTTCATTATTTATACTTGGTATGTTTCTTTATCACAGCTACAACGCGTTACATTGCATTGCTGAAAGAGGTCAACTTGAGTTGTTCTGAGGCACTTTGTCGGTGCAGTAATCCATATAAGCCAATTCGTACATTTGGCTCTTTCCGGTGGAGGTCTCGTTTCGACTACAAGTGTTTTGGTATAAATTATACGCGCACTGTCGAATGTAAAAATCCATTATACGATGTTTTAAAAAGTATTTCACATATTATTCAACCCCTTTAAAAACCAACATGTGAATATGCTTCTGGAAAAATGGAATTTTGTTCATTATAGTCAGTTTTTTTTTTTGGCCAGTTTGATGTTGCATAAGTTTACGCATGCGCATCAGGGGAAACAAAAGATGTCTGCTTGTTGGAATATTTGTGGTTATTTCTTAAGTTTCTTCTTTCATGAAAATATCGAGATATGTACAGTTTTCACAAACGCATTTTCCATAACACTTAATGAATCTGGTGTGTATCATAATATATTGCAATATCGTCA
The DNA here is from genome assembly GCA_949752745.1 of Protula sp. h YS-2021. Classification (NCBI taxonomy): domain Eukaryota; kingdom Metazoa; phylum Annelida; class Polychaeta; order Sabellida; family Serpulidae; genus Protula; species Protula sp. h YS-2021. The sequence goes on along the minus strand of OX457033.1, from coordinate 28,764,469 downwards.
CAGGGGTGCCTCAAAGCGAGTGCAGTTGACTTGTATATCGTTATGTAGCGAGGATTTGAAGCAGTTCGCCGAACCACAGCGGGGACGGTGTAGTTGTGTAAGGTCATGCAACGGACGTGATGCCGTGTAGTTGTGTAAGGTCATGCAATGGACGTGATGCCCTGTAGTTGTGTAAAACCATACAATGGACGTGATGCCCTGTAGTTGTGTAAAAGCCATACAACAGACGTGGTGCCCTGTAGTTGTGTAAAACCATACAACGGACGTGATGCCCTGTAGTTGTGTACCTTCATACAATGTATTACGCGCTTGCTTGTTAACGATGCAGGACATCACCAGCCGTCTTGTCTTCGTGGTGAGGGAGCTGGTGGGAAATGAGTGTAACGCAATCGGTACGGTCAAGTCATTCATGGCCCGTGGCAGTCGAAGCGTGCCAGTCTCAATGCACAGCCTTCAACCTAGCATTGTTGCCGGCACGTATGGAGATACGGACCGCCGAGTGGAACAGTCTGAAAAAAGTATCAAATGTTCAAAAATGCATCACTTTGAAAAGAACGTGAATACATAGACTGGTGACCTGGACATTTTGAAGTACTGAGGACACAGGGACCGGCTTGTCATTTTTTGATTTACAGTTAAAATGTGTGTGTCACTTTCATTTTAGGGCTTACTTGTGTGCTGTACTTGGTCCACGGGGAAATGCAGAGGGACAAGTCGCACACGGTATGTTTTTTTGCCACATGTACTGTAAAAAAATCATAATATATCCAGTTGTCATTCTTAACCAGTATACAGTTATTGAGAGTTGAGTGGCCACTTCGTCTGGTTTTCTTTTGTGCATTTCTTGAAGTCCTTTTTCAGGACAAATCAGTCATTGTTTTTTTTTTCTAATGTAGGCCTTGACAGCCCTACGAACAATTATAGCGAAGAAGTGAGACCGGGCCCGGGAAGAGAAAAATCCGTTGAGTTACCAGGGTAAGTGGAAGTTATGAAGAGGTTTTATAATGTACTTTTCTGGGGTTTTTTATCGCCAGTAGAATAGTGTACTGTCGGATTTTTGCGTTCCTACGTCGCGGTACAGTTGTCGGGAGGCCGGACTGTGTAAACTTCTCCCAATTGGAATTGGGAAAACCTATGGTAAGCTTTTCTGGCAGCGTGTGATTTTCTGTCACACAAAATGCTAAGTCACAATTGTCCCGAATCTATGACAATAACCATGTCAAGACAACTTAATAGTGTGTGGTTTTCTTTTATAATATAAGGAACTACGACACAGTTGTCGGGTATCGGAATAACTTTGACAGGCCTTGTCAGAAAGTGTGTTACTTTTTCTGAGTTTAAGGAGCACTGACACAATTTTCAATAGTAGCGACATACTACCGACGGCCTATTGGCTGGGGAATACACAGCGTGCGTCGGGCTCGATTATGTGCTGCACAGTCAAGTACATATTGTCTCGTCTTCTAGCCTTAAATAGTGTACTATGGCTTACATACTAGAAAAAAAAACATTGTGACAGATGCAGTCGGTGAATGATTGCATACAGTAAAACCTCCGTTGACGAAGACCTCTTCAAAGTGAACAATCTGTAATTAGGAAATACAATCAGTTGCAATTTTTATTATGCAGTTCACCATTCTTTAGTAGACACCCATATAATGAACGTGCTACCAGGTCCGAAAGCTGCTGACTGTTAAGGTTGTACTCGTCTATTACCGTAAATTACGGTAGATTAACCGCTTTTTTATACCGAATTTACAAACCAGAACCCTTCCTGTTCTACACCCAGGAACTTTTTTTTGTCATAATTTCTATTACATGTAAACGGAGTGTAATGTATACTCATGCCATCCTTGTAAACATTGCATATTAGGCCTCTGTTAGACACTGGGGGTGAGGGGAAATGATTACCACGTTTGTTACCAGAGGCTGAATTATTAATCGTTGTGTGGTGTCGTTAATCTAGCGGTGCGGTTAATGCCCTTAATTGAAGGTGTGATTTTTTTTTCGGGGTCGCGGTTGATCTAGTGAGCGGTGATCTACCAGAGTCTACGGTATAAAAAGTGCTACTGTTAAGATACGTGTGCGAAATATCAGATAATCGCGAATGCCTGTAGTTGCTCTGGAGGGTGGGGGGGGGGGGGTGCAGGAGTAGAGGCATTTAACAGATTTGGAAGGGAACGAGTTTTTCTTTTCGCTGCTAAAATATCATATGACTGCATTCATGTTTACAAAAATAAAGTACGTTCTCGTTTTGATTCCAGTTGTTGTCAAAGTTGTATTGATTTCAATAAAATGCTACTTGGCTCAAAAGCTTTACAAACTTCCAATTTTGATAACCATTTGGGCTGAACATCAAAAAGTAACTTTAAGTTTTGCCAACTGGAGCCGTTGTTTAATGGGCCAGGAAAAAACTGTCTGCCCGTCACTTAAATTTAGTCATTTATTTTTTTTCTCGTAGGGGCCAAGATGTGGAAATGCAAGCTCTGTCTTTTCAGTTATGCAATGGAATGTTTTTCCTTGTAAATTATGATAGACTTTGGGTGTTCGTTCTTGTTGGTATGTACCTCTTGAAAACAACGACAGATCAAGGTCACTGTCATATAACAAATTGTGATAGAGCCCTGTATAATAGTACCCACGCAACAACAATGTGTCCCACCTGGGCAATGTAAAATCTATTGTCAATTGTGCTCTCAAAGTAGGTCAAGGGCATTAATAACTATTGTTTTTGCTTAATTGTAACGGGTCAAGCAGGAAGCCTTGTTTTAAACCACAACAATGGGAAGTATAGTACATTCTGTAGCAGTTAAAATCCAGACCTTAGTGAATGATGTGTACAGGGTTATTTACAAAGCCGTGTGGAGATGGTCTGTGGAGGGATGATGTTTTTCAACCAACCCTCCCTCCCTCCCCCCCCCCCAACTCTCTCTCTCTCTCTCTCTCTCTCTCTCTCTCTCTCTCTCTCTCTCTCTCTCTCTGTGTGTGTGTGTGTGCTTCCCACGCTGACACCTGTCTTTAGATACTCGGTTGACGCAACAGGGGGTATCAGGTGTAAATAACGTTTCTTCGGATCAACAGCAAATTGCGATTGAAGAAATTTTCTTTGGTTCAACGCGAAAAAATTAAAAACAGTCAGCACCGTTTACCTTGAAATATTAAGAAACAATTCAAACCGCCTCACAGAGTAAAAACTGAAAAAACTTGCCACAAAATATGATCCCAGGTTGTATTTTTCCAACTGTTATTTGAGGCGCCAAGTCGCACATGCGCAGTGCTGATTACCCGCGATCAACAATAGATTTTAAAAAAAAAAAAAACAGATGCTGGCTGCTGTGGCGCCTCGCTTAAACATTTACATTTCGTTCGGTTTTTGCCACAGTTAAATGAGGAAAAACGGTGTATTGTGTTGTCAGAAAATCCCGAGTTACGTAGCAACGAAGATTTTCTGACAACAGAATACACTGTTTTTTTTTAATCTTTCAACTAACTTAAAACAGGGTTGTATTGGGAAATTAGCATGTTTCTTAGCAAAGAATCCGCGCTAAATATTTTACGAATCCACGCTAAAAATAGCAATAGAATGCCCATGATTCTCCATCAATTTAACAGGATGCTTATTATGTGTCGCAACAAATTGCTGGTGTTATGTCATTCAGTTCATAACTAGTGTTGTTCGTAATAATCTGCTCAAATACTTCTCTGAATATGTCAGTTTCTCAGGAATGATTTATGAAATCACAAATCACAAAAAAAAAAAAAACAATAATTGTGAGGGCTGTTTTGGGCATGCTGTTGATTATTGGAAATATGTAGAATACGATTGATAAAATGTTGCATTCTGTCAGTTGTAGTGTTTAAAACGGTCTCCCGGTTCGAGATCAGCCTGCCACATTTTATACAAGCTTACAAATTAAACTTTTATTACCCTTTACGAAAGTTTCCCTTCCGCCTTTGAATCAGAAATCACACGATCGGTGTTACGAAATTCGAACAGCCTATTGGCGTGGATTCGTAACTGAGAAAACACGCTAAATACGATAGGAGAAATCACCAACAAATGTGTTTTAAGATGTGTTGACATGATAACAACTGGATGCAATGTCCTTGGACACTGTCACTTCAGTTTATGTGCTGGGTATGTGCGTTCTTTGTAAAAACGTTCATATCATAAATTCAACGATCAGTCCGAGTGAAACCTGAATAGCGTTTGATTGTGAAGGTTTGAATGGCTATAGATTGATCATATTTTAAATCTTTTTAGATGAGCATAAAGCTGCTACTTCGAAATCAGTTAAGTTAATGGGCACACCTGTGGTTACATACTTAGAGTCAAATTAACAGGGAGTTTCAGTTATGATAAAAGTCGTCGCCATGACTGTCGTTACGGAGGGATGTTTTGAAATCGACAAGTGCATGGTTATTTTTAAAATGACACGGTTTTAGCAAGGGACCTCAGCAAACCTTTTCCGTCTTCAGAATTACAAGTGGATTGGAAATTTACTAAAATTAGTATGTCTATATGAACTGAAAAATGATGTAAATGAAAACACAAAACTTTTTAATGAAGTATTATCTGCAAGAAAAGTAGGTGAATTAATCGCAATTGCAAACCAGATTTGAACTGCCAGGCCTGGAAAATTTCACCACACTGGAAAAGACCAGTTTGAACTGCCCCTTTGCTCTGCTTTGCCTGTAATTTGCCGTGTTCAGAGTTCACAGTCTCGAGTAACATGTTTTTATCCAGGAACTTAAATTTTGTTCACTAATTTCTAATTGGACAGTTATGGTGATGTGGCCAGTAGCATGTTTTGTCGTTGTAGCCGACACTTATAAAAGGCAAAAAAGCTTGTATCTGTCATTATAAGCTGTGTGTGGTAATACGCTGTATGTCGTCATAGGCTGTATGTCGTTATAAGCTGTATGTCGTTATAGGCTGTATGTCGTTATAAGCTATGTGTCGTTATAGATTGTGTATTGTAATAAGCCGTATGGGGCAGTAAATCGTATGTCGTGATAAACTTATGTCGCTACATCCTGTGTCGTTTCAGAGAGATTCTACTCTATCTGTGCCCCCAGAATTAAAAAAAAAAAATTCCGTGATCTGTATTGATTATCGATTACATGTTCGATTACACAACACTGACGTCTCTCTTGAGGCAGTGTTCGGGATACTCCACTTCCCAGCGTGTAGTTGGTTATGTTTACTACCAAACAATAAAAAAAATAAATAAAAAATGACACAGTAGAGAATGTATGTGAGGTTTTTTTTTATTTTTATGTGCCTTGCCATTCGGGTAACGTGACTAGTCGTTCGGGTAATGTGTCTTGCCGTCCGGGTAACGTGCCTTGTCGTTCGGGTAATGTGACTTGCCGTCCGGGTAACGTGACTTGCCGTCCGGGTAACGTGCCTTGCCGTTATGGTAACGTGCCATGCCGTCCGGGTAACGTGACTTGCCAAGCTACTGATGCAATGCATATAATCGGTACAAAAACCTATGGGCCTTGGAAAGTAGGGGAGATAACGATAAAGACGAGTTAATCTTGTATGTATTTTTTGCACGACCAGTTCGGAACATGTTGAAATTCCCATAGTTGTACTGTTCAAAATGTTAGGTTGATTTGGGCTTCGGTGATTGGCTGAGAGTGACACACCCACAACAGTGTTTTGACACTGAAAATAACAGGCGCGCATCCAGTATTTAAAACCAGTATGTATGAGTGGCGAAAATCAGGGATGGGGAGCGGGTGGGGGGAGAGAAGAGGGGGGGGCATGTTGGCATTGCTCGGAAAGTGACTGAAGCAGACTGGTTTTTGTATGTTCCCAGGGGTGCACGTAAGACCTTCGCATTTCGCCATGGCGAAGGTGAAATCCATTTGGCGAAGGTGAACAGATTCACCTTCTCCAATTTCACGAAGGTGAATTTTTTCATAATCAAGCTTGATGAAAAGTTAAACGCTTTAGATGAAAGTTACAAATCGGTCAGGACTGAGTAACTATCGATGCAGCTCTATAAAGACATAAACTGGACAATATAGTTAAGAAGAGGCATAGTTTATGTGCAATAAAGAAATTAAGTTACAGTTTTGGTAAGAGGGTTAATTTGGCAAAAGTGAATTCGAATTGGCGAAGGTGAGTTGAACGTCCTTCGCCAAACTGGCGAAGGTAAAAAAATCCTTGTGTGCACCCCTGCTGTTCCCCTGGACGCCGTCGCGCCCCCCCCCCCCCCCTCCGCCATAAAAAGATGTGTAGCATGACAAGCCCATTTTTGGACTAACTTTCATCATAAAATATCGACATTTGCATATCTGGGTCAGCAAACAAATGGCAAGAATAACGTGTGCATTCAAAATGTTACAAAGCGTGTATTGAGCTAATCGTTCCCGTCATTCCAAAGTAATATATGAAGTGTTGGCCAGAAAAAGCGGGGCGGGTGGGATTTATACGGAATGTTTACCAAACCAAACAGTAGGGATTTCAATGTGGATAGCGTAGTTGATATAACGAACAGGCCGAGTCATTAAGACGTTAAAGAAAGGTTCGTGCGCTGTGCGTTTGAAATGTAGTCTCGATTTTTATCAGTTCTGGGAATGATTGAAAGTGGCGTAGACTGGCGGGAGCGACTTACGCCAGGGATCCGTCATCGCGCCCCGAGAAGGAAGCTAAACAGTGCTTTATCATTCTTAGCTGGTAGTGTGAAAGTCATATTTCAACTTCTGACTTTCATTTTATGAACAATCCAAATTTCAAATAAAAGAAAAAACTACAGAGTCATGTTATACCAGTGTGTTTAAGTTCATGTTGTGAGGTGTAATTACCGTGAAACTGTACCCGAGTAACTGATCTTGCTCAAACACGAAATGAAAATTGTTGGCTATAGAATATCAGTGCAGAATAGAAGAGATAATTAACCAATTAAAAAAACCCATCAGTTCATGGATAAACAGATTGGATTCGGAGCAAACAGTGGTTAAAAACACTGTTTTAATTGTTAGTGACAGCAATAAAAATGATTTCCAGACTGGACAACATGCATCTGGAATTATTTTTTTGATTAATGTGTCTGGATCAAGTTACTATTAGTTGGGCTGATTTAGTCAACACACGGTAAAAGTTTGGATTAATGGGATTAGTGGGCAGAAGCTACTCTTTTATTAATCCCGACGACGTTATTAAATTTTGCTCGCTTCTTATTCGGTATAAAGTATATAAAATCAAGGTACAGTGGTGAGAAATTGAGAGTTTGTCCAGATGGACTTAATGGCTTTCGTTTTAGTCGGGCAGTGCCTATGCGGAAGAAGGATCAATCAGAAGCGAAAGAATGGTGGAATGTGAACATGTGAATACTCGATTCAGAACTGTTTGGCATGTTTTACCCAAGTATTGTTCTTATGACTGGGACATATGTTAAAATTATGTAGAATTTAATATATCAATGGTAAAATGCTGCATGACTTGAGTGCCAACATTACACAGATGGTGTAAGAGTTACAATGGTAGAAAATGTGATAGATTAATAAAACTTAGTTAGTAATCGACACAGAGACAAAAGAAAACATCATTTAACCTTTGATTATTAATGAAAAATCGTTGGTACTAAAAGCGGTTAATTTGCGAGTATTGATGACGTGGACTCAAAATGTTCGAAACTGGCTTTGGGAAAGAATCTTGAAATAAGAGTATGGAGTGAGGAATCGACGCGGAAGGATATTGACGTTTGTGGAAGTGTGATGAATCGACGCGGAAGGATATTGACGTTTGTGGAAGTGTGATGACTGACAAGACAATGTTTCAAGCCTTTGTGATTGCAGTATATTACATGGCTATGTTCAGTTTTATTCTGTTTGCGATTGCTTTCGTTGCTGTGCAAAATCGGTAAGTTTTAAAACATCGAGAACGTGAGAAATATTGTTGCTACAGTTATCCTGATTCAACCATCTCAGGTCTGATGCTTCGAAATCTCTGGCCTCGCAGTCGTTAGCTTACGAAACCATGCATATTTTTCTCCTCGTTGTTGTTTAACAGTGAACCTCTACGGCAGTTCGGTCTGTTGTGTATAATGCCTATTAACTCCGCAGACCCAAAAGCGATTCCGCGAAAATAGTACTCATAAAAGAGAGGAACTTCTTTTTAAAATATGTTCAACAACCAACCTCTAGGGCGGTATCGTGATCACCATACACCGCCTCACGCGTCTCTGGCAACATGTGTTCGGATCCCGAATATCACGCGATACTTAGTGGTGAATGGTAGCTCTTGTTAACCGAAATGTCTTTTTATTTTGTTTTATTGAAGGGAGAAGTTGGTACCAGGAGAAGTGGTGAGCAGTCCTGAGTTAGACCCAAAACAACACAAAGACTCACCTGTCAGTCATCGAGATTCACCTGTCAATCATCAAGAATCAGCCGTCAGTCATCAAGATTCCCCGCCTACTCCTGTTCACACGTCAGACGACGCATCACCGAGGCATCGCGATTCGCCTGTTCTTGATCAAGAGCAATTGGCCAGTGGTCACGAGTCACCGATCAGTCATCACGAATCATCACAGGATCATCCGGTCCCCCTCAGTCATCAGAACTCACCTCTCAGTCATGAGAAATTACCTGCCAGTCACCAGGGAGCACCGCCCATTCCCGACAGTGGCGGCCGCTCTGATGGTATAAATAAAATAAACGAACCTGACCTTCAAAATACTCAACCAGTGTCCGGAAAATCGGACACAAACCTCTATGCTGGAGGCGACGAAGGAGGTTTGAAAAGGGACAGTGGATCTGCAGAAAAGGATGAGGGTGGGGATCAGCAAACAGGAAGTGGAACACCGATAGAGGAGGGCGGAGATGCTGCAAAAGCCAGGTAAGTCTGGCTGTCCTTTCATGCAAGCTTGCAGAAAATTTGTCTGTTTCTTTTCAGTTTGTTTTACTGGATTGCCTAGAACAGTTTGATAAAGGTTCGAGGTTAAAGTGGATGATCAGACACAGTTTTGGTTCGTGTAGTTTTAAGCCAGTGACCACACCCCGCCTTCCCTTCGTGATTTTGTACTTTATAGTGATGACGATCAGGTAACACGGTACCCTGCTCTTGGTTTGCAACCGTTAGCGGTACTCAGCTCGGTAGTTCACTCTCCACACATCCCCAAATTCTCCTGTACTCTGCGCGCATTTCCAGGCCTGCTCTCCACTCTCTAGACATCGCCCAATTCTTCTGTACTCTGCTTGCAGGCCGGCTGTCCACTCTCCATACATCCCCTAGTTCTTGTGTACTCTGCGCGCATTTCCAGGCCTGCTCTCCACTCTCCACACACTCCCTGGTTCTTGTGTACTCTGCGCGCATTTCCAGGCCGGCTGTCCACTCTCCACACACTCCCTAGTTCTTGTGTACTCTGCGCGCATTTCCAGGCCTGCTCCTCAGTCTCCGTGCGTATATCCTTACCCGGCGTGTAGTCTCCGCGACTGCAGTCCACTCACACTTACTCAGCTGTTGTGTTCAGTCTTCTCAGTATTCATGCCAGCAAATCGTCTTCTGTATTTTCATATCTGAATTATTCTTATTGACAATTCACAACTTGGGTGATTTACCGATGATACATTTCACTGCAGCATTGTAATGACGATTATGTGTCATCCGTAGTAAGAATTTGCCTTTTCACAAGGGCCACTCACTCGTGAAATGTTAGTGTCGTAAAGACAGCAGAGGAAGGCCTCACATGCAACATTAGCCACCGTGTAGACTGACGTGTCTATTTAGTTTGTTGTGTGTCTAGTAGCTTTCGTATAATTTCTTTAAACCGCTTGCAAAGGGGAAAAATATTTCCTTTCTAAAGGTGCAAAACGGAAGCGAAGCACTTCCTTTGTACTTAAATGACTTTAAGTAAATAAAAAACTATAACTATATAAATAATGCAACTCTTTCTCTCGCAGTACAATAACTTCTTCATTAGAGAACAGGTGTAATTTATTTTTAAAAAGCGATTTTTAATGTTTGTGCCTTTATTTTGACTCCCGATTTTATAATTACTGTATTTATAAATCCGTTTGTGTGGAACGTTTTCGCGAACACGAAAATGTGTTCGTAATATTGAGGTGTTACTGTATTGTACAATACAATATTTCAACAGATTGAAATATCTGGCTAAAACAAAAACAACGCATTTTAAATACAGTAAAAAGCCTGAAGTTTAATCTCAGAATTTTCAGACACGGCTGTGAAAGATATAAACTGAAATGAAAATTGCCATCTGTCTCATTTCCTGGTTTCTCAAGAAAAGTCGGTTTGCACGAATCCTCCCATTTTGAGACGGGAGTTTCTTTAATATGATTTCTGTCATAAGATATCAATCTGTTTGTGTAGCAAAATGATACGACTTGAAATGAAGACTGACTAGAAATAACCCCGCTTCAACCCCCAACTCCCCCCCCCCCCCCCCCCACCTCCCATCGATAATGCACGAATGTTATGTCTGAAACAAAACTTAGAGCAGACGATCAGTGTTCGAAACGGCTCAGTTTTCCAAGCAGCGCAAGACTCAGTCGGGCAACGGCTTTCTAACACGGCTGTCATAATACAATTTTCGAACCCTGAAATAGCAGGAAAAAAAAAACAACTTAAGCCTGCCAGATTGTCTTCTGTAAAATTTGGCAGCATGCCAAAATGTGTAAGCTGTTTTGCTGGAATGGGTGACGTGGCACTTTCTGTGCTGTACAAGTCCGCTTGTTGATATCCTCCACCGTTTGCAACGTGTTCGTTAAATTATGTATGTACTGTAACGTGTGTAACTCTTCTATACTGTCTGCGTTTTGTCGGATCATGGGGGGGCGGGGGGGGGGGGGGGTTCGGGAGCTTTCAGTTTAATTGACTTGATCGACCAGACGCTTCCCGCGGCTCCCTGTGAACTGAGTTTTCCCGCCAAACCTGCCTGTTCTGGCTAAACCTGCCACAAACCGGTGTGTTCTGAGTTTTTGCCGTATTGCGTAAAGTAAATGTTGAAAACCTACCTGCAAACATATCTGTTTTATGGGTAATATTTTGAATTCTGACAAGAGTGCCATTTCCCTTTCATACTCCACAGCACACACATAAATGTTTTACAGGGGGAGTGCTGATCCTGCTAGGGAGGGAGACCAGCCCGCCGTGGGTATGCCGGAGGCGGCTGCGCAGAGCGAGCAGACCCCCGAGTCGGAGCAGCACGGAACACCGACTGTCAACGTCCCGGACGGCCTGACGCTGTCGGCACCCGCCCACCCAGACACGCAAGTACGCAATATCACAATAACACCGTATTATTAACAGTGTTCGCGCTGCGTTCTCAGGAAAGTGAGTCAAAAAAAAGGAAAGTGTGACTCAGTTGGGTCCAGAAAAACTCGGTGGGTTCCGAAAAAGTGAGCCATTTCGTAAAAAATGCCCAAAAAGTGGACCATAACCCCGCCAACGCGAACCCTGTATTAAGAATAAGAATTCTGCAGTAAATAATCAGCAGTCTGTTCCGGAATGGCCTATTAAAATTATTTAGTTTTCTAGTTGCTCCAGAACTCTTATTTCAAACAGCACAATGTTAAATGTAATCTGTTTGTGAAATCAACATCAAAACGTTTGCAGCGTAAAATGCAGTCTTTGGGTGGCCTGTAATCTGTATTTTCGGTATGTGCAGAAAGCACTAAGAAAATCATAAGTGCAGCTTTCGTACTTACATATTTTAGTGCCTGAATATGGACTGACTTTTCTTTTCTTTCCGGTGATTATAAAATCGACACACTGGAACGAAATCTTTAGACTTTAAACCATTTCCATGCAGCAAATTACAGTGTGGTGTGACACTTAAAATATACTTTCGGCGTATTCAGAACTCTTATTCGCACAACAATTCATGTCTTTTAAGTTTAACGTTGGAAAACATGGTATTTTAGGACCGTAACTTTTGCTTTTTAAACTGAGCTTCTACAAGACAAATTGAAATTTGTTACGTTACATGCATAAACCATACGTTTTGAAAAAAAGACACTGACTGAACGCGTTGCAGAAATAGGTTCACTGGGTTTTATTAGGGTTTTATTTCGCTCTGTTCTGTTATTTGCGGTAGCAGATGGGTTCAATAGATGACGTCATCACTTGTACTGTCCGGCCTTATTTGTGTATTTAGCATGAGGAGCGTAGCGAAAACAATGGGACTTCCGAAGAGACACGGAAGGTTCCGGAAGCGAATAGCGGAAATCCCGCCGAAACGGAAGCTGTCGAAGATGCGCCATCTGGTGACGGGAATCCAAACCAAGGCGAGACAGGGTCGGGGCGACCGGAAGCGGACCAGGACGTGACTAGTTCGGACTCAGATGATTTGGCGATTCCGAAAAAGGAAGAGGAGATCCCGTCATTCGACGAATGGAAGGCCCGGATGTTACGAGAGCAAGAAAAGGTCAAAAGTCAAGAAGGTAGATAAAGGTCATGCCTATTGTTCGACCCTGGAATTGGGTGAGCAATATTAGAGTAAGAAACTGAGTACATATCATGAAAAGATTACGGCTAAAGGTCATTTACAGGATCCATAAACGAAAGCGAAAGTGATTCTTCTGGGTCGATTTTAGATCGCAGGGGCAGAATCTCATTCTGCTGTTAATGTAAATACTGGGTATATTTTACAGCTCAGCAGGTTGCTCATAATGGCGGGGAGAAGGCGAGCGCAAGTAAGGTGAAGAAGAACCGCGTGAACTGCGCAGCCGCGTCGTGCGGGGCGAAAGTGCTGCAGAACAACGCGGAGGCCAAGAACGCGGGCTACATCCTGACGGAAAACCGCGACCAGTATATGATCCAGCCCTGCTCAGCCAAGAAGTGGCAAGTGACCTCCCTCCTCACCCCCAACCCCCGCCCCCCCCCCCCCACCAAACACCAAGAAGTGGCAAGCCCCCTCCTTCCTCACCCCTCCCCTCCCATCCAAGCCAAGAAGTGGCAAGTGACCTCCCTCCTCACCTAACCCCCACCCCAACCCCCACCCAACGGCAAGAAATGGCAAGTGCCCTCCCTCCTCACCCCCTCCCACCCAAGCCAAGAAGTGGCAAGTAGCCTCCCTCCTCACCCCCCTTCCCGACCACCCACGCCAAGAAGTATGAAATGCCCTTCCTCACCCCATTCCCCACGTCAACAACGCGGGCTACATCCTGATGGAAAACCGCGACCCAGTACTTGATGCAGCCCTGGTCGGCCAAGAAGTGACGAGTGTCCTCCCTCCTCACCATATGCCTCCCACCCCACCCACGCCCAGAAGTGCCAAGTCCCCTCGCTCCTCCTTTCCTTGCCTGAATATTTATCCTTGAAAATATATGTTTAGCGTAAAAGAACAAAGCATAAACTTGACAATACAAGCACACAGAGACTCGAAGAGACACACAGAGACTCGAAGAGACGGGGGGACGGGAGGAGGGGGTGGTTGCAATCACATGACAACTGCATGCAGTCTTTGTCTTACTGCGTGACAATGTATCCGTCTCACTGCCGTTGTGTCACGCAGGTTTGTAGTACAGCTGTGTGACCCGGTCCAAGTGGAGGTGCTGGAGCTCGGCAATCTGGAGTTGTTCTCGTCCCTGCCCGAGACCTTCGAGCTCTACGTCAGCGACCGGTAAGTGCCCGGCTGTTTGACCTTAATTTGCCTCAGTCCTATAACGGCATTTCGGTGTTTAAAATAATCATTTGATATGTAAAAGCGTGGTAGTAGCAATAAAAGCGCATCAAAGATTACTGCAGGATGTGGAAGGTGAACACAAAGAAGTGCATTAACTCTAGGGGGGTTGGTGGTGAAAAATGGGATGTGAAGCGTACATCTACCCCAATGTGGGAATGGGGGAGGGGGCGATGGTCAGTTAGGTGATATGTGGCGTACATCAGCTCAAAGGTGGGGATAGAGGGAGGGGTGGGGGGGGGGCAGGATGTGGTTGATAGTCAAAAATGGGAACTACAGCGTGCATAATGTGAGATTTTGTGTATATACCTTATCGATGGCTTCTCGTTCGAACAGAAAAATGGCATCGAATGAAACAAAATAACAGTACAAAGAAAAAAAACAAAGATTAGAAACTGTATTAAAAAGGAATGTGTCATGATAGAACGGCTGTTTGTTTTGGTGACCTTGAGGTACCCGACGAGCACGTGGGAGCACCTGGCCACGCTGAGGGCACGTGACGAGCGCCTCATACAGAGCTTCACCATCACCGACGCACCGTTTGCCAAGTACATCAAAATTGAATTTCTCTCGCACTACGGAACGGAGCACTACTGCCCTTTGTCGACCCTCAGGTAATTTGCCAAATTTTGAAATAATTTTTTTTTTTTTTTTTTTTTTTTTTTGCCGCTGATCCGTGTATTTTTGAATCGATTTTATGAATCTTATATTTCATTTGTATTTAGTTTATAAGGCAAGATTTTCCATTAGTCTCGTGATGCACATAGTACAATTAAGAAATAGGCAGATAACGCACATGCTTGAAAGGGGTGGGGGTGGGGGGGGGGGGGGAGGGTGGGGAGCAGACGAAACAAGCAGCCGTTTGTTATTCATTGTATAAAACAGAAAGATTAATTCTGGTCATTTCAGTCTTGAGTGTGATGAAAATACACAGATAAAATATCAAACAAATATCGAATAAATATCAATGACCAGAAATATCAATAAATAACAATAGCCAGAAAAATATCAAACAGAAAACAAAAACACATAAAGTGGTGAAAAGAATGAACGTTTCTTTCACATTTATTGATATTGGATATTTTATAGATTTTTCTTAATTCGTAACGGCAGTAAATTGTGATTCTACATCATTGAATTCGAATTAGGCCAACCATTAACAGGAATTGTTAAAATCTCAACATGGGAGGATTAACTAAGGGTAAGGAGACCAAGGCATACTGTGACGTCATAATATACGTCACTGCTAATTGGCTCTCAAAACTCCGCGAAAATCTGTCGTCTTTCTCGTGCCGTGGAGTACGTTAATCGTATCCAGAACTGAGCATGTGGCATTCCTGAAGTGTTTAGTTATAGAGTGGATGACAGGACTGGGGAGGTTATGCAGAGTTGTCGAGCGTAGCTAAGGCGACATTAGAAAACGGCTGCTGCGACCACAGATATCTTGTTTTTTTTTTTTTTTTTTTTTTTTTTTTTTTTTTTTTTTTTTTTTTATGTCACTACAAATTAACAATAGTGTATTGATTTTATACAAGCGATGCAGCTTAACGGCATTCTGGTGTGTGTTGAAGGCCCAAAAGAAGTCCTTTTTTCTGTTCTTTCTTTTTTTTCTTTCTTTTTTTTTTTTTTTGTCGGCATCTTTGCCAGTGAGTCATGTACCTTGGCAGTGTCGTTAATACAAACCATGGCCGAAATGAGAATTGCAGCCTGGCTGCGCTTGAGAGCTATGATGGCTTTATGGTGAGTCAGTGCCTTGACGTTGGTGTGCCGGTGCCATGACGTTGGTGTGTCGGTGCCATGACGTTGGTGTGCTGGTGCCATGACGTCGGTGTGTCAATGGCATGACGTTGGTGACGATGTCGGCGTGACGGTTACAGGTTATACGGTCTGTCGGTGCACGAGGACACGGACGACGAGAGCACCGAGGCGATAGATGACGTCACCGTCCCCGAGCAGGCGGAAGAGCCGACGAACCTTTTCGACAGCGCTAAAGGTAAGAGATCGGGAAGAAGCCCGGAAGTGACATCAGCGAGGGTGGGAAAAGGGGCTGAGGAGACGTCTTAGAAGAAAAATTAATGTCTGTAAAAATAAAAAAAAAACAATCTGTTGATATTCTCGTGGTTGTTATTGGAAGTCTAGGCTGTATCAAAAACCATCTATTAAATCATTTGTCAGAGATAAGACAATGAAGGGCAGATTAATCACGAGACCATAGAAACGCGGATGATAGATGCCGGTTTTTTGTGTCGACGTACCTCTCGCGAACTCGAAACGTCAAATGCACAATATGTATCATCGTCTGACCTGATGCATCAATAATCAATAACTATGTTGGAAAAGGTATTGACTGCGAAGTGTTCGATTTTGCTTTTGTTTGGTTTAAATATGGGTATGATAAAACTCAAGAATAAAGCGTTAGAGAAAGGGTGGGAGGGAGGGGGTTGGGGGGGGGGGGTTACAGTAAAGCGGTTGAAAAATTGGCAGTTGAAAAATGTCCGACTACTGCTCGGTAGCTGAGTTGTTTTTCTTCTGCCAGCTAAAACTTTTGCTATCCCAAAGTATGTCTGATCGTTTCTTAATGGCCAGATGTTACCCACTTTGTTGAAGTTATTTCTTTCTAGCTGGGAATCCCACGGAATGATTTACTTAATAACAGTGTTCTTCAAAAACAAACAAACAAAAAAACAATGATTAGCATTTGAACATCTTACTTTCGTCACGTAGTAAACTTTAAATCTTTACTCCAAGTTTGTTGTTTATTTCAGATACCGTTATAAGTTTGGTACAGGGAGTTCTAAACGGAAATGGGAACGCCCAAGATTCTGATGATGCGTCGTTAAGCAAAGAAATAGAGAGACAAGTTGCCGATTTTGCGGGCTCGGTTAATGGAACAGCCAATGGCACAGTGAATGGAACAGCCACGACAAATCCCTGTACTCCCGATGCCACGTGAGTATGCTCAAAGTAAATACTGCCAAAAACAAAGCTCTTATCTACTGCATCAAGGAAAAATTCCGAATTGATGAATTCATATTTAACATTTCGCAGCGGTTGAATGTATGTGTGGAATAAAAACATGGCGCTACGGGAGGCGGCAGCTGTGTCAAGCAGGTTGAAGAGAACGCTTTAGTGGAGATGAATCATTCATTGTAGTCAACTAGAAGCTGTAAATATGACGCTTTGTGAGTCTGTACGCAAGCCCGCTGTGAAAAAATCGCCGAACTGTTTTTAGATGTTAGGTTATTTGTGAAAATTATTTATTTATTTATTATTGTTTTATTTATTTATTTTATTTTATTTATTTATTCAGCACGGGTATATCTGCAGAACGTGCCACTCCACCGGGTCCTTGTACCAAACCGGAAAAACCCGAGCCCGTTGTTGACAGTCATTTTACGACAGAGTCGGAGACTTCGGGCGCACCTGCAAGACACTTAGAGAGACCTCTACTCCCGCTGTCGGTGCTAATAAGAAGGTGCAATTTTTGCGAGCGGACGTCAAAAGCCGACGCATGCGTCATGGACCGGACAAGCGTGTGCGGCTATTTCTCCTTTGTGACGTACGTGTACAGAACGTCATGTGTCGATCACGTGAACGCTGCCGTCCACACTGGCGGTACTTTGGGCTACATATCGCTCAATGAGACGGGCGACTCGCAGAATGATACGATAGAGAGGCTTACAGACACAATTGTGATATCAGAAGCCTCTGACTCGCGGCAGGCTACACGCGACGGCGAAAAGTCACAAGTGAGCAACACTGATAATGTGAACAACGCTGGGAGAACTGCAGACAACACACAAAATGACTCCCGACAGAAAGAAGAAACTAAGCAACACCCAAATGAGGGTGAAATTAAGGATTCAACACGTGAACAGCAAGCAAGTAATGAAAATAAGCAAACTGAGGCTACTGTAGAAATTGAAGAACCATTGGATCTGAGCAGAGTGGAGAATGCCCAGCTGGGCACCCAGACCTTGGACATTCCGCGATCTGCCACGTCGGCTGATGTAAGTACATAAAATCCGCTTATTTGAAAAATAATATAAAGTTGGTACATTGAGACGGAAAGTTAATTTGCCAGTCATAAATTCTTCAACTAAGGGCAGGGGTTTGGGATTTTCAGGAGAAAAAAACCGTGAAATTCGAATCACGAAAAAATCGTGAAATTCGAATCTCGACTTGTTTTGTACCAAATTTCCCATGATGCCCTGGTCATGGTCCCAAAATTCGGAAGAAAATTTTGATTTTGTTTAAACGTACTTTGCGTTACAGCATCGAGACGTAGCGTATTACTTAAAACAACCTGTTTTGTTCTGGTGCGATTAGCAGTACGGGGACATTTTTCTTTGCAGACCACACCGAAGACGGATCTAGGGGAGCCCGAGGACACTGTCCAACCAATGGGAAGCGAGCAAGAGAAGACGTCACATCCGGGACCCGGATCGCCCATGCTCGGCCCGGATCTGGTGCAGATCCGCCCCGGCGAGGTGGGCGTGCGGGACGATGCCGCTGTGAGGGATCCAGGCGGCGGTGTGGATCTGACGGAGGTGGGGCGGGGAGATGGCGCTGAGAGTCATGCGGATACAGGTGAGCACCTCCCTCCCCAACGCGTGCAATGTTTGTGTCACCATAGTGCTGTTGTCGTGATGGTTAAAAATGCACAATAAAAAAAATAGAAGGTGTTTTTTTAATAACTACAAATTTTAAGGCAACAAGTGTCTCTTCACTGCGATTTATTTGTGTGTTTTCCACAAGTGACAAAACATTATTTTGATTTTATTGTGCTTCTTGCCTAAAAATAGATATCTCTGTCCAATCAAAAGTAAGTGTATCCGTCCAGGGAAACTTACGTATATCTGTCCAATGAAAAGGACTTATATCCGTCCAGTGAAAACTACGTATATCTGTCCAATGAAAACTACGTATATCTGTCCAATGAAAACTACGTATATCTGTCCAATGAAAACTACGCATATCTGTCCAGTGAAAACTACGTATATCTGTCCAATGAAAAGTAGTATATCTGTCGAATGAAAACTACGTATATCTGTCCAATGAAAACTACGCATATCTGTCCAGTGAAAACTACGTATGTCTGCCAAATGATACAGAAAATAATGAAGCTTAGAAAGGAAATAATTCAATATTAAAATCCTCGGTTACCGAAAGCGAATTTTTCTATAATTGCGAACCGTAAATTAAATTTATGCCACAAATTGAGGACAGAACTCCAGGGACTTTAACGACTTTGATTTCGTTTGGTCTGACAATACACAAACCGTTGTAGGAGGAGAAAGACAAGAACAAATTGATCCAGAGAGCGTGTCTGAAGGCGATACTTCCGCCCCGGACACTCCTGGCACGGCAACGAAAGACAGCCACGCAGAGACGCCAGGCGGCGAGGAGAAAACCGCCGAGGCCAAACACGGTAGGGTTCGCTCTGTTTTTTTTTTTTTTTGTTTTTTTTTTTTTGTTTTTTTTTTTTTTTTGTTCTTCGCCCCCCACCACTCCCCAAGCAGTTCGTCTGGAAGGGGGGAGTTACCGATTATGCTTGTTTTGTGTTGTTCATGGTGAAACTTTTCAGAAGTTGTTTCGTCGGATCAAACTATCATGAGGATTTTGTATTGTAGATATACCGTCAATTCCTTTGTTTTATTCATGCATAACAATATGTAAAAGAACTAAAACAATCGCCCAACTTGATTTTTTTTATTTTAGGTGATCAAGCTTCGAACAGTACGAAAATCATTCAAGCAGACGAGCGTTCACAGGAAGTGGCGGATGACTATACGGCCACTTCCGGTGACGACATCCAAGTGCAGCGGCTCAGCTCTGGCAGCAAAGAGACGACGTACATGAAACTGAAAAATAAAATCAAAGATCTGGAACTCAATCTGACTTTGAGTAGCACGTAAGTGACTGCGGTTCATTCTTAAAACTTGCACTCATTTGTATGGAAAATGTCACCCGAAACACTTAACGAAGTGGAGGTGATTTAACTGAAGGGTCTACAAGGAGAAAATGTTTTTAACTTTTTTTTCACAATAGGTACCTGGAAGAGCTGAGTCAGCGGTACAGGAAGCGAATGGAAGACATGTATGTGTCGCTGAATAAAACCATACAGAAGCTGACGAATACCTCCAAGACGGCCGAGATACAGGTGCTTGTCACGTGATCTAGTCATAAAACCCATGTCAAATGTCAGGTTCACAAGATGGCGGAGATACAGGTGCTTGTCACGTGATCTAGTCATTAGACCCATGTCACATGTCATGAATCACAAGACGCCGGAGATACAGGTGCTTGTCACGTGATCTAGTCGTTAGACCCATGTCACATGTCATGATTCACAAGACGCCGGAGATACAGGTGCTTGTCACGTGATCTAGTCATTGAACCCATGTCACATGTCATGGTTCACAAGACGGTGGAGATACCGGTGCCAGTCACGTGATCTAGTCGTTAGACCCATGTCACATGTCATGATTCACAAGATGGCGGAGATACAGGTGCCTGTCACGTGATCTAGTCATTGAACCCATGTCACATGTCATGGTTCACAAGACGGTGGAGGTGCCGGTCACGTAATCTAGTCGTTAGACCCATGTCACATGACATGATTCACAAGATGGCCGAGATACAGGTGCCTGTCACGTGATCTAGTCATTGAACCCATGTCACATGTCATGATTCACAAAGTGGCGGAGATACCGGTGCCTGTCACTTGATGTAGTCATTAGACCCATGTCACATGTCATGGTTCGCAAGATGGGGGAGATACAGGTGCTTGTCACCTGATCTAGTCATTAGACCCATGTCACATGTCATGATTCACAAAGTGGCGGAGATACCGGTGCCTGTCACGTGATCTAGTCGTTAGACCCATGTCACATGTCATGATTCACAAGATGGCCGAGATACAGGTGCCTGTCACGTGATCTAGTCATTGAACACATGTCACATGTCATGATTCACAAAGTGGCGGAGATACAGGTGCCTGTCACGTGATCTAGTCATTAAAATCATGCCACATCACATGTCATGATTCACATTTCTTCGAGAACGGTGCTTCACACTTTGCCGATGCAGTGCTTCACATATCTACCTTTGTGTGCGTCACATTTTTGCCAGGCAGTGCTTTACATTCCAGTCATTGTGTGCTGCACATTCCACCCATGCTGTGTTTCACATCCCGTCCACATTGTGCTTCACATTTCGCCCATGAAATACTTTACATTTCGTCCACGTTGTGCTTCACAATACGCCCATACTGTGATTCACATTTCGTCCATGTTGTACTTCACATTTCATCCATGCTGTGCTTCACATTTTGTCCATGTTGTGTTTCACATTTCGTCCATGCTGTGCCTCACATTTCGTCCATGTTGTGCTTCACATTTCGTCCATGCTGTGCTTCACATTTCGTCCATGTTGTGCTTCACATTACGTCCATGTTGCCCTTCACATTTCGTCCGTGTTGTACTTCACATTTCGATTTGCTGTGCTTCACATTACGCCCATGTTGTGCTTCACATTTCGCCCATGCTGTGCTTCACATTTCGCCCATGCTGTGCTTCACATTGCGCCCATGTTGTGCTTCACATTTCGCCCATGTTGTGTTTCGCATTTCATCCATGTTGTCCTTCACATTTCGTCCGTGTTGTGCTTCCCGTTGCAGGACCAGAAGCAGCAGGAGCGGATTGGCAGGCTCGAGGCCGTTGTGCAGGATCTGAACGGCACCGTCATGTTTCTCAGCCGTCGGCTCGAGCTAGTCCATGAAGAGGTCAACCATTTTTTTTCATTTATAGATTCCAGTATATTAGATTAGATTTAAAATTCATGTGCTAATTCAAATATTCAGGATGCAAATGTTTCATATCATTTTTTTGTGTAAAACTAACACAGGAAAAAGGCGGATGTTTGATACTTCCTTACTTCTATTCGACTGTCAAGTTGTTGCAAAAGGTCAAGGTTAGAACGAAGTTACTTTTGTTAACTTGGCCTGCACAGTCACTTTTGGCAGTATGAACCATCATTCCCCTCGCACACGTACTTCCGGGAACTGATAATCGGACTGCGCCTGAGAGAGGGCACAGGGTGAAGGTTTAACATGTTCTATTTACACCGCATTTATTTGAATATAAACAAAAAGCCGGAAGTGTTGGTTTGCGTTTGGTCAGGTGATAGAGCGCCATTTCTACCTGCTGGTTGTCGAGTTCGCCATTTTTCTCTGTGTTATGGCGTGGTGTCTGAACCGCCAGAAAGACCACTACAGGTACAACTGCAACGCCGCGCGTGTTCTGTGATTTTTGTAAAAATATTTTTCTAAATCCAGATAAAATGGATTGCAGATGTTGAATCGAAAAAAAAAACACACTTCGTTTTGAAGCAAACAGTTTGAAACCCATTTAATTTTGTTGACATATGATCAAATGATGCGTTTTATTGTAACAATGTTAATAATAATGTGGGTGCTGATGGTGCCAAGGTGGTGCTGATGGTGCTAGGAATAATGGCAAATATGGAAGTGGTGATAGTACATATATTTGATGAATAAGTTAGAACATAAATGAATGAATAGGACCAAAAGAAACCGGAAATATTGCTTAAGTGTTCGGGATCACACACGACAGGTGTCTAAATCAGTCGGCCATTTTGTAAAATAAAGAAGACGTTCTTCGGTGTTTTTACATTAGGGAAAGAATCCGAACGGTCAGTGAGAATTACTTCAACGCAGCCACCTCTGGTGTTCTCAACACCCCCAACCCAAAAGCTGCCCAGAAGGGGCACCGAAGGGTGGCATCCATGGATCTCAACAGCCCTAGTCGATCGCCAAGCAACAGCTCGCTGCCCATAGCAACCACCATTACCCCTGGCGACGAGGGATTGCGAAAAACAGGTGATTTCAGTCTGTTTGATTGTGTTTCCTATTTGTAAAGTAAAGATCGGTTACTTGAGATACAGAGTGACGTAAGAACGTAACGTCGATTTATAATGTCGCTCTCTGTTTGCATATTGAAGACTGTAACATATAACGACGTCATCTAGTGTCGCGTTGCTGTGTCGTTATGACGTCATAGCTAACACATCTGTAAATAGCTTGGGTTTGTGTGTGACAACAGGAGTTCGTACTGTGCTGCGCCCTCGCAGGGGAGGGGAGGGGAGGGGAGGGGGACTCTCAGCCCCTGTCCTGCTTTCGCACTTGTCTGATTACTTGTGAATCGTAGTTATCCCTGAGGGACGGGGCAGGGAGGGGAGGGACAGAGGGTATCCTCAGTCCGTGTCCTGCCTTCGCACCGCGTCACTTATTTCTCCTTTCTTTCCCCCCGCACCATCAGCACTCGTGGCGATGCACATTCTCCACCAAGCTTGATGACTTTCCAGATGCTTGTAGCTTGGTTAACATTTTCTTTGCTGCGTTTTTCTTTTCTAGGGAGTGAGAGTGACATTACAATTATAGAGCCGAATAGACGCTTGTTTGTTTGCCCAACTCCTAATTATAAGGTGATTTATTTTCCAAACATTAGAACGTAGAATAATTTTCTCTAAATTTTGTTGGTGTTTTCTGTATTTTTCAAATTGAAATGGAAACTCAGTGTTGGCATTTTATTTTTTTTCACTTTCCTTTAATTCAATGTTGGTTTATTATATTCTGGGTAATTTGGTTTTAAAATGTACTATTCATTTTTAAATATTTTTAAGACTCAGTAAGTTTCTATAAATATTTGTCCTAAGTTTCAGTCTAATGAAATTAAAGTTGTCAGGAAACTATTTTCTATGAGAAATGCATTTTTATTTATTTAATTTTAAAAATTTATTTATTTATTCCATGGTGTCAAGGGTTTGATTTTAAGTGAGTGAATTATAAGCCGAAACTATCATTTTTTCGTCATTTTTTTACGATTAAAAAATCTTTTTACACTTAAGTTGGGAGATGTGCCAAAGAAAAAGAAGAAGAAGAAATCAACCAATCAAAATGCAGCACAGCCAACGGGCCAGCATTCCTCGCAGAAGCATTTCCTCCAATCAAAAACGACCCATAGCGTAGAGGTGGAGCATAAAAGCTCATCTAGTCATAATAATAAATGTGTAGCCGAATCACCGCCAAGAAAGTTGTCAACAGGGACTACTTGGCCTAAAAGTAGTCCTCCAGCCGTTCCTGACCTAATGTATCACTCCTCCGCGAATGCGTTTTCGGTGCTCACAGTGGAATCGCCACTGGCCGAAAACGGTGGGAAAAAAATCGCGAATGATTCCCGAGGACACGAGTCCTCGAACGTTTCCGGCGTGAAAACTCATTCACGTGACCCCGAACTATCGGACAAAGCTGCTCACGTAACTGTTAAAGGTCAAGGTCACAAAGGTCAGACAAGCGCCAGAAGGCGATTGGATGTCAGTGGGGTGAAGAAAAGTAGTTCAGTGAGTGCGGAGGGAGCATCATGTAATTCAAATAATAAACTCTGCAAAGAAAATGCTTCGAATGGGATGCATGCTCCCGTAGCTGTGCGAAACGGTGTCTGCGAAGACCAAAGTGCCGTGGAAACCCTACGCCCTTTAGAAAACTCAAATCCGAAACCTTATACTTTCAATGGGTCACTTGAACACATTGAGGTCAGTTCCAACTCAGTCGTAAATGGGAGCGACCATTTGGGAGGCGGCTATACGAGTGTGTTTAGTGAGTGGATAACGCGTAGGAAGAAGAAAGTTTAGCCGTGTTTAGTGTGTCGTAAACAGCATTTGCGTTGTTGTCATAGTTTAGGGATCTGACCATAAACCATTTCCACAACATTTTGGAATTATTTGAGGCCACTTTTGCTATATTGATATCAATATATTTACTGCATACGTGTAAAAAGGAATGCAAGAGTTGGTCACAGAAAACAATTCGCAAGAGCTGCGCTTGGTTCGATTAGCGAGAAAATGTTTATGTATCAAAAGTGCTTTATTTATTAACATAGATTTTAGTCGCTTTGAGAGGGTTGACCATATCAGCATTTCATGTAAAACTGTATCTGAATAGCTTGTCTGCACGGTGTGATAGTAGTGGGGTGAAGGATCCAATTTGCAAGGCTATTTCACGGAGTTTACATTTCCGGTGTGAGGCACAGTAGTCCAGGAGGTTAGACGGTGGTTCCAGTCACCTGAAATCTTAAAATGTGGCTCAAATTCAAGTTGATTTTAGCAAAACTTTCCAAGGGAGGGAATGGGTTGAAATGTGCTGCAAATTCCAGATGGTTTGGTCAGCTTGGCTATGGAGGACGAGTGGGGTGGGAGGGAAGAGAAAGCTTGGTCTGTTTAACCCAGGCTGAAGTAACTTGAGTAGGACTGGGCAAACCGGTTATAACATGGGCACGTAAGAACATTCGTAAATGGCGATCGACCTTTCCTGGGTCGTAAACACAAAATTACATTCCTTGAGAAGCCTTCTCCCACTCACTCCCCCCCCCCCTCCGCCGCCCACCCCCATCCCACCCCTCTAGCTCCCCATCCCGTCTCCCCCACCCCCTCCCACCCCTCTAGCTCCCCTTCCGTCTGCCGCACCTCTATCCCCATCCCACCCCTCTAGCTCCCCATCCCACCCCTCTAGCTCCCCATCCCGTCTCCCGCACCCCCACCCCATCCCACCCCTCAAGCTCCCCATCCCGTCTCCCGTTACGTTTTAGTGTTGAAATTTGCTAACAAGTGTGTCTGATACCCACGGCTGTCGTACTTGCTTTCGACGAGAAGGTTATTGGGTGCTACTGGTGAAGGCGCACTCTCGATCGCACCTGTGTATGGCACGTGTGTATGGCACGTGTGTACCTCATTGCCGACGCTAATTCAAAGATCTTCTAATGTCTTGCTTCTGGTGTTCTAAAATATAAGATGTCTGATAAAAGAACGCCTTTTCTCAACGCCGATATTGTTATGTAGCATTAGAGCCTTTTTTCGGATGAGTGACGACGTTACTTGTGTGGAGTCTTGTGGAGTGTTTCTGCGGATGAGTGACGACTTGGCTTATGTTGAATCTTGTGGAGTCTTTGGATGAGTGACGACTTGACTGATCTGGAGTCTTGTGTAGTCTTTCTTCGGATGAGTGACGACTTGGCTTGTGTTGAATCTTGTGGAGTCTTCGGATGAGTGACGACTTGACTGATCTGGAGTCTTGTGGAGTCTTTCTTTGGATGAGTGACGACTTGGCTTATGTGGAATCTTGTAGTCTTTCTTCTGGTGAGTGACGACTTGGCTTATATGCAGTCTATAGACTGTTTCTTTGGATGAGTGACCACTTGACTTGTGTGCAGTCTTGTGGATTGTTTTTTTTTTTCCGGATGAGTGACGACGTGGCTTCTGTGGAGTTTTCTAGAGTCTTTCTTCGTATCAGTGATGACTTGGATTGTATGAGGATGAGGCTGTATCACTCATGTCACACTCAATCCAATGCTTATTTCCTTTAGTTGTACAGTGTTAACTTTTTGTCACCTTGTGTATTGCCGGTGTTTTCTTTTTAATCCTATTTCGTCAAGTAAACTGTTGTTTGTAATAAAATGAAATAACAAATTCGATCCTTAGGGTTTCGCCCATCAAAGGATCGTAGTTTTTTTTATTTATTTATTTTTTGTGATTTAGGCTCTAAGTTCTCACATTTATAACTGTGATATCTAGTAGCATTATTGACGGGGGCGACTGCGGATTTGTCTCCGAAGGATTCGTAGTTTCATGTTCACCAAAAAAAAAAAGAAAACTAAGTAGCCTTCATTTCAAAGGTTCGTTTTCCGCTGCCCATTTACGTCGGTGTGCACACGCCGCTCTAGTTTAGTCATCAAGTGATTTAGTAACGTGATGTAGGTTGAGTTCATATCTTATTGAATGGTCAACTGGTTGAGCGTGGAATTGGTAGAAATCACAACCTAGAGAAACAGAACCTGATCTCTCCATTTCCTCGGTGTCATTGAGCCACTTTTCAGTTTCATTTACCGGTATATCACTTTTCAGTTTCATTTTTCCGGTATCCCTGAGTCCCTTTTCAGTTTCATTTTCCCGGTATTCTTGAGTCCCTTTTCAGTTTCATTTTCGCGGTATCCTTGAAGTCCTTTTCAGTTTTATGTTCCCGGTATTGTTGAGCCACTTTCCAGTTTCATTATCGCGGTATCCTTGAGTCCCTTTTCAGTTTTATTTTCCTGGTATCCTTGAGTCCCTTTTCAGTTTTATTTTCCCGGTATCCATCAGTCCCTTTTCAGTTTCATTTTCCCGGTATCCTTCAGTCCCTTTTCAGTTTCATTTTCCCGGTATCCTTCAGTCCCTTTTCAGTTTCAATTTCCCGGTATCCTTCAGTCCCTTTTCAGTTTCATTTTCCCGGTATCCTTCAGTCCCTTTTCAGTTTCATTTTCCCGGTATCCTTCAGTCCCTTTTCAGTTTCATTTTCCCGGTATCCTTCAGTCCCTTTTCAGTTTCATTTTCCCGGTATCCTTGAGTCCCTTTTGAATTTCATTTTCCCGGTGTCCTTGAGCCACTTTTCAGTTTAATTTTGCAGGTATCCTTGAGTCCAGTTTCAGTTTCAAAACAAAGTTATATTTTTTTTTACAAGGCAGGCAAAGTGTCGTCTGAGATGACTTGTAAACTAACGGGGCCGCTGTACTGCTAGTCCAGACGTAGTCTTTCTTGAAATAATTAACAGTTCGTAATCAAAACAATAAAGTCAATTGGTGGTGCTTATTTTCTGTAGTATCAGGATTCGTGTATGTACGCTTAATTAGACGGGATTCTTGCTTGGAAACAGTAATATTCAGCGTGTTATTTGGCCTTGAGGTAAAATAGGAGTAGTCCTGGATGGTTCTAATTTTGTGTTTTCAAATGATTAAACTGAGTTTTAAATCGTAAGAACTTGAAAAATGATTAGAGTATTAATAGGTTACGATAGACGGGCTTGCCAAATTTGCTCTGTAGCGTCGTCTTAAGACAATGTATATAGAAAAATAGTGAGAGCTGCCTGACTAAACGACCGGAAGAGCGGTTCTTTTTTAACTGCGTAGCTTGTGCATCCGTAAAAAGTTAAGGCTCAAGGTAAAAAGTTGTGACTTCTCGTTATTTCTTGTTGGATGTTTTACTATTTGCTGTTTAAATGAAATATTTGGGCCGTTCCAGAAACAAGGAGGTTAGGCGTGAGTAGGAGTGACGTAGTAGTTGTGGACCTCGTGATGTTCGTTGAATTTAACTAAGACAAAACAATAAGGTCGCATTGATTTTTTTTTTTTTTTCTGACATTTCAAACCAAAAAAAAAAAAAAAGCAAGATTCTTTTTCGTTCTTATTTTGTATTTTGCCCGATTTCTGTCTATGGTCAGCCTGTTCATCTTCACAGGGCCATAAATTTTCTTCACAACTGTCCTTACACAGTTTCCGGAACAGCCCTTATATGGCCGGTTGTTTCGTCCTGTTTCACGTTTCATTCTGTGTCTTCAAGAACTTAATTGTCTTTAAATTATATTTTCAATTTCAGTATTTGTTTGTTATTTATATGTTTTGTACCAAATGTATGAAAAAACTTAAGTTTCATTTAATTAAGTTTTCACTGTATTTTCTTTAGATTTTATTTTCTCAACATGACAGTTATACTCTTATATGTTAAATGTGTTCAATAAAAGTTTAAAACAGAACAGTATATTTTCAATTTTTACACCTGGTAGTGACGGAGGGAGGTGGAAGACTTCACAGCTGGCAGGGAGGGAGGTGGAAGACTTCACAGCTGGCAGGGAGGTTGGTGGAAGACTTAACAGCTGACAGGGAGGGAGGTGAAAGACTTAACAGCTGACAGGGAGGGAGGTGGAAGACTTAACAGCTGACAGGGGGGAGGACGAAGACTTCACAGCTGGCAAGGAGGGAGGTGGAAGACTTAACAGCTGACAGGGAGGGAGGTGGAAGACTTCACAACTGGCAGGGAGGGAGTTAGAAGACTTCACAGCTGGCAGGGATCGAGGTGAAAGACTATACAGCTCACAGGGAGGGAGGTGGAAGACTTCACAGCTGGCAGGGAGGGAGGTGGAAGACTTCACAGCTGACAGGGAGGGAGGTGGAAGACTTCACAGCTGACAGGGAGGGAGGTGAAAGACTTAAACAGCCGACAGGGAGGAGGTGGAAGACTTCACAGCTGGCAGGCAGGGAGGTGGAAGACTTCACAGCTGGCAGGGGGGGAGGTGAAAGACTTAAACAGCCGACACGGAGGGAGGTGGAAGACTTCACAGCTGGCAGGGGGGAGGTGGAAGACTTCACAGCTGGCAGGGAGGGAGGTGGAAGACTTCACAGCTGACAGGGAGGGAGGTGGAAGACTTCACAGCTGACAGGGAGGGAGGTGAAAGACTTAAACAGCCGACACGGAGAGAGGTGGAAGACTTCACACCTGGCAGGGGGGAGGACGAAGACTTCACAGCTGGCAAGGAGGGAGGTGGAAGACTTAACAGCTGACAGGGAGGGAGGTGGAAGACTTCACAGCTGGCAGGGAGGGAGTTAGAAGACTTCACAGCTGACAGGGAGGGAGGTGAAAGACTTAAACAGCCGACAGGGAGGAGGTGGAAGACTTCACAGCTGGCAGGGAGGGAGGTGGAAGACTTCACAGCTGGCAGGGGGGGAGGTGAAAGACTTAAACAGCCGACACGGAGGGAGGTGGAAGACTTCACAGCTGGCAGGGGGGAGGTGGAAGACTTCACAGCTGGCAGGGAGGGAGGTGGAAGACTTCACAGCTGACAGGGAGGGAGGTGGAAGACTTCACAGCTGACAGGGAGGGAGGTGAAAGACTAAAACAGCCGACACGGAGAGAGGTGGAAGACTTCACACCTGGCAGGGGGGAGGACGAAGACTTCACAGCTGGCAAGGAGGGAGGTGGAAGACTTAACAGCTGACAGGGAGGGAGGTGGAAGACTTCACAGCTGGCAGGGAGGGAGGTGGAAGACTTCACAGCTGGCAGGGAGGGAGGTGGAAGACTTCACAGCTGACAGGGAGGGAGGTGGAAGACTTCACAGCTGACAGGGAGGGAGGTGAAAGACTTAAACAGCCGACAGGGAGGAGGTGGAAGACTTCACAGCTGGCAGGGAGGGAGGTGGAAGACTTCACAGCTGGCAGGGGGGGAGGTGAAAGACTTAAACAGCCGACACGGAGGGAGGTGGAAGACTTCACAGCTGGCAGGGGGGAGGTGGAAGACTTCACAGCTGGCAGGGAGGGAGGTGGAAGACTTCACAGCTGACAGGGAGGGAGGTGGAAGACTTCACAGCTGACAGGGAAGGAGGTGAAAGACTTAAACAGCCGACACGGAGAGAGGTGGAAGACTTCACACCTGGCAGGGGGGAGGTGGAAGACTTCACAGCTGGCAGGGAGGGAGGTGAAAGACTTAAACAGCCGACAGGGGGGAGGTGGAAGACTTCACAGCTGGCAGGGAGGGAGGTGGAAGACTTCACAGCTGGCAGGGGGGGAGGTGAAAGACTTAAACAGCCGACACGGATTGAGGTGGAAGACTTCACAGCTGGCAGGGGGGAGGTGGAAGACTTCACAGCTGGAAAGGAGGGAGGTGGAAGACTTCACAGCTGGCAGGGAGGGAGGTGAAAGACTTCACAGCTGACAGGGGGGTAGGTGGAATACTTCACAGCTGGCAGGGGGGAGGTGGCACACTTCACAGCTGGCAGGGAGGGAGGTGGAAGACTTAAAAGCTGACAGAGAGAGAGGTAGAGGACTTAACAGTTGACAGGGAGGGAGGTGGAAGACTTCACAGCTGGCAGGGAGGGAGGTAAAAGACTTCACAGCTGACAGGGGGGGGAGGTGGAAGATTTCACAGCTGGCAGGGAGGGAGGTGGAAGACTTCACAGCTGGACGGGAGGGAGGTAAAAGACTTCACAGCTGACAGGGGGGGAGGTGGCAGACTTCACAGCTGGCAGAGAGGGAGCTGGAAGACTTAACAGCTGACAGGGAGGGAGGTGGAAGACTTCACAGCTGGCAGGGAGGGAGGTAAAAGACTTCACAGCTGACAGGGGGGAGGTGGAAGACTTCACAGCTGGCAGGGAGGGAGGTGGAAGACTTCACAGCTGGCCGGGAGGGAGGTAAAAGACTTCACAGCTGACAGGGAGGGAGGTGAAAGACTTAAACAGCCGACACGGAGAGAGGTGGAAGACTTCACACCTGGCAGGGGGGAGGTGGAAGACTTCACAGCTGGCAGGGAGGGAGGTGAAAGACTTAAACAGCCGACAGGGAGGAGGTGGAAGACTTCACAGCTGGCAGGGAGGGAGGTGGAAGACTTCACAGCTGGCAGGGGGGGAGGTGAAAGACTTAAACAGCCGACACGGAGGGAGGTGGAAGACTTCACAGCTGGCAGGGGGGAGGTGGAAGACTTCACAGCTGGAAAGGAGGGAGGTGGAAGACTTCACAGCTGGCAGGGAGGGAGGTGAAAGACTTCACAGCTGACAGGGGGGTAGGTGGAATACTTCACAGCTGGCAGGGGGGAGGTGGCACACTTCACAGCTGGCAGGGAGGGAGGTGGAAGACTTAAAAGCTGACAGAGAGAGAGGTAGAGGACTTAACAGTTGACAGGGAGGGAGGTGGAAGACTTCACAGCTGGCAGGGAGGGAGGTAAAAGACTTCACAGCTGACAGGGGGGGAGGTGGAAGATTTCACAGCTGGCAGGGAGGGAGGTG
The DNA here is from genome assembly GCA_949752745.1 of Protula sp. h YS-2021. Lineage (NCBI taxonomy): Eukaryota > Metazoa > Annelida > Polychaeta > Sabellida > Serpulidae > Protula > Protula sp. h YS-2021. Next base: position 28,733,152 of record OX457033.1, on the reverse strand, counting down.
GAAGACTTCACAGCTGGACGGGAGGGAGGTAAAAGACTTCACAGCTGACAGGGGGGGAGGTGGCAGACTTCACAGCTGGCAGAGAGGGAGCTGGAAGACTTAACAGCTGACAGGGAGGGAGGTGGAAGACTTCACAGCTGGCAGGGAGGGAGGTAAAAGACTTCACAGCTGACAGGGGGGAGGTGGAAGACTTCACAGCTGGCAGGGAGGGAGGTGGAAGACTTCACAGCTGGCCGGGAGGGAGGTAAAAGACTTCACAGCTGGTAGGGAGGGAGGTTGAATACTAAACAAATGTTTTGTTTATCAATCAGCCAATCAGAAGGTAAGAATGCAGTCAACCAATGACCATGTGTGTCTTTTACATTACTGATTTTATTACATGGTGAAACTGGACCAATCAAAGTGAAGCAAGTTCTATTTTCCTCGGTTTATTTAATTCCATCAAAGCCTGTAATAGGAAGACAGACCACGCTATATAACAGGCTAAAAAAACAAAGCTGAAAAGACGTATTGTTGACATCACAAACAGCATCAGAACAGGAATGTTTGAAAGTTCCTCCCAGGTTACTTGAAACCCGATAAACTACACCAATAAGAGCGTGTCAATTTAGAAAGTTTAATCGAACACACATATTTTTGTCTGAAATAATAATAAGACTAGTTTTTTTTCTTTATAAGATTACAGATCGTACGCAAACGTAAAACGACGACATATACGAAATCTGAAGATATCACAGAATAAACAACTTATTTATTTCAAAGGACGCCTTGTCAATCAGAATACCTCTTGGCGGGAAAATTATCAAATTTCCATCACAAACACAAAAATGTTAGAATATCAGTTTCTAACAAAAAATTATTTTAACTCAATTTAACTCAATACAAATTCAATATTTTTAAATTCTGCATATAAAGCAATACACGAAATACACGATTCCTTTATACACCAGCCTAGCTCTTAAAATGAAATCTACGAAATAGAATGAAATTTACCAAATTATGGGGTTGAATAAATTATCCTAATTCTAACAAAACTGGACGGAATAGCAAATGATTAGAAAACACTCACAATAAAAAAACAAAAAAAAACAACAAAAACAACGTCCTAAGTAAATGTCGAATTTTCCCCTCTCTCTTTTTACATAGAACGATTTGTTCGTGCTACAGTAAGAGAGGGGATAGGGAAGGACAGGTGTTGGAATAAATTTCTACCGTTAAAAGCCGGTTTTGTAAAGTACCAGGGCTATGCGACGTTAACAGACACGTGATAAGGCAGCAAGATAATAATCGATACCGTAGAAAGCAAGTCATCCAAAAAAAAAAAACAAAAAAAAACAACTATTTGAGGAAATAAACTGATTCACATGAAGTCCTCAGATGATAGGCGAGAAGATATCACGTGATACGCATGAAGATATTACGCGGTTCACATACAGATGGGTGGTCACGAGACCCACAGCGAAGAAATCACGTGATTCACATAAAGACATGTGGTTTGCATGAATATATCACGTGGTTAACATGGGAATGGTCAGATGATACACACGAAGTCACGTGATTCACACAAAGAAGTCATGTGATTCACATGAAGACATGTGATTTGCATGAATACATCACATAGTTAACACGGGAATGGTCACGTGAATCACAGGCGGAAATCACGTGATTCACACGAACCCATTATATGAATCCCATGATATTTACTTTAACGAGAGACTAATTCACTCATAGAAATCCATGCTAACTCAACAATTGCCTACATATTGAGATTCACAGAACAAATTCCGAAAAGCAAGTAAGCAAGGCGCTGACATGACACGGAGAGGGGGGAGGGGGGGGGGGGTAGAATTATCTCTCCCCTTCACCTTTTACAGCAAGACACTTATCAGCATGGATTAGACTGACCTTGCCCTTTGAACGTTACCATAGTTACCATAGTTCATGTTATAAAGCTGATGAGACAATCGTTTATTTTGAGAGTTTTTTTTGTCTCTCTCACAAGTCCTCTAGCTGATCTTAAAACAATGTCTCTCGAAACATAACCACTTAATGACAGGGTGTATGCATCGCGATTCTAAATCACTAGTTCTTTCAATTCCGCTTTTAAGAATCGAATACTCTTCGGTCCTAATGATACTACCGGTGATAGCCATAGCCAGAAAACCCGCCAAAATCATCGTCATCTTCCTGCGGATAACCTCCACCGCTGTGACCATTCGCATAGCCCATGTGGGGAGGCGGTGGCCCGCGACCGTACTCGGCGTACGGGTCGAGCGGCTGTCCGTACTCATCGACCACCTGCCCGTACTGGTTGACAGCGGCACGGTAGCCCGTCGGCGCGCCCGGTCTCTCGTACGGATCGTAGTCGTACCTAATAACGACGGGAAACAAAACTCGATTTAAAAATTGAAATGAACTAAAAATGACCAGGCTGTATGTTGGATGGGCAGGGGAGGAGTCGGGCGGACAGGGTGGGGGGCGGACATCACGTGAATATCCACACATGATACATACAGATTTAACCGTCACTAAAAAGTAAGGACCCGGGTGTCGGCATATAACACTATCGTCGGGTGCACAGCCAGGCCGTATGGTTGAGGGGGGGGGCAGGGGAGGAGCCGAGCGGGGGATGGGGGGAGGACGGAAGTGGTGCATGATACAGTCGTCTCACCCGGATGCATAGCCAGACTGTATAGTGGAGGGGGGTGCGGGGGTTGGAGCCAGGATGGGGCACGGGGGCGGTGTACGATACTATCGCTTAACTCGGGTGCATAGTCAGGCTGTATAATGGATGGGCAGGGGAGAAGTCAGAGGGACGGGGGGAGGAAGCGTATAATACAATCGTCTCTCCCGGGTGAATAGCCAATTTGTATGGTGGGGGGAGGGGGGGGGCACGGGAGCGGTGTATGATAGATCTCCTCACCCGGGTGCATAGCCAGGCTGTATAGTGGGGGGGCAGGGGTGGGGGCAGGGATGGAGCCGGGGGGAGGGCGTATGATGTCACCGCCTCACCCGGGTGCATAGCCAGGCTGTATAGTGGGGGGGCAGGGGTGGGGGCAGGGATGGAGCCGGGGGGGGAGGGCGTATGATGTCATCGCCTCACCCGGGGGCATAGCCAGCCTGTATAGTGGGGGGGGGGCAGGGGTGGGGGCAGGGATGGAGCCGGGGGGGGGGGGGAGGGCGTATTATGTCATCGCCTCACCCGGGGGCATAGCCAGGCTGTATAGTGGGGGGGCAGGGGTGGGGGCAGGGATGGAGCCGGGGGGGGAGGGCGTATGATGTCATCGCCTCACCCGGGGGCATAGCCAGCCTGTATAGTGGGGGGGCAGGGGTGGGGGCAGGGATGGAGCCGGGGGGGGGGAGGGCGTATGATGTCACCGCCTCACCCGGGTGCATAGCCAGCCTGTATAGTGGGGGGGCAGGGGTGGGGGCAGGGATGGAGCCGGGGGGGGAGGGCGTATGATGTCATCGCCTCACCCGGGGGCATAGCCAGCCTGTATAGTGGGGGGGCAGGGGTGGGGGCAGGGATGGAGCCGGGGGGGGGGGGAGGGCGTATTATGTCATCGCCTCACCCGGGGGCATAGCCAGGCTGTATAGTGGGGGGGGGCAGGGGTGGGGGCAGGGATGTCATCGCCTCACCCGGGTGCATAGCCAGGCTGTATAGTAGGGGGGGGGGGCAGGGGTGGGGGCAGGGATGTCATCGCCTCACCCGGGGGCATAGCCAGGCTGTATGGTGTAGTCATTGCCGTTGTACATCAGGTTGTCGTCGTAGCCCACATTGATCTCATCCTCCAGCATTCCCGTCTCGTAGCCGTCTGAAACAGTCGCCATAGCAACTGTTACCTTCACATAGCAACGGTTAGCCCAGCACAACAACGGTTATGCTGCTACACAGGGTTGGGGGCTGGGGGAGGGGAAAGTTAGAGTTATAACAACAATGATTATTCAATCGCACTGCCGGGAAACCGGGATTTTGGGGGGAAATGGAGGGAGTGACGGGGAGGAGGAGGAGTTATGTGGAGAACATACGATGAATACTAACAATCAATCGCTCCGAAACAGCCAATGAGAGACGCTCGGCAATTACGGAAGACAAAATGCGCACGTTACGTGACACTTGTTGTTCCACAGAGCTCACTGAATTGGTTATTGGTTATTGAGTGACGGGGAGAGGGCGGGGGGGGGGGAGGGGAGTTATGTGGAGAACATACGATCAATACTCTGTTAAATCATTCGACTATTGTTTCCTAAACGTAAATTCTACAGCGAGAAATGAAGTCACAAGGACTGGTCTTTGAAAGGAGAAATGGACAGAGCAACAAACAATCGCTCCGAAACAGCCAATGAGAGACGCTCGGTAACCCTGGAAGCCACCACGTGACACTTGTTGTTTTACAGGGCACACTGACTTGGTTATTGGTTATTGATTACATAGATTACGTCATTACTACACAGTCACTGCATTTACAATACATTTCAGTCATAATAAATCATGATAACAATAACGTTTTTTATGATTGGAAAAAAGCAAGCGCATTGACATTCCATTAAAGCCAAATGACAATCACTGGCAGCTTGCCGGCACTGTTTCATGTCCACTTTGCTCACAGTGCTCGGGTCTCGCAGCTTTGGTGCAGTGAATGGGGGTCATTCCAAAAGCAAACAACCATTTCTTTTAAACATTATTATCCTAGTCACAAACTGGGGCAATGATGAGCAAAATGGACGGCAGGCAAAAAATGGAAAGAGAATTCAAACATTTACAGCCGCCACACACAGACCACTCTCACAAATAAGGAACAGCTGAGCATTTTCTTTACAATCCACCCAATAAGATCTCATTCGACGCGATACCCGATATATACATTCAGGGTTTAAATTTGACGTGCCAATGAGACAGCCATTAGAAATTGAGAGGGATTAAGGACAGTCGGAGCAGGGTGAGGGGGGATACAAGTTGACCAGTAAAACATTATGGTACTGGTCTGACGAATCTAAATTTAAACCCTGTGAATTATGATACAATAGCGATGCTGGATAAATATAAAAATAGCAAATACATGCTGAATAGAGCCCAATTCTTTATCTACGGCCTTACCAAGCCCCTCCCGACCCCAAACCCCCCTCTCCCCACCCCCCCCCCCCCCCCCCCCGCCCCATTCCTATTGACGGACACGTTATCGAGAACATGTTGGACACGAAAGCCGCAACGCCTCGGACCACTGGATAGGACATTTTTAGTTTTTTTTTTTTTTTTTTAGTTTTGTGCTGCATTCTGGGACGGGTTGTCTTGCAGTGCTGAAATTTTACAAGAACGTGGGTGTATGTGTTTTTTAGGGATATTGCACAACTATTCCGGTTTTCCTACTGTTCCGTACTCTACATCCAGAAATCAAGAGTCAGGTCTTTTTTGTTTTTTTGTTTTTTGTACCTACATTTTCATGTAAAGCCTCAGACTTTCTGGTGAATCATGCAGAGGGAACTTGATCAAACAAAGAAACAGCACGTACAGTAATTTCATTATACACGGGTCGTTCCTAATAAATAAAGTACACACCAACAGCCAAACAAAAAGGCTTTCAAATGTGACGTCACATTCGAGGCAGGCAAACGTACCCAGGGAAGGACAATGAAACATACAACAAGTTTGTCCAAGGACAAAGTCCCAGCTTACGAAAAGCAATAAGACCCATTCCAGCGTGCATGAGCGAAGGAATTTCCCTGAAATATCGGGCTTCAAAAGATGAGACGGCAAAGAGCTAGCTCAATAATTAATTTAGCACCGGACCAGAACATAGACCGATAAATGCATACAAAGATTTCTTTACGTGAAAAATGGGGAACAGATTTTTTGTATCTCTGGTAGACTGGATAGTCTGCCCTAGATACCTTCAAACAACACTCGCATTTCGGACCAGTGCGCATATTTATGTAACTTGCCTCGATGCGCGGTTCTTATTCAGACAAGTACGCATGTTTATTTAATTTGCGTTGATGCGCGGCTCTCATTTTGGAACCGTGCACATGTTCATTTAACTTAATAAAGATTAATGCGCGGTTCTTATTCCAGACCAATGCGCATGTTTATTTTACTTTCGTTGATGAGCGGTACTTATTTTGGACAAGTGCACAAGTTTTCTTAGGTTGTCTTGATACGCGGTTCGCATTTCGGAAGAGTTTCCATGTTTATCTAACTTGCACGGTGCGCATGTTTATTTAACTTGCGTTGACGCGCGGTTCGAATATCGGACCAGTGCGCATGTTTATTTAACTTGCATTGATGCGCGGTGCTTATTCTGGACCAGTACAAATGTTTATTTAACTTGCGTTGGAGCGTGGTTCACATATCGAACCACTCCACACGTTTATTTAAGTGGCGTTGATGCGCGGTTCGAATTTCGGACCAGTGCGCATGTTTATTTAACTTGCGTTGATGCGCGGTGCTTATTTTGGACCAGTGCACATGTTTATTTAACTTGCGTTGATGTGCGGTTGGCATTTCGGACCAGCGCCCATGTTTTTTTACCTTATGTTGATGTGCGGTTCTTATTTCGGATCAGTGCGCATGTTTATTTACCTTGTGTTGATGTGCGGTTCTTCTTTCGGATCAATGCGCATGTTTATTTACTTGTGTTGATGTGCGGTTCTTATTTCGGATCAGTGCGCATGTTTATTTTACTTGCGTTGATGAGCGGTACTTATTTTGGACAAGTGTACAAGTTTCCTTAGGTTGCCTTGATGCGCGGTTCGCATTTCGGAAGAGTTTGCATGTTTATCTATCTTGCGTTGATGCATAGTGCTTATTTTGGACGTGTGCATATGTTAATCTAACTTGCGTTGGTGCGCGGTTTGCATTTTGGACCAGTGCGCATGTTTATTCAACTTGCGTTGATGAGCAGTTCGAATTTCGGACCAGTGCGCATGTTTATTTAACTTGCGTTGATGCGCGGTGCTTATTTTGGACCAGTGCAAATATTTATTTAACTTCCGTTGGCGCGTGGTTCGCATTTCGAACCACTGCGCATGTTTATTTAACGTGTGTCGATGTGCGGTTCTTATTTCAGGCCAATGCTCATATTTCTTTAATTTGAGTTGATGCGCGGTTCTTATTCTGGACCAGTGCGCTTGTTTATTTAAGTTGCGTTGATACGCAGTTCTTATTTTGAATAGTGCGCACGTTATTTAACTTGCGTTAATGCGCAGTTCGGTTCGCATTTCTAACCAGTGCGCATGTTTATTTAACTTGCGTTAATGCTCGGTTCCCATTTCTGACCAGTGTGTTTGTTTATTTAGCTTGCGTTAATGAACGTTTCGCATTTTCCACCAGTGCGCACGTTTATTTAACTTGTGTTGATGCGTGGTTCGCATTTTGGACCAGTGCGCATATTTATTTAACTTGTGTTGGTGCTCGGTACTTATTTTAGATCAGTGCAAATGTGTATTTAACTTGCGCTGAGGAGCGGTTCGGAATTCGGACCAGTGTACCTGTTTCTTTAGGTTGCGTTCATGCGAGGTTCGCATTTCGGACCAGTGCGTAGGTTCACTTAACTTGCGTTGACAAGCGAATTGCATTTCGGACCAGAACGCATGTTTATTTCAGTCCCGTCGATGCCCGACTCCTATGTCTACTCAACTTGCGTCGATTCGTGGTTCTTTCTTCGGACCACTGCGAATGTTTATTCAAATTGCGTTGATGCGAGGTTCTCATTTCAGACCACTGCGCATGTCTATTCAACTTTCGCCAATGTGTGGTTCTTTTTTCGGACAAGTGCGCATGTTTGTTTAACTTGCGTTGATGTGCGGTGCTTATTTTGGACCGGATCGCATGTTTATTTAACATCCGTCGATGCGCGGTTCGCATTTCCGACCATTGCCCATGTTTATTTAACTTGCGTTGATGCGTGGTTCTCATTTCAGACCAGTGCGCATGTTTCTTTGGGTTGCGCTGATGCGCGGTTCTTTTTTTCGGACCAGTGTGCACATTTATTTAACTTGCGTTGATGCGCGGTTCGCATTTCGGACCAGTGCGCATGTTTCTTTAGGTTGCGTTGATGCTCGATCCGCATTTCGGACCACTGCGCATGTCTATTCACGCGTAGTTCTTTTTTCGGACCATTGCGCATGTTTATTTAACTTGCGTTGATGCGCGGTGCTTATTTTGGACCAGTTTGCATGTTTATCTTCCGTCAATGCTTCACATTTCGGACCAATGCGAATGTTTATTTAACTTGCGTCGATGTGCGGTTGTTAAATCTGACTACTGCGCAAGTTCATTTAACTTGCGTTTATGCGCTGCAGGAGAAGATTCATTTATTTTTTTTTTTAAATTCCGAAAAAAATTCAAAAGTTTTCCAATTCACTCAAAAAGCACAAGCTGTATCCATGACCCCCTAAAGTCGGCTTGTATCAAAAATAAATGAAATCTGATAAAAACAGTAGGAGGAAATGCATTTTGAAGTTTTTTTATTCAAAAATTCACCAAAAATTCTGAACGACTCGAAAAGCACAGGCCGTATTCACGACACCCTAAGCATGCCTCAGCTGCCTCAGAGAGAGAGAAAGATCAAAACTGTAGGGGAAAATGCATTTTGAAGTTTTTTTCTTCAAAAGCTCCCTAAAAATACAAAAATTGTCCGATCGACTAAAAAGCACAAGCCGTATGCACGACCTTTTAGGGTCATCGGATCTTTGAGAGGTTTCGGATAAAAAATGTAGGACGAGATACATTTTAAATTTTTTTTCTTCAAAAATTCCCCAAAAATTCAAAAATCACCCGATCGACTAGAAAAGCACAAGCCGTATGCACGACCCTTTAGGGGTGCCTCATACCAAAATAAATCACACCCGGTCAAAAATGTAGGAGGAGATACATTTTAAAATTTTTTCTTTAAAAATTCCCCAAAAATTAAAAAATCACCCGATCGACTAAAAAGCACAAGCCGTATGCACGACTCCTTAGGGATGCCTCACAACAAAAATAAATGACATCGAATCAAAATTGTAGGAGTAGATGCATTTTGAATTATTTTCTAAATTTTTGCTTAAAAAATTCCCCAAAAATACAAAAATTGCCCGATCGACTAAAAAAGCACAAGCCGTATGCACGACACTTTAGGGGTGCCTCATACCAAAAATAAATCACATCCGGTCAAAAATGTAGGAGGAGATACATTTTAAAATTTTTTTTTTAAAAATTCGCCAAAAATTAAAAAATCACCCGATCGACCAGAAAAGCACAAGCCGTATGCACGACCCCTTAGGGATGCCTCACACCAAAAATAAATGACATCGAATCAAAATTGTAGGAGTAGATGCATTTTGAATTATTTTCTAAAATTTTGCTTAAAAAATTCCCCAAAAATACAAAAATTGCCCGATCGACTAAAAAAGCACAAGCCGTATGCAAGACACTTTAGGGGTGCCTCATACCAAAAATAAATCACATCCGGTCAAAAATGTAGGAGGAGATACATTTTAAAATTTTTTCTTTAAAAATTCGCCAAAAATTCAAAAATCACCCGATCGACTAGAAAAGCACAAGCCGTATGCACGACCCCTTAGGGATGCCTCACACCAAAAATAAATGACATCGAATCAAAATTGTAGGAGGAGATGCATTTTGAACCAAAATTTACTAAATAAACAACTAACTAACTAACTAACTAACTAACTAACGGACACCGCCCGCAAACCGATAGGAATACCCCAGCTTACGTGTAACGTAAGCTGGGCTAAAAAGAAGAAAACCGGTAATGATTGCAGCAGTATAAAGTTCTCTATCCACTCCCCCCCCCCCCCTCCACCCCCTCCCCCCCCCCAAAAAAAATTCCTTCTTAACAGCAAACGTGCCTTGCTCCAAACCACTTTGGAAGCACAGGAAGGTGATTGTAAGCATAGCAAAGCTTTGTACAGAGCAGATATTGTAGCCCTCAACACAACTGGGCCACGTCATACGAAGTAAAAATCACCTTTCAGCTTGAAATTTTTGTCAAAGAATCCATAATTCGTCCAGACTGATGTGAGAAATAAAACAAAGTTACAGATATGTGTACTGAGAAAACCAATAACCACATATAGGAATCAGTACTGAACAGTAATCAATGACAGTGCCAGTCATTTTAATGTACGGTAGCCCGTTAGGACTGACACCACATGTAAGTACGGCAGCCCGTTAGGACTGACACCACATGTAAGTACGGCAGCCCGTTAGGACTGACGCCACATATCAGTACGGCAGCCCGTTAGGACTGACGCCACATGTAAGTACGGTAGCCCGTTAGGACTGACACCACATGTAAGTACGGCAGCCCGTTAGGACTGATACCACAAGACAGTACGGCAGCCCGCTGGGGTCGACCTGACATACAGTGAGGC